>KB722774.1:66126-133558 GCA_000349905.1 Volvariella volvacea V23
ATTGCCTTCGTCGAAGTAAGCTCTGAGCTCTGAGCTTCGCTGGTATCATTAGCAACCCGAGGTTCTGAGCTCGTTCACGATAACGCGAGCCACAAGAGTTTTGTGCGCTCGCTAGTTTGTATGGTAAGCCAGGCGTGCACGATCCATGGTTAAGATTGCTCCATCGATTATCAACCAAAGCGCCTACCATAAAGCGCCAAGGGATGACCAAAAGTGCCCCTCCTGCTCAAACGCACCGCCAATTTCGTGCACCCGGCCGTATCCAAGCAACTACACACATCCCATCAACCGTGCAATTAACATCCGCACTCACTCTCGTCATCTGTCAGTTCTCCATCTCGAGGTCAAAGGTCCCGCTCCATAACGAGTAATCTCGGCCAAACGGGGAAATCCTTCAAGTGCCTTCCTCAGGGTGGCGAAATATTAACTCTTGCGTGGGCTGGGCCTGAAGGCGTGCGCCACTGTCACTCTGTCAGTGGCAGAGCGGTACGTCACGATCAGAGTGGCCTTGTTCAGCAACTCATTCTGGCAGATACTTTCAGATGCTAAAGACGTTGCAAAGTTGGAGAACAAGGAAAGAGCATTCCGAGGGAATGGCTATGGCTTCGATGCTGAGTGGATTGAACGCGTATATAAGAGCGTTGGGCGATGCGCTCAATCTTCAGCATCAGTCCTCTCCAAGTATCTCCTTTAGAGCTCAAAGCCTAGTCAATCTCTACTCGCCCACTTGACATCCCGTCGAAAACAGTAAATATGTTGACCAAGACCATTGCCTACCTCGTCCTCGCTCTCTGTGAGTAGCCCCAAACCCGCTGGCTCGATCCAAGTAACTGAGCGATTTCCTAGCTTTGTTGGCAGTCAACGCCTCCCCGGTGCCAGCACCCCAGGAAGAGTCCCCACCGCCCCCACCCCCTCCTGAAGTCACACCTTACATCTGCCGCTACTACTGCGTCTAATGTATGCATTATTGCCCACTCGTCCCGGCTACAGAGGCTAACCACTTCATCACCTCTCTAGAGCCTAAACTCAACCAGGCTCACTCAGCCAATATACCTCGCTGTCATCCTTAATTTAAACTCATACTTATCATGAGTTGGAAGAATTTGTATCCCTATGGAAACTCTCGCGCTCAAGGACATTTTCCTTACACCGCCTGGAATCACCTTCACTCGTTTCTGGTCCTCTAGTTCAAAAATCTTAACAGACATCTTCGACGTTCGTTTCTTCGTTCCCTACTTCTTGTCGCTATGGCTTGCCTATAGATAGTGACACCTGGTGTATCCCTCTCTCGAATCTGCTTCGCTACATCTGCTGTAGCCTAGAATTCATGTTGACATCCTATTACGTGGAGAATATATCGTTATACCTTTTCAGCATCGCGACGTGACATCAAAGCACACTACCGAGAGGGCGAAAGTCTTCTCCTTCTCAGACGAATTCGAAGCTTCAAGACACGCTTGCAATCGGGTAAATTCAAATCCATTCCTCTCGAGTCCTATAAGCAAAAAAGAACAGTACTATTTGTATCTAATATATCACAAATCCTAGGAAAAGACGATTCAAAAACAAGATCAGAAACAAGTATACACAAGGCGTACACGATTAACTAGAAGATACCACCAAACAACGTCAAGACAAGAGCAGGGAGTATCCAAGATAAGGGTCAAACAGTCCGCACAACACCTACAATTCCAATTCAGGCACGCTCACACCCGATTCGACACACTCGCTGCATCACAAACCACCCTTGTAAGCACTATTACCAAGATTTGGCGACCTCGAAGGCGAAGTAGCACCAAATCCACCCTGGGTGACCGAATTCTTCTTAGGGATCACCCAAGACGGTGTAGAACCCGCAGCTGGAGCAGTCGCGGCCCCGGGGCTGGGTCCAGCGCTAGGACCAGGACCAAGAGGAGCTCCAGCGTACGCTCCATTACTTCCCGCAATAGGGGTGGGTTCAGAGGCGGCGGGGTTCGTGTTAATGGCTGGAGCAGGCCCGTCATAGAGCGAGTAACGTTTTTGTGCGGCAGGAATCAAGGGCTGTATTTGTGGTAAACCTTGAGTTTGATGGGGCTGGGAGTAAGGCTGGGGCTGGGTCTGAGGTTGAGGCTGGGACTGGACCTGTGACTCGGCAGGATGAGGATTCGTCAAGCTCAGAAAGTCGTCAATAGACGCCGAAGCGGGAGCAGAGGCACCAGGCTGGGCAGAAGCACCTCCAATGGGCCCGGCTTGACTAAGGGCAATCGGTGAGGACTGCCTTGGCTGGCCGTAACCTTGATATTGTTGTTGCTGCTGTTGGGCGTGTGGCTGCTGCTGCTGGTTCTGCTGGTTTTGTGCTTGAATACCGACGGCAGGGTCCTGAGCCTGAGATTGACCTTGAGTCCCACCTGCAGCGGTAGGCGCGGCGGCCTGGGCCGAGCTGGTAATACTAGGAACAGAGAAGAAATAGACAGCTCCAGCAGGATCCGTGCCCCCTTGCGCATAGTATGAAGCCCATGCTTGAACGTTGGGATCGGCGTATGTTGCCTTGGGGTCGAAGACATATGGGGGCCCTTGTTGCTGCTGCTGCTGTTGGGGCTGGGGCTGGGGTTGAGCTTGAGAAACAGGCTGCGCTTGCGCTTGGGGTAGCGTTTGCTGAGGTTGGGGTAGGGGCTGAGATTGACGGCGTTGCGGCTGCGGCTGCGGCTGTACCTGAGGTTGTTGAGCCTGGGGGTCTGGTTGCGACGACCGCCGCACTTGTTGGGCTTGCTGGGGCAAAGGTTCCGCACGAGACTGGAGCGGCTGGGTATAGGTCTGCGGGGAGCCTACTATCGCGGGTTGGGGACTTTGGGACGGTCCAAGATTGGTAATCCCTCCAGCGAGGTCTGTGCTCTGTGTGCCCGCACCATACGGCGGCTGAGTGTGTTGGGAAACTGAAGCGACTTGGGCCTGAGGCTGTGGTTGAGGCTGTTGCTGTTGCTGTTGCGGGACTGAACCTTGTTGCTGCTGGTAGATAGGGTTATCACCAGGGTATGGCAAGGATTGAATTGGTTGCTGAAGCTGTGTCTGAGCCGGCGGTTGAGGTTGTGGTTGAGCCTGAGCTTGATGCTGAATTTGGAGAGGCTGAATCTGAGGAAGAGTGGGTTGTTGTGGCTGAGGTTGTGGCTGAGGTTGCGATTGAGCTGGATAAGGAACGGGCCCCTGGATGCTATACGGCTGTTGTGGAGCGGGATAACCAACTGGTTGCGATTGGACAGATTGGGTTTGTGCCGGCGCTTGAGGTTGAGGTTGGGGTCCATAAGGCGCTGGGATCTGACTAGGTTGGGGTTGAGGTCCATACAGTGCTGGGTTGTGGTCAACGTATGGTTGCGGCCCTATGGGAGCAGGGGCTGGATTGGGATATCCTGTCTGTGTTGCCTCGGGCTGCTGATGTCCATAAGCCGACGCGCCCGCAGGAAATCCTGAAAAAGGAGCGGGGGGCGTCCAGTAGGGTTGAGGACTTGTAGGCGAAGCATAGTCCGGTCGTCGACCACCAGAATCGGAGCGTCCATATGGTTGTTGTTGCTGTGGTGGACGGTAGGGTGCTTGATCATAAACTACGATAGGCAAACGTGAGCATCGTAGGTGCTGTGCAAAAAACACAAGACGAACCTCCTGTGTGCCGTGCTAGGCTCTCCTCCATCATACGATCAAAGATGGTTCGAGCCCGCACAAATGACTCATTCATCGAAACCAGATCAGCTTAACACATACTTGAGTACTGGAGATCTCATCTGCGACAATATGCTTACCTCTCTTTTGGCTATACTTGTCAATTAATTTCACCACCTTCGGCCGCAAGGACATGCAAGATTTGTAGAGTTCCTAGATCACATTTAGCTAACTCGTCACCCAGAAAAGTGCACAACATACTTGGATTTCTTCATTATCGGCTAGATTATCTTTTGCAGGATCAAGCGATCGTAGCATGCTAAGAAGCTTCTCGACATTGACAGCTTGTGCGAACACAGCAGCCTCTTGCTCCGCCTCCTTGGCGAGTTCTGCTGCAGTTGGCTCAGGTATAGGTTCCTATTACACCAACTAAGTCAGGTTACGCGAAAAGGGTTGGTGTATTCATACCACATAGTTGACTGGGAAGATACCTGTCCTCCCTTTCAATTGTCCACGCCACCAATCCTTGTATCCTCGGTCAACTACTTTGATGATGTCACCCTTTTCGAAACCCAGTTCTCCTGGTTCAGTAGGTTCAAAAGTATGTAAAGCGCGGACGCGCGTCACAAGAGCCCCTGAAGGCAATGATGCAGTTGTAGTAGTAGTTGAGGCGGCTGCGGTAGTTGCGGGTGTAGCCGCGGATGCGGATGACAAACTTGCCGATGATGCCTGATGCTGCAGGTTCTGGTAGGTCTGGTGTTGCTGCGGGGACGGTGCACGAGGAGACGGTGTACGTGCAGGAACATAGCCCGAGGGGTACGTAGGTGGCGCAAATGGATTGGCAGTACTGGCTGAGGTTGTAGCCTTGGTGGTTGAGGATGTTGCGGTTTTATTATTGGAACTAGCGGTTGCGGGTGCCTTGTTGGCATTGGAAGAACCGGAAGAACCTCCTGCACCACCGGACGATGCCAAGCTATACTCCGCCCATTGACTTCTGCCCCCTCTATCCTTGAGCGACATCTCAAGGACCTTTTGCAACTCTTCTTCCTCTCTGCGCCGGATCTCATCATCAACGTCTGGAGGTGGTGCTTCTTGGGGAGTTTCGAACTTGAAATCTAGAAAGAGTGTTACTATTTTAACAGGCAGGAATACCTAAGCAAACGACAGCCTTACTTTTAGCCTTGAGATTATTGTAGCAATCTTCTATGAGGCCCAGGGTTGTATCACTCTCGAACTCGGTCTTCCACATCGCGATTAAAGATAGTGCACGCTTTTTAACTTTATCATGCGTAGTCTAGAGGCGAGGTGTAAACGACGTCCAGGGATACCAGGCGATGAGGGCCACGTACGCGATCAGTGATAATCTTCTCCAGCCCCTGTGTAAAGGCTTTCGAGGCAATTTCCCTGTGCACCTCGATCCCACAGTTCTTCGATAAAGCCTCTACCAACGTGAGAGCGTATAGTTGAACGTTTGCCAATCTATGCGTAAGCCGTTTGAGGATTGCTGCAATTACATCCCGGGCCCTATAAGCGCCCAATTACGCAGTCAGTCGTCGCAACTGGAATATATGCGCATATATGTGGTGCATACCCATCCTGGCCCTCGTCCAAGACTTTGTCGCAAAGATTAAGTATGATTTCCCAGTTCTCGCTTGTCAGATTTTCATCCGTCGCTTTCGCTGATATGCGGTAGGTCCAGGCGCATCAACACCAGGTGAGTGGCGCAAAAGTGTGACAACAGCCAAGCGAGCTCACCGACAATCTCATCGTATGAGTTCTGAGTCATTGCGGGCGACGAGGAGGAGAAGTGAAGAAAGGATTGTCGTGATGAAGGACAAGAGGTAGTGGAGCGTTTATGGAATCGGTGGTGGCTGTGCTAGGTCACACGTTCCTGAATCTGGCAGGCTGATGCTCGGAGCGGAAGGCGAGCCCAGCACCGCCCGTAATCTCTGCCACAACCATCACATCCCATCGCTGAAATGGCCAAAGGTACTGAGCTCGTCCGTCTGATCGCCCCAATATATCTGTTGATCATCGTCCATCAAAGTTCCCAGAAACTTTCGTCTGCTTGAGGAGCTCGAGAAAGGCGAGAAGGGCATTGGAGATGGATCCTGCTCTTACGGATTGGAGGATGGCGATGATATCCTGATGAGCAACTGGAATGGCACAATCATTGGTCCTGGCCATGTAAGTGCTGCTCGACGATTCACCCCGTCTACCATTCGATGATTCTCCGCGATGAACAGACCGTACACGAGAACCGCATATACAGCCTGAAGATCTATTGCGGAGAGTCTTATCCAGACCTGCCCCCGACTGTTCAGTTCCTCTCCCGTGTCAACCTTCCCTTTGTGAGCCAGGTCGATGGCAAAGTTGACCCTCACAGGCTACCAGTTCTCGCTCATTGGTCGAGGAGCAACAGCATCGAAACTATCCTAGTTGAGATCAGGAGGTAAGTCAGGTTCCGATCTGGATTTGAAGGGTGGATGGTTGATCCACACTTGCGCCACCACAGGGAAATGGCGTCACCATCCAATCGTAAATTGCCTCAACCGCCTGAGGGTTCAACTTTCTGAGTTTGCGTGGTTGAGGTCCCGCTGCAGTAGGTTTTGTGTCTGTCTTGGACTAGATTGGGAGGCAGCGTGTCGCTTGAACGCTGTCCACAATATGTATCACTGTCCCATCATGTTCCTCTTTGTAATTGCATCAAAGCTCTCAATGACAAGTATTGAACTGTAGACCTCGGTTATCTGATGTTGATGTAGTTAAATGGCTAGATGCAGAGTAAACACTTCCGGTTACAGAGGATAGAAATAACTGTCTTGCATAATGCAAGCGCCTACGTAATCAAAAAGTTGAAACTATTCGTCAGGAGCATTGCGCAAAAATGCAAAAAAGGGCCCAACCGGGAGTTGAACCCGGGACCTCGCACATCTTCCCGACCTTCGTCGAGGGGAACACCCGAAGCGCGAATCATACTACTAGACCATTGGGCCTTTGTTAAAGCTGTAACATATGTATCCATACTAAGAAAGCCCCATCATGTCTGACCTGCAGCACACGGACACCCTTAGGCCTCAGGCCAGCAGAAATGTTCCAGCAACTCCGGAGGATTGCCGACAAGATAAGGAGTGGTGCGGTGCGCGCGAAATGTGAGATGAGATGGGGTGCAAACACGGCCAAACACACACTCACCTCTTCCACATGGCAAGCACAGAGGTCGCACCGCTGCCTTACACCCTCGTCTTCAACGGCAAGCTTCAATGGAACGGGACCCAAGAAAAGGCCATTTCGAGGGACTATCCCTTTGCTTTGGCGAATGAAGCACTGGACCAATACGTTGCACGTAATTACCTCCAGGTCCTGTGGCTTCCAGAGGTACCTTCGCTTTCCATATCTGTATATGAAGCTCAAATGACCTCTGCAGTCCATAATGCCGCTCAATATTCTGGTGCCATTGCTACGACGTGTGAATGCACCCTCGTCTTTGACCTCGCCGCATCCTCTTCATGATCTGTTAGAGCCTTTGTTGCTCACCGTCGCCGGGGTCACCAATAAATATCACAATGAATTGCCTCAGATACTCGCAGCTGGCGAGGGTGCCGGTGAAATTGAAGAGACCATGATGTGGTATGCCCTAGAGTATGAGAAAATGGGGGACCAGACGGACATGAGTTCGGTCGGAAATAATCCCGATCATGTTGGTGGCTCAGTTTGGACAAATGATAAATGGCGCGAACAATACCTCCAACGAATGGAAAGACGCGAGTACGTTCATCCTTTACGCATTCTTTTGCTTACAAGACACGTCTTACGACGCGTCAATCGTATCATTTGATGTGTCCATCAGGGTTCAGATCCAAATCCTACTCTATATGTTCAAGCTATCGCTCCCAGGACCTCCTCCTGTTCCGGACGCTCCATCACCAAAGAAACGAAAACGGGTCCCTCGCCAGCATCAACAAGACCCGGAGAATCCCATCGAAGATCACCTTGAAGCGTTTATGGACAAACTATCAATGTGGCAACTCCTTGGCAAATTGGATGCAATGGCTAGCAACGCTAGCAAAGATGATCGTGACTGGATGCAGGTCTTCTGTGAAGACATCGTCGAGCCCCAGTAGGTGTCTTTCATTCCTTTCACCTTTCAAACGCACCCTTGAAGCTTCCATATTGACCTTATCTTCCTTTTACCTTACTAAAAAAACACTACCCTCTACCCGCGCTCACATGTCCAGGTTCAAGACTCAACTGCCGTCCTATTGCGCCCTGCTTCGTTCCAAAGTTTTCCCAAGTTCGCCGTTCTCTGATATATCCTCCCCTTCCTCTTCTCGATCAGGTTCACCTGACAACTCCCATAATCCGGTCCTTACCCATCCCCATCCAAAGCACAAGGCTCTTTCCAGAAAAACCTCGCCCTTGCCCAGTCGGCACGAATCTGCATTACCATCTGTTCCCGTTCTTTCGACGACTTCACATCGGGAAAGATCTAAATCCAAATCCACCAACACAACCGCCACCACCAGCACTAGCGGGACCACGAGAACGAAGGGTGACTCATCCGCAAGAGCACTAGCACGCGAAAGGTCTCGCTCTCTCTCCGTTTCACTTGCCCAAGAAGAAGAAGCGAGGAAAAGAGCGGGCAGCGCCGGCGTATCAAATAAGAAAAGAGTTCTCAACAAGGAGATCTCGATGTCCCGTGTTTTCAAACCTAAGCCAAAAACGAAGAGCAATCCCATAGATCCGGGTTCGGGTTCGAGCATCACTGGAAACAACAATAACCCGAATCTTACGAACAGTGCCCTTGACCGTGGGGTATCGGAAGCAAATGGGGTCGAAAGGACGAGAGTTAGGTCTCGGAGTAGTATCAGGGACGAAGGGATTACTCTGGTTGACGACACACCGGTCAAACTTAGACCAGCGCGAACCAAGTCGTCCTCTTACTCTCAGTCTTGTGCGGGGACTAGTCTAGGCGGTCCCAGTACTGGTACTACCAACAGTGGCAGTGGCACTGGCTCAAACTCCGGAATGAAGCGCGGGAACGAACCAACCCTTTTCGCAATGGACGAAGAGGAATTTTGGAATCCGCCGGGCACATCGGGTCGTTTTCCCTTGCGTTCATTGTCGGTCAGTGGGGATTTATCGGACGAGGACTTTGGCAGCGGTAAGGAGGGCGAAGGTGGTGTGGAGAAAGGTAGCTTTGGTAATGCGAGCTCCACCGCTCCATAAACGGCGATGGTTACAAGAGGCCTTATGTGCGGCGCTGACGGTATTGCCTCACGGTACGGCCTCTGGCCGTGTGGTTCCGAGTAATCGGAAACAGATGGGCGGTTCATAGCATTTTGAATTTGCTAAGCCAACTGCGGAGAGGCATGGCGAAGCAGGCGATTATACTCTTGTATTTGGCAACGGATTGTTGATGTGTTTATAATAAACTCGAGTATTCATTTCTTGGGAAATTGGCTTCTGTGCTTTTTGCTGAACGCGAGCGTTTTTAGTGCGGTTCATGTCCGACTTCACGTTGGGATTCATTTCCTGGCCCGTTTTCCGGGTTGCATGAACCCGGCGTTATCGGTATATTGAACTGGAGGCCTGCAGGTACAGCCTGCGGGCAGGTCGTGTTCGCCAAGGGGTCGAAAGCCCTGCGGGGAAAGGACAAATGTTTGGAAATATTGTTGAGATGATCGGCGTTGGTGGAGAGAGGAGGTAAGCATCGACAGCACTGCGTCTGGGGTGGTAAGCGTGATTGCCGTAACCACCATCCCAGACCTCGTTTAACCTAGTTGGAGTCCTTCCCCGTCAGCTTTACTCACTCATGCACCACGACAACAGGGCATAGGAATACCATCTGACAGCTCTTTTTCGCTTTGCGTGCGAACTATCGAGTTCTAATGGTAATGGGGTTTACTGAGAATGCCGTCTTCGAGTCAAGAGACGAAGAACCCTTTCGCGGTTGATCCCCAAAATGCACTCGGTATTTGTTCAGCTTTGACCTAGAACGTTAGAACAGGACGAAAGGCTGTATGCATTCGCTTCAATATGAATCCGTACGCCAGACCGTTTAGTGGTTCACTGAAAAGGTCAGCGGGAACGCCACTCGTACAAGTGATAACAACAGCATGCTACGGGCACAATTAGTGCCGTATTTCCGGGTTCATTAGGAGCCCCCCCTCTGTTCTTAATCAGTGGAGCGTTGTCGCAAAGGGGCTACACAATTCTACGGAGGTGATGAGACTCCGTGTTGGGGATAGCTGGTTTATGATGCAAGAATGCGGCGAACTCCTCAGATGTCGACGTTGGTACATGTGAACGCATTCGGTCACCTTCCGTTGATTCGGTGCATTCTGTATACTCGTTTCTCGAAATGCTCGTTTCTGACTACTCTCTAGCCTCACCTCGGACATGTTTAACCTCCTGGACCATCGCATGCTGACATTATGGTGTTCGAATGGATAGCCTACGCAGGCGAAGCAGAATAGCATTCATCAGGTTATGGCTGGGTGTCTGCGTGCGTCAGGGCTTGTTCCCCTCTTTGCAACAGCTCGGGAGTAGTCCGTCCTTCCTTTTGACACCAATGCACTACCATACCTTCTCCCGGTAGTTCTCTGCGCCCTACAACATCGCATGCTGACAGAATACAATGCACACGCCTACATGCCGAACCCAGCACTCCATCAGCCACTCAACCACCTTGTCAATTCAAATTCTACTCACCACATGCTGTCCTCACCACTTTCTAACGTGTTTTCTGTTGTTTTGCGGAGCGTTTCGTGTACTGGGTGTTACGGCCACACTCCAGGACGGTATTTCTATTTTCGAGCTTGAAGCTCCCTGTGTAAGCACTGCCTTTTCCACTGCCGGCACCTCTGTCTGCCTCATTTACTTCTTGATTAAAGGTGCGGCTCGTCGCTGAGCTGTAAGAAGTATCAATTTTAACTCCAGGTCGGAGCACTGCGGTGTTTCAGGCCCACGTGTGATGTGCGCTGGAACATCGTTGCGCTCTCGCGAAACTCTACACGACGTAGAAAATATGTCTGAGAGGCTTTCATATTTTTTTGCATTCTTGCTTCAGTCGAGAGACAGGCCATTTCGTAGATGTCTACGCTCAGTGGCGCCGCAATTCTTCATTTTAGTCACTATGAGATAATTCTTTCATCTAGTACCAAATAAAGCCCATCAAAGGTAAACACGGCAAATCCCGCAGCGTCGGCGACACCGCACTTGGCGCCTCGTGCACCACAATGTGTGCCGACCACAAGTCCTGACCGGGCAAAAAAAGGCCCTCCGCAGGCCATGGCACTGTACATGCCCCCAGCTCCCTCGAACCATCGGAACGTCTGATTGGCCGCCCCAAGCATAAATATTGCATGCGCATCATTGCATCATCCTCGTCGGGGTCGACTTTCGGCTGAATAGGCAGTGGCCCTGCTTACTGGGAGTTGCCTCGAGGCGTCCTATTTTTGCGATGTCATCACTGTTTACGCCTAATCGGTAATAATCGGGAGTCTGGGGACACAGCCTGCTTCAGTATGCGCAAACACTCATCTTCGTCGTGCCCTACACGAGACTCGATGGCTCTCGTCGCTTCGACTCGGGGAGTGGCATGACTAAAGACATCGCCTTTGCAATGTTTCCAAGTGACTCGCACTCCAGCCTTTCCTCCTATGTGCATTGCTTCACGCGGTTTGTTGTCCACAGCAGTGCAGGGGAAAACGTTTTTCAAAAAACAGTCACGCAGCAATTATGAAGAAAAAATTATTGTTCACAGGTGGAGCGAGCTCTGATTCTCTTGTCGTACATTTTATATTCAATTGAAATTTCTTCTATTTTTGACCTCTTGAAGAATGCACGGACGGGAGCAAGAATGGGAACCGGAATTACCCAGCAAGGTAGCTATGATACGCTCGCAATGATAGCATGAACAACATAGACGGTTATAAGACAATAGCGTGTGTCCTCCTGAGGATCCTTGACGAGCAGACTTTGTTTTCACCGTTTCTTAGAGACTTCCATGTCTTCGCGATTTAATGTCTGTCTCCGGAGATAATCCGCAAGCGCGATCCTACAATTTTCGCGGACAAGGTCTAGGGCTCGCATTCAACGGTGATTACTACTATGGGTAAGTCAGCCGCCCGCATAAGTGGGAAATTTTATATGAACGGTATAGCGACTTCGCCGAGTCCAGTTAGGAGTCGCTTGGAGGCTCGACGATTGGAGTTCCCCATTGTATCTGGGCTTCGTTGAATGCATGATCATCTCCGATCGGTGCGCATCCCCTACCTAAACTTTGAACTCGGAATTTGCCTTTTTGTGGGGAATGGGCGGAGCTTTAGTTGGGCGTACGTAAAGCACGGCCCAGAGTGCTATTATTATGAATTTCTATGATACGACGCTGATAGGTGAAGAGGTAGCAATGATGCAACAGAACTAGGCGTAGCGTCATTCCCCGTAGCATTCGGCTTGTTGGAGTCTAGATTGACGAGAGAACAAGTGAAGGGTGAGCGTCATCTCCCTAGAGAAATCCCACAGCTGCAGTAGTTGAACCTCATAAGATAAAAAAGGCTATAGTGATTGATTGGGAATTGACGTTCCCTCGAACATGATGATGGTTGCTCCACCCCTAACAGGGCCCAGGTGAAGTAACCGGTCAAGGAATAACGACAGCGTATCCCAAGAACAGTATGCCCATGCGCTTAGGCACATGAACTCCTGTTAGACGACCTTAACGCATGATTCAGACAGCTGGTACCCTGAAAGGGAGGCTCGGAGTGATTCATGAAGGGATTGCAGTCGAGTGTTGGAGGTGTCACCGGGGAGGATGAAGCATGGGGAAATCTATGTTGAACGTCATAAGTCATGTTACATTTCACATAACCCACCGTATCAATACTGCATGAAGCACAAGATCCCTGCTTAACGACGCTCTAGCTCACATGGACTCGAAAGAACAAAGGCCATTTTCTTCCTGTAACACAAGTCACCTCTCCATTACGACTGTGGGATTCACATCTATTACGGCTCATCTCTGAGAACCCTCGCTGTATCCCTCACACTCACCGTGAAGGAAAGCATGCTCGTCCCGTCTTTGTTGACAAATTTCCATGAGCCTTTCCACGCAACCCCAGTTTTATTGAATAGATGCCCGAGAGTCTATTGTTGGCTTATGCGCCGCGAATCGCAAATTAGGCGGCTACGCGCTGAGCAGGAGTTGAGAAAACAATACTGAATAGGCTAGCGATACCGTGGAAGAATGAGAAGGAAAACTTCAAATGAAGTGTCCTGACCGTTTGTTGGTCATTTTGCATCTTATAGTGCTGCGCGTTGAACACGAGGCCGCTCAATGTCCCTTCAATACGCTCCGAGGTAGCTAGGGTGCCAACGGTTGTTGTCCGATGAGCTATACTGCTTATAGCCTTCGTAGAGATTGTCATTTCAAGGCTGTTTGGATTGATGAACTGGGGGAATCGAGCAAAGCGCATAAGTATTCCTTCAAATAGTTTGATTAATACCTTTTCATGAGCCTCTTTTTAGTCAAAAGTGTGACTGCAGGCTCCACATGAGCCACGCTTTTTTCTTGCGATTGTACGCCGAAGCCTTCATGCTCAGTAAAGGCAAAATAGACTGGCTCGGAGGCAAATTTAGTATTTTCTTCCGCTGCCAGATCGAAATTAGATCTATTTATCGATCAGCGATCGGCGTGGCTGTGCTACTATCATTGTACCTGGATTTCCATTTATAGAATTAACACGAGCTTAGTCGCCCACCTCGTCACTTTTCCAAATCTTTTGCAAGACAAAGATATTACGAATAAAGGGCTATTTTATTTTCTCTCGAGTCATTTGCGTCGGTGTTTAGAGTTCCCCGATGACTAACTAACTCTTTGTAGAATGGTGCGAGACCCGAGGATACATTGGGGACAGGGATGAGGAACAGCGTACGTCCGAGGGTGTTCATTAACGCTCAGTTGTGCGTTCGAATCATCAGAATATTCCACATCGTCCCACAGCTGTAGTCGCTCCCGGGAAGGACGCAGAACAGCCGTTTGTTCTTTGTTAGTAACCTTGCAGCTTCTGTGGAAGGAGCTTGAGATCGTGGAGAGAGTGAGGAAGGTCTGAAAAATGGAAGAGAAAGCCCACCCTAGATGTAGCATGTCATAATTGAGGCCGCAGGCCCTTCCGTTGAGGGCTCGGAGGTGCAGAAGTTCTTCCGCTCTTGGCCAGCCACTCAGCTCCGTGGCCCTCCATCGGAGCCTGCTCCAATGTGCTTCAACGCTCGGAGAGAGTACATAGCAATCTTTTGGCAGTGCAATGTGGCACAACCGGGTCAGTGCAAACCGTCTTCCGGAACGAGCCAGGCGTCTGCAACGTGTTCGTACGTCATCAAAGCTGCCTCGTGGTCGCGCTCGACAAGCACAAAGGGTTAGGTGTACTGCCTGTATGTCATACGCACGCTCTTTGCTATGCAGATGCCATGGCTGCAGTTTCGTCGACGCATAGTCTAGCTTGCACGAGGGCTGCGGTTGCAATGAATCTACGACTCGATCCTTCATGGATCAACACGAGGGCTTCCATCCTTCACCCGCAAGTGATACCGCTTCGCTAGGGCTGGGAGGATGTACGGATAATTGAGAGGAGGGGCTCTCAGGACGTCTGTTGGCAGCCTGCGCTGATGTGGATGTGAGAAGAGGGATGCCTGTGCATAGATTCCGCAGTACGACATAACGAACGGCAAGCGGTGAGTCAGGTAAACTGGTTTGCTTGATTCCCCGGTGGTGGTTTCAGTCATCCCAGGAATAAATCTCTGCATAAGAATCTACAAGATGAGACCCTGGGATCGACAATCCAATTGTCGGTATCTTGGATAAATTAGGGCGCTGGGTGGGTAAGGGGGCCAAGTACCAACGCATTTTTTAGGTGATCGGAAGTGGGGTTTCTGGACTAGGGGCGAGGCCATATGATCCACGAAGTTCGGGTGGGAGACCCCTTCATTATTCCCCTCATAGATGCTGTTAGTCCAATTAGAAGTGGGATATCCCCTCCGAAAGGTCAAGGAATAGTAGCCGTAATAAATATATTATCAAGCTGTTAGGTTTGGGCAGAGAGGCTGAATACAGCACATTGCCGAGAGTGTCCCAGATGGGAATGTGAACTGCTAAGTTTGCTGGTGATTGTTCAGCCCACTGAAACTTGAGCAGGGAAGCAGAGAATCACCTCAAACAGACCAGTTTAGCTGGTCACAGTTGGCAACGCTGGTCCGGAAATAGTCAGAACACGAACCCCGAAGCATTAGAGTAAGTGATTAATGAGCACGGTTTGGAGGCGAGAAAAACGTACGCAGAGCCGCGAAAGGTGCACTCGGAGACGCACCAGGTCGGACGGTAATGAAATGAGCCGTATGCTGAGGCCATCAACCGACAAAGTGTCCGCTCCAAGCGAAATCCCGAGTCACGCATAACGGCGTCACACCGGAATTGGACAGCCACTGCATTGCAGATTCGAATCTGGTCCTTAGCACCGAGGTGCTATATAAGCCATGGGTGGCTCAACACTTCCCAGTCCACTCCATACTGTACTATTAGCGCCTCCCAACCCCACTCATGATCGCAGAGACGGTCAGGACAACGAGAGCAGCTCGTAATAACGCGAACAACAAGATTCTGAAGAGAGGAATGGCCTGTTTGAACTGTCGGTGGGTCCTCCATCCCTGCCTTCTCTCCTGCCCCCTATCTCACGTCCTCCCCACAGCCAATTCAAGATAAAATGTGACGGCCAGAAGCCCGTGTGCGGCCCATGCATGCATCATCCACGACGAGACGAATGTGATTACGACGATGGTCCAGGACCAACGAAGATGAGACAGTTAGAGGAGGAGATAGCCCGGTTGAAGCAACGGATATTCGACCTCGAGAATCCCGGCGCGTCGACACCACCAGTCACTCTCCATGACCCTTATCTCCCTTTCAACCAATCCCAAAAGCTACACATCACGATTCCCTCACAACCCTCAGCACACCCATCCTCACCCTATTCACCTATATCGCCAGCGTCGAGCCATAATGGTCTGCCGTCAAGCTCCATCGCGTTGCCCACCCCGCTAACGCACACATCGGCATATCCAATAGGTGGCTCACGGCCATCTCCTGCTCCAACCTTTTTGGGGACTACAGTGAGTCATTCTGAATGAGCCCGTGATAAAGTTTTCGTTGCTTACGTTCTTCAAGGAACCAAGTTATCATATCCAACAAACATTGTGAGTGAGGCGTTGCCACCGCAATCCCGAATGTGCTGACGCGCGATTTCGCCTCTAGAATCGAGAAGTTCATACCTTATTCCGTCGAATTTGGCTTTTTCCTATGTCCAGACCAATTCTTTAATGCCGCGCTCCAGCCCGCCTCCTTCGGCGACCCACAGCGACCAACACCAGGCCTCCTGAGTGCCGTCTATCTCTGGGGTGCTCACCTTTCCCACGAGGATCTCTATACGAGGCACGAGAACATTTTCCTGACAAGGGCACTTCAATTTACGGCGACCGATATCGTCTCTGATCACCCCAACAAAGTGCTACATGCCCTTCAAGCACAGGTGCTCTTGGCATATTATTTCCTCCGAACAGGCCGAATTGTAGAGGCCAAGGTTCAAACAGCGGCTGCTGTCACCCTTGCACTCGAGAACGGGTTGCATCAGCTCCAAGCATCCGCATCTTCGCCGTCATACGTGGTGTCCCCTGATGGATCACTCTCCCCTTCACAAGAGCCCAGCCATGCCAGGTCGGACGCTGATTTTATTAACTGCTGGTGGGCCGTCTTTGGGTTGCACAAGTTGATTTCGGCCGGCACGGACTCGTCTGTGAACTACTTTGGCAATGTCGATTCGCTGCGGTTGCAAATTGACACACCCTGGCCTATGGACCCAAGTCAGTACCAAGCGGTTAGTGTGTGTTATTGTTCTCTTTCCAGGGCTTGAAACTCAAACGTTTGACAGGGAGCTTTACCGAACGCGTCAAAGAATACTGTTCGGGAGTTTCTGACAAACGGATCGACCACCGAAGCAGAGGGATCTTCGATCTCTGCCATGTGCGCCAAAGCTATGGTTCTCTACCATCGTGCCACGCAAATCGCTGATCAAGGTGCTCGATTCTGTCAGTGACCCTCTTCCCATTTTTGTCTCCGGCGCTGACAGCTCACCTGGCTCCTCGTTTAGCCACCGGACAGCTTGAAAATGCTTACTGGGGTACACTTACGACCACCATCAGAGTCCTTGAACATTTGCGCCAACAGTTACCCGCGTTGGACGGACGGAACGGAGCAGCGACTTCTACAAACAGACAGTTGGTTTTCGCTCACTCCCTCTTGAACGCTTCGTTGTCGAAGCTCTATGTACGATTCCACAGGGGGAGTCCAGGTACTGAACATGTGGACGCAGCAAGAAGAGTTATTGAGGTGGGCTGTGCCTGGTATAACGACTTATGTTTCATGAATCCCTTCTACAAAGTGAGTGGTTCGACAGCGTCGATTTACTTTTGACTCATCGCCGATTTTCAGACTCTCTGGTATAGTGCCGTACGCGTTATTTTGGATGCGGCGGGTGGCACGCCTTACGTCGACATGCCCTATGATGAGCACATTAACGAGGGACAAAGGCTCGTAACGCTCTTCTCGCAGCAAAGCGTTTATCCTCGTAAGTGTCTTATTCAGCAGCCCTCTTCAACGGATTCTCATTCTTCCTTGCCCGCACAGAATGCGACGTCAGTCTTTTGGATCGGCCGGGGCAATCACAATGGGGCAATTAAGGCTCCCACCCTCGCCTGCCTATGCCTTACGTCTAAAGATACCCCATCGCCGACGATGTCAAATACCTAGGCCCTCTTCCAACTGCGATCGACGAGCCTCATACCCACACACGCCGACGAAGGCCATTGTACCACCAGCTGTAACATTCATACCCGCACTATACATTCCTGAACTCATGCATCATATTGGGAGGCGCTTTCATTTCCCAATCACTTGTAACATCTGCACAACCCTCATTTTTCACTGGCTCTCCTTCACCCCAGCCCATGCTTACGCTCATTATCTGTCTCAGCATCTCGCTCACGTCAACAGAAACGTTCTTCACTCCCTACCCTAGGAAGTCTGATCTAGTCTATCACGGAGAATGTATGTAGGACTATAAGGTGTAGTTGATTCTACATTCGTTTCATTCTTTTCGAATTCTCTATGCTACCATTACTCTGAACAATCTTCGATATCGCTCATTCTGTTTGTTTTCTCTCTACGTAGTTTTTTTTTCTTTTTCGTCACCATTCCTTAAATTCTGTTCGTTTATCAGCATTTCGTACCCTGTAAACATATCACCACTCCTTTAGCCACATCACACAATGTTAGCCACTTTAGTCAGTACACATGGACCCTCGCTAAAGTTCACGTAGCATGTACACCTAGGTTCTCTTCCTTTCCGAATCGGATAAGGACTTGAAACGTAAATGGACATATAATGGCGTTGTAACCCTAGCGTTGTACCATCCCACTCAATCGATCAGCCGGTGTTTCCGCTCAAAAGTCATCCACCTATCAAGTGCTTCCCATATAACCCACTAACCCCGGTTTCTATGGTGGCGTGCCCAACACCATTAAATCCGACATCATTGCAATGGAAGGATGCCCATTTCCTCCCCACGATCCAGCGCCAGCTTTTGTATCATCGACACTAGAATTGAGCACTTGGTAACGGGATCTAATGACACCTCTACTAGGACGCCCACAAGTACAAATACGGATTTGCGACATCGGCGGTTTGACAGCTCCGATGGACCCAACTCGCTCGACAAGTCAGAGAAAAAAAAAAGAGTGAGATCTAGCACCGAGTAGGGGAACAGTTTGACCTGATTAGACCCAAGAGAATGCAGAGCGTGCCAGAATAGGATAGATATCATCCCCAAACCCAAAGCACGGGCAGGACCGATGTTCCGCGCACGGGTTCCTATCCCATTGGCGGGCTTTCCTTGGGCGGGGCCGCGAGGCGAGGGGCACGCGTGTCCCCAACAGCTGAGCGTCAAGGATTGGCTGTCAGTGTGATTGTGAAGACAATATGACCTTCCATTGCTGTGGGCCTTCGGATGAGGGTTCCGTTCGGCGGCGACTAGCGTCGACCACGCATGGCTGAGGACCTTTGTTCGGCTTGACGCGCCAGATGGGGGTCCTCATTTCATAAGGAAATCGTGCCATGATGCACTTTAGGACGAAACACAATTGGCTTACGGATGTATGTTCCTCGTCAAAGCATTCCGTGTAGCGATGTCAACCACTAACAAGGACATCCCTTTATTCTTTTAGCTTGGGTGTGACTTATCAGTTGATGATGTAGATGGAATGGAGGGCTGGGTGCAATTGGGATGTGAATGACGAAGAACTGAGATCGCACTGCCAGTGGCACCATGCATGTCTGGGCCTGATGCATATGGAGGAGTTGCGGCGACCGAATCGATAGGGTGTTTGTGAAAAACAATAAAGAACCCAAGAGCTTCGCCCACTAGTTTACAAGGCACAACCTGGACTGAATAATGATAGCAGCTGTTTGTGTATAGCAACAGGCGAGATGAAATAGATCAAAATGCTGGATGGAGGATCTGTGGGCAATGGGCACCCGGTACGTCCACCTGGGTGAGCAACGCGCACGCGTGGGAGATGATGTGAACGAAAATCTCACCCCTGAATGTAAGGCTGGGAGGCCGGTGGGCTGAAATATATTGATGTAGGGTAGCCAATACAGATGCTGGGATGTAGCAGTCCTCAGTAATACCCTCGGGATCCCTGCATTTTCCAGCAATACGCCGTAGTAATGAATCTCGTCCCGACTTCGGACTGCACCTCGATATTGATCACCCTCGATTTCCATATGAGCGATGGCGGCTGGTAACTTAACGGTGCCTACACCCATCGGCGTGGGCGTTTTAGTATCCAGTCGTTCGGAAACTTCACGCCACATATAGGATTGAAGATCATTAGGTACACGTCGCCACCAACAACTCTGGTCAGCCAATTAAAAATGTGGGGTAGGAACGAGTGTATGGGTCTTTGATAGGTCGAGCGCGGGGGAAGAATGAAAAATTGACTTGAATGGAAGGGTGATGAAGCCGAGGAATAACTATATGCTCATTTTACCACGTTCGTAAAGAATGTACCCACCTTATCACTAATTTCCCTCTATAACCGCAGTCCCCGGATTGAACGGTCTGCATTTTTGGCATGGATACTTATGGAACACGATCGGATGAGTGGCTAGGATTCTGATTCTGAATGCGTATGACCTGACTAGTGCCGAGGCTTCTTGTACACTTTTTGATGTCATAGGAGGATAGGGTACAATGGGTGGAGTAGGGTGCACCCGCGCGCAGGTGGCACTTTCAGGACAGAAGTCTTGGAATTCTGATCTCTGGTTCATAAGGGACTCAGTTCGATCTGCTGCGGACGACTTTTCCAGCGAAGAGAACCGCGTAATCGTTCGCGTATAAGCATCATCCCTTTCGCTATCCGCCACGGTTGTTATCTAGGGCAGGGTTTAGGTGGCCTATCTGAGCCACCTGGGCTCTACTGGCATTCTGAATGGACATGCATATCGCTGGGAAGCGGTTCTCACCAGCAGTATACAACTTCGCCGTGCCAATGCCCATTACCTGAATAACGAAAGCGGGGAACTTTCAGTGTCGGTTCCGGCCCTAGGGGGCAACTTAAGTGAAATCCGGTCTTCAAAGGTCAAAATGTCAATCAGGCAACGTCCAATCTTATCTCTCTGGCCCTGAGTCAACTTGTCCAATTTGCGAGGATTGGAGGATTGGCGCCTCTCGCCAAAAATTGAGGAAAATTCCGAAATATCTCGTGGCCTCGGGAACGCCTTTGCATGTGTTTGTCGAGTTGGATCCGCTACGATCGAGATTTACCCCGCAATCACCATCCAGGTCATCCAGGTCCTTTATCGTTGACTGATCGTTTCTTCTATAGCTGCATAGCACGCCAGCATGAAGGCATTCATACTGATCTACAAGTAAACTCAATCACAAGCTCCTGATTTCTGCAGAGCTTATATTTCTCTAGGGGTTTCTTGGCCACCCAGCTCTCAGCATTCAACTACATTCACCCCGCAGTCGACATCGTTTATGTCGCCTTGGGTGACGATGCTCCGCCATACGATGGCGCGATAAGCCTTCAGGAGGCTTTGGCGACGTCGTAAGTAACACTGCCACTAAGGAAAGACATAATAGGACGTTTTGGTAGATTTGATATTCTCTATCTGCCTGGTGGATCGACACCAGCATTATCAAAAGATATCATCAGTGGGATCACGCGTCTTGTGAGTAGTCCTCTGTCAAGTGATAAGGATCTCTTAGACTCTTCCTAGGTCAAAGACACCACACACGTGTTGGCGACAGAAGAGGGGACTCTCAGTAACTGTCAACCATTGTGTCCCCCCTTGCCCTCTGACCAGGCATATGATTGCAGTCCTGGCCCACACCGGAGAGATCGACAACGCGATTGTGGCGATATCGAGTGAACTCTCAGGAGCAGCCAAGGAACAATGTATGCAGCCTCCAGAAGGCTGTTAAGACCCTCAAATGCTCACATTTGTCTAGTCCCAGGAATCAGATGGGAACACCGAGGCTTCTTCCGAAGCGGTGGGTCGACCCTTAAATTACAACCTCACATGGCTAGACCTATATTTCAGGCAAATTCTTCTCGGCGGATTCAACACACCTCAGGACCCTCGGCTTGCTCTTCTCTGCCTCCCTCAACAACCACCTGAGTGACACCTATCCTCTCACCCAACCCCTCGGATGTCCCCCATCTACACAATGCGACCAGTCTGAAGAGGCGGAGACGCCAGGACAAGCTACCGCTCGGCAGATCGCAGCATCAGAAAGCGAACCGGAAGCCGTCAACGAGGTCGTTCTTTTTGCGGCGCGGGTAGCAGCATATGGCTTCGTTGGAGAGGCTAATAGACTAATGTTGGAATTGTTCCCTTCCTTCCCTAATGCGCTCGGAGAGATCGAACCCGCGATCCAATATGGGCTCGAATTCATATGGGCTGAATCTGGCGATCGGCCATTGCTCCCGTGGAACCAGCCAAGCCCAGAAGAGTTAGAGGAGTGGTACACTGAGCACAGAGGAATCTACCCCCAGTCAGAGCAGGAAAAGGTAATCGCGTTGGAGACTTTAGAGTGCAGGATTGATTTGGGAGACGTCGAGCCTCACCCATATTCGTTGCATGTGGCCGCGGTGCTGGCCTTGGAGCTAGGTCGAACAGAGTTAGCAGAGCGATACATTGAACTTCTGTGAGCACTCCCCACTCTCTCGCTCGCCTAACCAGTGTGGATTACCCCTCTCACCAGCGCGGCCTACACCACCCGGATGAACCGCCCCCACCTCTGGCCGTCCCTCCTCAAATGGAAGCCCCTCATCCCATATTGGGTCCGCGGCATCCTCGCCCAAAAAACAGGCACCACCCACGCCTCCATCCTCTCCCAGGTCAACCACGTTATCGCCGCGATCGCAGAATGGAGGACCACCCAGGCAGATCAACAGTCCAAGACGGACACGCGCCAAAAGGAGCTCGCGAAGCTCCCCTGCGCGACCCTTATCCAGATCCTCGAGCCCCTCAAATGGGACGGCGATGACGCGCTCGCGCGTCCCCCCGCGACGGTTGCGCAGGTGGCCGAGGCGGAGGCCCGGCTGGGGGTCTCGTTGCCGGAGGACTACAAGGAGTTTCTCCGGACGAGCAACGGGTTGGGGTATATACCCAATCTGGCCAAGCCGGCTTTGAAAGGCGTCGAGAGCTTGAAGTGGGAGGACTCGAAGGACTTGGGTGTGGATGGGCTCCCGCTCGACCTGGGTCTGCAGTTTGACCCGGACAAAGTCGAGCGTCTGCCTCGCATGGGAAGGGTCATTTCCGTGTCGTCCGGGGAGGACTGCGAGGAATATGTGTGGCTTGTGGAGCCCTCTCAGGTGAAGGCTGCGTTGGATGCACAACCAGCCGGGTATACGATCAATGAAGAGCCAGGATGGAGGTAGGCTGAGCGTCCAATAATTTGTCATCCAATGCTGACGCGTATCCCAGGATCGCATATTGGATCCCGTGGATCCCACAGCTCAAGTGGCACACCTCCTTCCGTCAGTATTTGGAAAGCCTTGTGCTGCAGGCCGAAGAATCAGAATCCAGTGACACATAGATATGCCTACATCCTCCAAAAGCGTAGTTTCATGCATATCACCCATGTATTTACAAAATGAACATTGCACTCGACGCGCATCTGCGATCGCAAAAAAATTGAGACACCCTTGTACGCCAACACAGAGTAGTGGGAAATAACACAGCGTCGCGTCAAATGCCTTCGCCGCCGCATTCACCCACGCGCAGCCTCCGTTTACGTTCCGTGAGTATCGGATCGGATGTCCTCTTTAGGCCTTGCTCAGAGATTCTGCTGCACCTGTGTATCAAAGCCCACTCGGGGGATTGGAATCACACTGGCACAGGAGTAGATCCTGCCCCTGTCCTTTTTCCCATCAGCCGTTCCCATGGATTCACATGCATCATCACCCAACGAAACCGGGGGTCGTCTAGAAATCGTCCAACGTTCTCCAGGGGGAAAACCCTATATCAAACCGAAACACGTCTAAACCTCATAACGAAACTTACGATAAGGATAGCTCGCGAATATTATTCGATAACGATAGCATCGGCGAATGCATGAGACAACATTACTGATCCTTGGATACACTAAGATTCAATACAACCGAGTCGAACGCACATACCCACACCCTCACACAACCCGCACATCACTGAGATTGGGCAGTCGCCCGTTGTCTTTCGAGCGCCGACCTGAGCTTATTATTAACTTTCCTCTGACGGCTAGCCTTGGTGCTGTCACCGGCCCAGCGATGGAGTTCTACAGATGGGATTAGTCACACGCATCATCCCGCTCCGAGACCCAAACTTACCCAAAAATCTCTCGCCGACCCATAGCCTCAATCGGGCATTTCCAACGTTATCAGGCCCTTTCTTCTGCGTGCTTGACGCTTGCGATTCCTGAGCTTGAGAAGATTGAGACCCGCCGGCGTTGTTAGCGGACACTGGTGGAGGAATAGGGGCGGCACCCATCCCAGCACCAAGCGTCTCGCAGACTTTGAGCATCCCCTCCGCATGCTCCTTGGCCGTGTACATATACCGGGCAGCCACCAGCGCAAGCACCAGAGCCCGAAGGTGATTGTCTTGGGCCCCTGTGGATATCGACAGTGCTTGGCGTAGGTGATTCCTAAAGGTCACATCAAAATGAGTCACGGCTCGCGCAAGGAACGAAGAAGCCCAACCCACTTTCCCTTCAGGTACTCCTTGGTCGCACACGACCGGAGAACCTCGCCAACCGCGCAAAGTGCGCCTCCCAGTCTATCGCACTCATCCGCCACATCAAGCGCCTCCTGGCACAACTCGTCCTCGTCCTCCTCGCTGGCGGCGCCTCCATAATCACCCTCCTCCTTCTCCACACCCCCGACTGTTGGCTCACCCCCCTCCGAAGACGCCAACACTGCATCGAAATCCGAGCTCGGCCCAGACGAAGACGGCATCATCGCCTCCCAGGCCTTCCTCGCCTCCCTCGACTTGTCAACCTCTCTCTCCGCCAAGACTCCAAATCTCAAGCTAATCTCCCCCGCTCTCGAACAGGCATAGACCCACGGGTCCTTCTCCTTTCGCTTGTCCTTTGTCCCCATCCGGTGATCTGCATCTGCATCTGCATCCTCAGACCCGGAACTCAACCTCGTTGCAACGCGGTAGCACGCTTCTGCCATCTGCACCTGGCCACGTGCATGAGCCAGATGGGCTTGATGGAGGGTGATTCGCGCTGAATAATCACGGAAGAGGGTGTAATGGACCGATAGCTCGTTTTCTTCCAGATTAAGCTTGGAGTTGTGATCGCCGGCCTTTTGGGGTGCTGCTGCATGCCCACAATAGTGTACAGACGGAGGGACTGGTATGGACCGTGTATGGGCAATGAGCTCGTTTAGAACCTAAGTTGGTGTGAAAAAAAGAAATAAAGAATGTCGACTCGTGGCTTTCAATGGGGAACAATTAACATACCCTCTCCGCTTCCTCGAATTCGCAACGCATTACGGCAATCTGTGTGTCAACGCAGTGCCATTTAAGTGATCATCCATGCCAGTCGCTAAACCCCCTTGGACACTCACCCCCACCAGTTCAGACAGCAGGTCAGCCTTGATCCTCTCCATCCTAAGCTCCGTCCCTTCGTCTTCTACTCGCGCTACCGCGCTCCACCCAGCGGTCAAGTGGCCAGCGCCTCTTGCCTCTCTGTCCTTCTCCCGCTCGTACACTGCGAGGCCTTCTTTGGCAAACACTCGCTTCTTGGGCTTTCTTCCTACCGGGTCCCGCTTTGCAACGCTTGATATTAAGAATCCGAGCAGGTAAAGCACTCGAGGGTGGGTGCTCTGTATCCACACCCCAGGGTATACTTCGATCACACCCGCTCTCGCGGCAGCGGCTGACGAGGAACCGGGTGCTGCATCTATATCTACGTCCGTTCCAGGAGACGACGGGGGAAGAGCGGTTCCAGAGTCGAGCAGAATATGTAGGTCCTTGAGGGCGAGGGCAACCAGATCGGACGTGCCCTTGTAAGTGTAGAAAATAACCATTAGTATGAGAAGGTGGACTTTGATGACCGGGTGCATGTCCTCAGCGAGGGAGGGGTAAGGCGGAGCTGGCTGGGAGGAATCTGTCTTGTCTTTTGTGGGTTGAGGAGGCGGCGGGGGGAGTGCATCTGGCACTTTGGACCAGGAACCGGCGTTGATGAGGACTTGAACGCGGAGCAGGGTGGCAAGGTACACAACTTGGCTGTGAGCCTGCTGCCGTGCGAGCGACTGCAGGACATCAATAGCCGCCAGCGCACGAGTACAGTCAGCAGGGGGGAGCGACGCAGAAGCAGAGCGCAGAGACGAGAACGACGCGATGAGATCCAGATGCGCGGTATAGGCCATGTGCATCGGCAGACGCGACAGCTGTGGCGAGGCGAGGAAGCGTTTGAGCGTCTGCTGGGCGTGCCGCGGCGAGGGTGCGATCCGGGCAGAGAGCAGGATGAGCCGGGCGTAGTAGTGCCCCAGACTCGGGTGCTGCGAGAGGAAAGGTGAGTGTATGCGCGCGTATATGCATCAGACGTGGTACCTTCTGTGCTAGCACGAGCTGTCGAAGCAAAGGTCAGCCTCTGGGGGATCAGTACACGAAGACTCAACGTACGCCTTTCGTTATGGCCTTCTCGGCGACGTCCACCAGACCCAGCATCGACGCAATCTCCGCCGTCCCAGTCCACGCGCGACACTCGACTCCTGGCTCCAGCCCCGGCAGCCCAAGGCACCTCCTGAGCGCCTCCAACGACAGCAGCAGACTCCTGTGGTGCAACGCATGTCCTCTAGGGTATACAATCAGCGACGGCAGATGGAGCAACAGAACTTCAGGCGGTATGGGCCGCGCCGGTGGCTCAAGCCTCTGTCTCTTCGCCGCCCTCGACGTCGGCTCGGGCTCTTTCTCTCTTCGTTTCGCGGGTCGGGGGCTGCGGTTACAGTTCATGGTGGGGTAGTGCGCAGAGAGAGGGAGGGTCGTCCACTCGTCTCTCTCATGGAACGCAAAAAGGGCACGAGAAAGTGTCACGCGTTTTGTTACGCGACGCGAGGTGGTAATGGCTTTATTACATAATTAATTACAGCGCTAAAATCAGGCGCGGACCGCGGGGCCGTGCCATCCCAGCCACGTCCCAATTCCACCAAAGCGACGCCTTGCCTTGACAGTGTCTTTTGCTGGGGAGCAGAGCACAGAAACAATGATGTCGTCTGTCTGCACTTTGGGCTTTTTGTACACCTTGTCTCGCAGCACCCTCTCCCACTCGCTCAGCTCCTCGACAGTCCCGCTGCACCCGCTCGTGTTCTCGATCAGCGTTCGAATGCGCTGTGGCCACAGCCGGATCGCCTCGTCGTCGTCGAGGTCTTGTTCAAAGACGGATCTGTGGACCAGCTCCGCTGCACCGCCCTTGGCGATCGGGTGCAAGTCGATCGAGTTGGATCTTGGTGCGTAAAATATGCTCGCCGCCTCTGGCTGTGGATTGTGGGGCGGAAAGCTCCCCCAGGGTCTTGATGGCCGGACTTGAGTTGAAGGAGTCAACAACAATCACCAACGGGATACCGTTCGTCTTACAGTGCGGGTCGTTCATCAGGATGTCCATGTTGATGCCGAGCATATCCTTGATTTGACTGGCCATCCAGATTAACGTGATCATCGACAGATCTGATTCGGGCTGTAGGACCACCTGTGTTTAGTGCTCCAGATATATGGGACGAGCGGGCTTACCCATCCTCCACCAATGTCCGAGTGCGAGCCAGCAAACCAAACCTGCTTGACCTGCTGGTTCGGTGCCGGCTGATGGGTGTCGTCGAACTCCCATCTATCCAAGGAGGTCAGTATCCGCAATAGTACACGTACTACGGAACTCACTTTGTAACAGGAAACGCGCCACGATTTTCGCTAAAAGACGCGTGTCAATCACATTACGCAAAATCGCGTCGAATGGGCTTACTTTAGGGCCATCGCGTGGAACGCGTTTTCCACATGTCGTCCTAAACGCAAGTCGTTGAATCCAAAATAATTCTTGACGACCTCAGTCCACCTTCACAACACCGGTGGGACCACTTACGATTTCCTTGGGGACGAATCCCGGCAGACCAAGGGCCCCTGACGTTCATCAATGTCGGTCCTCACTCTATCCATTCCACTCGGCAACCTACCAACTGTATCAAATACCCCAAGCACCTTGATCATGAAAGGAAAGTCCTCCATCTGCTCGTCCCTTTGCTTTCTCCACGGTGCCAGAGCGTCTTCAGCAGCCTTCTTTTCTGCATCGTTACAATCCGAATTGGCCTTGTAGTAACTAGGAAGGAAAGTCAATGCAGTAGAAAAAACAGCAAAGACCTACTCAACTGCTCGTAAATGGACCAAAACGACTCTTGCCCTTCCTTGTCTAGCAAGCCGATATCCCCGATCAAATCAGCGACCGTTCTCGCCTGTAATCAGCTGGTGGTCAGCATCTTCACAGCTTCGGATTGCTTTACCGAGCTCACAGTGTACGCGCCACGACTGAACCCAAAGATGAAAATCTCGTCCCCCGGCTCCCAGTTCCTAGCGGCGAAGAGGTATGCCTAGAACTAGAATTAGACGGGATATATGCGCGCTTTGCAAGTGGCCTGCGCTACCTCTTTCACTTTCGCTGCGAGTCCGGTCCTAGTGGCAGCATTGTCAGGGTGGGTTATTCTCCAACGTCTTGGCACATACCCTGTGGCTCTGTGATGCGTGTCAGCCTCCACACGCACGAAGGGAGTTGGGCCGACGGTACTCACCCTTCGACTAGGGCTTTTACTCCGTTCCCAATGGCGTCTCCAAACACCCAGTCTGTTGTTCCTACACCGGATTGACTGTTCATGACGTTGAGCACCTAGATCGTTAGCAGGACTCGATGCGGAGGCTTACTAGAACACGATTTGGTGACAACCGTCATCGTCGCGCTGTGCTCGCAGAGATCGAAAAGCAATAAACCAGATGAACCACAGCAGAGAGCAGAGCGCCGTACGTGGTTAACAGCCTTGGCCAGCTTCCAGATATTTGTCGCCCGCTCTCTGTCGCGCTCGAGCGAGCCGTCCTGCCAAGTGCCTGTCAACGTTGCCACACCCCATCAGCCACCCGCTCCCGGTAACCAAAGCCCAATGGATCCCCCGCATTCGAATGGGAATCCCAGCCACGCTTCTCGATATGGAAGGGCACCCCCCTCCAAGCCACGGAATGGAAGAGGCGGCTTACCGTCTAGGGCGAGGACGATCTTTTTCCGTTGCAGGCGCTGGAATGGAGACAGGACCCTGGGCATCTTTGGAGCGCGGATGTCAGTCACAAGGGGGTGTGGAGGACCGCACCGGGCTGGGAGCGCTTAAATAGGCTATTCGGGAAGAGGGGTATCTACTACTACTGCTCGTGTCAATCATCTACGTGAATCACTTTTTCTTGCGCGCACAAACGCTGTTTTCCTTGGCGACGTCCCTGCCCTGTCTGCCCTGCGGTGCCACCTGACGCGCTGCGAACACGGACGCAAGGGCGTCGTCCAGCTCTCGCGGGTCTCCACATCCGCCCAAGGAAGACCACTCCGCCCGTGCCATCCCGGACCGGGGCTCCCAGTCGCCCCACTGCAGACTCGCTGCCAACTCGTGCCCTGATGGCAAGAATCAGTCAACACCCGAACACGACCGCCCCCGGGTGGCGTGCGCACCTCTCTCCATCCAGTACCCGATGCTCCCCGGACCGAGAATAGAATTGCGATTACCTTCCTCCTCCCGTTTCTTAGCGGGCGTGTGTTGCGGCCATCGACTCGAGAATAGCGCGAAGGCCTCGTCTACCTCGTCTGCGTTTCCTGGGAACCCCATGGGGCCCCACATCCTCTGCTGTGTTTCGCCTAATATCCCTGATATGGGTTCGAGTGCGAATATACTGGTTGCCCTCGGCGTACATACCTGCTTCAATCGCCCCTCTCCAGCCTAGGCGATCAGCGCTACTTGAGCTCGACCAAGGCGCAACAAGTGTCCTCGGTGCCACAGGCGTTGTCATTTCGTTGCACGGCGGCGAAACTACCAAGAGAGGGCCTGGTGCGTTCAAAGTAGACGAGAAGTGGGCAGCTCTGCAGCCCAGACTCGGGCTTATACAATTCGGCTTCTAACCGATGGAGTTGTTCGGAGCATCCGCATATCCATTGGCATGCCTCGTTCACCGAGTCCCTGACTGCGAAGGACTGGTTGTGTGTACCCTCTCGGTCTCACGCATGCGCTATTTCCGTTTGTGTGCTTGCTGGATATGAATGAAAGGGGTACCCTTTGGTCGTGGTGCTGCTGGAGCCTTCAATCCGGCGTCACATAGACTATACACCCATTTATAGAATACAGTTATCTATTCATTACCTCGCTTACCATACTGCCAATCGTTCATTCCATCAACAACCTCACCCGTCACGCACACCACGCATCTCAGATCCAAGACGCAAACCCACCGACCGCTCGCGTCCACCGCGCCACCTCTGCTCCAGAGTCCAAACGGGGCTATTCCACCACGCCACTATCCATCTCCCAAATCGGCCACTCGAACACCTCTACTCTGCGCGCTTGCGGCGCCACGATGTGGCGATCCGCCCGGCTTTCCCGGGTGTGCACCCTTAATCCCACTTGAGGCCTATTAGAGCTAGGACTCGTGACTACCCCACTCGGTGTCTCGACACCCACGTGGTGTTTGTATGACATATCGTCCTCCCAATATTCAGGCCGGAGGTTGAGCTTGGACTGTTGTACACGTCAGAGTCAGAAATGCGGACGTCCAAGTCGTGAATGTCGACTCTGAGATCTTCCAGAGAACTAGCGGGAGAGGACGAGCATGGCGAAGAACCATCGCTCCGGCTGTTTAGATATGATGCGCTATAGTCCGAGTCCATCTCCCTCTGTAGCATCATCCAATCCTCATCGACATCCGTTGGCCATGGCATTTCTACCTCATTCACTTCATTATTGCTGCAGTTGAACGCATCAGGAGCCCTATTTTGGGGTGCACGGTACATGACGTCGACGTGCGCCCAGAAGGGTGGGTCGCTCTGCATTTCATATGCTTCTTATTCTGCGTCCCAATGGGAGTCGTAGCGTGACGCAGGTTGAATTTCGGCACTTACACCCGCCGGTGAGGACGGGTAATGCCCAGTCCCCCACGACATGTAGTCCATCATACCACCCGGGCTCGCTTCCTGACGTGCCTGAAGCTGCATATTGCCCATCATGCCTGGACCGTCTACTATAGCGATGGTGGATCGACACCAAATCCGTCGAGCAGCTGTAATACACACCAGAATCCCAACGCTTCCTTGCTCGGATGCACCATCACCAAACTCCAACACGTCGCCCAGAAGCTCCCGCACCGCTTGTTCCGCACCGGCCATCATAGCTTGCCGCCACGGCTCTAGCTCCGCTGCAGAAACATCTTCCAACAGGCGATCTCGCTCTCGCGCGGTCTGAGCCTCTCTAGCGTTTCCTACATCGCAGTCATCGTCAAAGCCGATACCCGCGCTCCGCTCAATACAACATCGCCACATTTCATTTTGCCGATCGTCCTGCTCTCTATGATAAGGACTCGGGGTATCGCCACGGTGCTTGTACCCAACATCGACAGGGCACGCCGCATGTGGCGACATACTTGTTTCATAATAAAATCCCTCCCATTCAAAGCCGTGAAAGGATCTCGGATTGGCATCACCCGCGCTTATCGTGCTCAGGTGCTTATAGTTGATAGTTGACCATCGAGGCTTTTGGTTGAATGTTGCGGGTATTGGTGGCGGAAGCATTCATAGCACTTGTCGCAGCGTCTTCAGCGGTAGCACCAGTATCGACTTTTGCTTTTCTACGTGTCAAAGATGCAATTCTCTCATCTGTGACACTTGACGAACCCGGTCTATACCCATGGCGGCTCGGGGTTCCCTTAAGCCCACCTCCTGCATCCCCAGAATTGGTTAAACATCCAATACGACACGGTCAGCGGCTACATACCCTTCGTAGCATAGCTCCAGTTCATGCCCATTCCTGACCCGGTGTTAGAGAGGCCGTGACGCCAATTACACCAACGATGCAATAGCTATTAGGGGGAGCGGGGAAGATAGGGAATTGAAGAAGCTGTTTGTGGATTCGACCGTCGGGTAAACCAATTAGAAGCAGCTGAACGGTTTCAGGGACCATACAGAGTCGTCTAGGGAGGGCCCATCTCAGAGGATGCTAGCACGAGGTGAGTGCCATATAGGCGGCCGGTGGAGGCAGTAGGCGAACAAGGGTTCAAGTCGCCTTGGATGAAGCGTCTCCTGGGCAGAACAGCCCGCAATTGGACCCACAGAGTTCAACAGCACCCTGCGACCGTTCGATTTTCTGACCTCGTTTACATTTGGATGGGAGTAACACGGGGACTCCAAGACGAACCATTCCAGTGTAGAAGAGCCAGGAATAGCATTTCTCCATTGGTCTCCTCTGGGGACTAGGAAAGCTATGCCCGGGGCGAGGCATAATTCGTGTTACGAGGCATGGAGTAAGCCTTTCGGCCATCGGTTCTGAATGAGAGAATAAGAACAAACACGGAAGGAGAAAAGACAGAAGAGCAACCAAGGAAATATTGATAATAGTGTAGAGATTCGACCGCATGCAACGAACTACTTCTCGATACTCCTTAAGGTAATAAAGAGCCCACCTCTCGATCGCTGAAGCACTCAAGTCCAAGCGGGTTTCATTGCAATGACCAATATCGCCACCGAAAGTAGCATAAGTACAAAAGCAGGCATGCGCCACATGTTAAAATTACCGCAGCCAATTTACGTTTGACAAGAACACGCATATATCCAGTCCCACAGTAAAGAAAACAATAACTTACTATGAAAAGCAAAAGAGTGCTGATAGAAAGGCAAAGTCCATGAACTGTTTTCTTCGAGCGAGTAAAGTCAGCCGCTGAGAAGGTGGCCATAGACCAGTTGTAGGTCCAGCGAAGTGTGGATAGAGTGTACAAAGGGTGAAGCCAAATCTAGAACGACTTGTTCAGCCGCCGCAGAGCTATGCAATATTCGAAGAGGGAGAAAATAACCAAATACCTGTAGCGATGCAGAGAGGGCATGTAAAGCCCGGCGCATCTGTTGCGTGCCCTTGGTTGCATACGATTCCTTTGTCGACGTCAGCTTCGTCTTGAGGCAGTGGCGATGATGGAGGGGTCCACATGTACAGTCGTGGTGTCGATATTCCTAACTCATCAGAGAGCGGGTCGCTTCTTGGAGACGAGCTGGGATCTTGTGGCGCAGGTGAAGAATTGAGGTGACTATATGCGCGTGATCTGCAGTCGACAGAGGACCCTCGTGCTTCACTGAAGTGAGCGTCGTCGGAAGATAAAAGAAGGGCGGTGTGATCATCGTCCGAGGGCATTTTCAGATTTCGAGATCTAGTAACCATTCGGGTCCCAGGTTTCGTCGGTTTTGGCACCGCCTTCGTCGCTTTCTTTTTGCGCTTTGGCGGGACAACATCGATGGATTCGGGTTCTTGCTTGATGTTGGGCTTTTCTTCGATGACTGGCGGTGTACCAACGGGCAGCTCGTATGTCTCATCCGGTATCGTGATGCCCACTTTCTTGGCTTCTTGCTTTCTACGACTCCACCATCTGTTCACGGCCTGGGTACCAATATTTCTGGCCTCGCACCATTTTCTTCTGGACTTGACTGTCGGTATCCGTTTGTCGGCTTCCCAGATTGCTCGTAATTCGTCGTAGTGCTCAGGAGCAGGCCGATTTGACGTCGGAACAAAATTTGATTGAGCAGGTTGGTTGGTTAAATCTGACAAAGGCCTTTTTACGCGAGGAGGTGAGCTTGGACGCTTTTTTGTGGTTTTAGCAGATCCCTGAGGCTTGGAGGCCATCAATCGTTGATACGAGTGCGAGGCGAAGCGCTGTGGCGTATGTGCATCGGAACCGAAACTGCCGGCATTTCCCGTGATCCGCCGGATCGACAGCCCTTCGGGTCGTCCTCGAAATAGGACGGAAGATAGCGACACGGCTTCGTGGCGCAAGAATACAGATACTTTGCACGGCTCTCTACATTTCTTTGGCTTGCCTCTCAAACCTCTTTGCGCGAAATGACGACATCGTCGCCACGATCTTTGTCTTATATACGGCTGAACGCGGTAATTCCTGGGTAGAAGAAGCATCAGGGCGACCAAACTTATAATTAGAAATAGGGTACGATTGACATGAATGACCGTCTCTCGGTGCACGGGATTTTCGCGGACATTTGCTTTCGTACGCAAATTACGAACATTCAATACACGTGAGGCGCATTCTGTTCGATAATTGAAACAGTCGGAATACACTCGGACCCGTCGTCAAAATACTACAATCTCGTTGATGCGTCAGCCATTCAAAGGGCCAACACCAACGACCCAGACTCGTGACTGAAACCACTGAGTAAGCCTGCGACCGAAACGTCTACAATGCCAACAATTGAATTGTAAAACATCGAAAAATATACAATTATTCTGCGATAAGTAGTCCAGCGAGGCAAAGGGCATGTTATCAACAATTCATCAAACACAATGGCCCCCGTTACCTGCAGAGAATACCTACTCACCGTAAGTAGGGTTTCAGTCTGGCAACTCCTTTGACTGAACGAACAACGGTGCAGGTTGGCTCTTACAACAACTTGAAGATCCGCGAGATTCAAGTACCCAAACCAGGCCCGAGAGAGGTTTTGGTCAAGATCCACGCCGTGTCGCTTCAATACCGTGACTTGATCGTCGCAGATGGGACCTACCCGTTGTTTCAGTGCATCTTCGCATGTGGTCAATGCTCATTCACCACCGCTGACGCTTGTGTACTACAAGGACTCCGAGGTTGATCGTCCCATGCTCAGACATGGCCGGTGAAGTCGTGGGCTTCGGTGATGCAGTCACAGACTGGAATGTCGGGGACCGGGTCTGCGCCAACTTCACTTTAGATCATGTCTACGGAGACACCAACTTCAAGACGAGCCGAACCGCCCTAGGTGGTGCCATTGATGGCGTCTTGACAGAGTACAGGACTTTCCCTGCTCATGTGAGTTCTAAGAGTTTGCGAGTGATAGTGTACGCTGAATGACGCACTGTGGTTGACAGTCTCTCGTTCGATTCCCGAAGCACTTGAGCTATGAGGAGGCTTCAGCTTTGCCGTGAGTGATTAGTCGATACTGACCCCCATATGCTGACTTGCATGGATTAGTTGCGCAACCTTGACTGCCTACAACGCTCTTAACGGACCTAGCCCTGTTAAAGCAGGGGACAATGTCCTCATCTTGGGTACGGGCGGTGTGTCGACGTAAGCCATCCCAACGGCCGTGTTAATGACCACCAGTTAATTATTCTACCACAGTGCTGGATTACAGTTGGCAAGGGCAGCGGGCGCCACGGTCTTCGTGACCTCGTCCTCCGACGAGAAGTTGGCCAAGGCCAAGCAGCTCGGTGCCACGCACATCATCAACTACAAGAAGGTCCCGAACTGGGGTGAAGAGGTCTTGAGATTGGTGAGTCCCCCTAATTCGATTCATAGCTCCAGACCTGACACAGATCAATCGCGCATCAGACGAACGGAGTGGGTGTAGACCACGTCATTGAAGTCGGAGGCTACGGCACGATCGAGCAATCCATGAAAGCCGTAAAGATGATGGGTTGGTTGCACACTATGGGATTCAGGAGCAAGGAGAAGAAGAACATTGACTTCTTGATTGAAGGCTTGAAGAAGGCCTTGATCTTCCGAACGCTCTTGATTGGTTCCGTTTCTCAGTGAGTATTCACGATATCCCTCCCCTTGCAGGGTGGCTGACGGTGCAACAGGTTCAAGCAGCTCATCCGCGTTTTGGAGGCTAACCCGGACACCACGAGGCCCGTGATTGACAAGGTCTTCTCCTTTGAAGACGCCATCAAGGCTTACCAGTACTTGGACTCTGCGCAGCACGTTGGGAAGGTCGTCATTAAAGTTGCGTAAATATGTTGGATATGTAAGATAGTGAGGGAAACGTCGCTTGAATGCGAATTGTACGCTTGATTTTCTGCCGAGGAAAAGATTTGAAGCCCGAGCAACTTCCTAATTAGATTGTGTATACATGTTTGCTCAAAGCGCTGAGCCCAAATAAATCAAAGCCCAATAAATACGTGCACGAAGTGTCACAGCCACCATGGCCTACAGCGACTCGTCACAAGTCTTATGCAGCGAAATTAATGCAAGCCTCCAAGAGGAATCGAGGTGTCTGGTACCGCAAGGCACTCTTGCACCCATCTCCCGTCTTCCATCTGAGCTCCTCACGGCAATTATCCGTATAGTTGTCGATGAGGATCGGGCGAAAGTTAGATGGGAATTGCATGATTGGTTCAAGACTATTTATGGGCGACAATTGGCCATCTCAGGCGTGTGTCGGAGCTGGAGGCACGTAATCCTTCGAGATCATATCCTTTGGACGGACATCCGCACACGCTATCTTTCGCTTTTGCCGATGCTTCTTGAACGTTCCGGAACATCCCCTCTCTCGTTCGATTTCGTTTGGACAGCATTGTGGCCACCAAACTCCAACGAATTGTTTGATAGCGCCTTGGAAGCGGCATTCAAACAGTGGCATCGCGTGGAGCATCTTCATCTCGACCTCAGCGGTCGTTCAAATGACCCGATGCCTCGTTTCCTTTGGGAACCAGCACCAATGATGGTCCACTTTGCCTTGAGATTCGGTTTCCTCAACAAGGATGCACCTCGCACGCTCTTCAATGGATTTGCGCCTCGCTTAACTCTTTTATCATTAACCAGCGTCGGATTTTCGTGGGACATGCCCGCATTTTATGAAGTACCCTCTCTCCAGTCACTTGTTATCAGGTTCCCAGCAGATCGGCCATCCCCTCTCCAACTGATGGCGATTCTTCGGTCCATGCCAAACTTGAGGACACTAGAATTGTTAAACGCACTCCCCCTCCCCAATGGCCTTCACCCGTATCCAACAAGCGTTACCTTCCATCATCTTGTTGAGCTCTCCATGCATGGATCTGAGCCCGAGTGCGCCTCATTCCTGAAGTCTACCTCATTCTTAACAACCGCCACCTTTCTCGCCGAAGTTGATGGCGTGATTGAGGACGGCACCTATACCTGTTTTGAACCCTGGATATCAACAGCCTGGCAGCACAGCGAGGGCGTTTCATCCCTCAAGGTCTGCATAGTGCCCGGTTGGGCAAGAGACATTGTCAAGGTTAAAGCTCGTTGCTATAGCGCAGACCCCCGCAACGAACCCACGATGAAACTCAAGTGGCAGACCGAATTCGACCATATACCGGAAGGTTTTGTTGGCTGGTTAATGAATTCCTTACCACTATCGAGGTGCACACGATTCTCCTCGAACTTTTTGAGACGGGAGGAATGGGAGCTGTGTGTCCAAAAGATGCCGAAACTGGAATTTTTATGCATTTCCTCCGAATCAAGGAACTTGCGGTTGTTTTCCGTTTTTGTTAAAGCATTGAAAATACCTGAAGATGCCTCCTTTGAGGATAGTAACTCGGGTTCACGATCTCTTCAAAATATTCCATTTCCACAATTAAAGTACCTCGAAGTGGATTGCTCGTGCGAAGAGGAGGAATGGGATATGCTCTACGATGTGCTTCGAGAAAGGAAGAATAGAGGGTATGAATTGAGCCGGGTTTTTCCAAAACTTGGACTGAATTGGTGTTCGGATAAGACGGATGAATTCCTCTCTGCTACGGAGGAGGTAGCGACATGTTTTGACTTTAAGAATTGATGTATTGCTCTTCCTGTACAGTTTGTTGTCAAAAAGCCGGGTTTTTTCCGGTGTGCCTTGAACATTTCTTGGACGCTTTGGGACGCTCTATACATATCGCGCCAGTCGATCCAACGGTTTGCCCAAAAGTGAGTCCGGCGGTGTAGTGTGACCTGAAAAGAATAGGTATTTAAGACGGTTGGACAGACTAATCTTAGGATCAAGTGTTCAGGTGTACCCAGGTGTACCCAAAGATTGGCACCACAATCGGGTCACGTTACAGAGGGGGCGTGACGATGACAGAGACCCGGACCCAGGTTACCCAAGCTCAGTGCCTCACAACCATGCTTGCCAGCGCATTCGACACTCTGGAGTGCAAATCTACACGCACTTTACGCGAAAGCATCGACGCGAAACTCCAGCAGACCGTCGACGATTTAGAAAGACGAAGCCTATGCTCACAGCGAAATGAACTCGCACCTATCTCCCGTCTGCCAACTGAAATCCTCACAAGAATTATCCGTGAGATAGTTATGGTGGTTAAGAGATCGGGGCGTAAATTCAAGGATGTCTATGGGAGACATATCATCATCTCCTGGGTTTGTCGGCGCTGGAGAAGGACAATTCTGGGGGACCATATCCTTTGGACCGACATCCGGGCACACTACTGGTCGTACTCACGAACATCATGAAAGTAGTCTCGGAATAATGGCATCGCGTCAAGTTTCTCGATCTCGATCTCAATCCTTCGATCTCACCTGCATTTCTCTTTGAACCATCGCCAAAACTAGTGCACCTCGAGTTCTATTGTCCAGGGTCCACCTTCTACTCTCTTAAATGGGTTGGTGCCTTGCCTGACCTTTCTACAATTGGCCAATGTCGCATTTTCTTGGGATCTACCATTTTTTCGCACTGTACCCTTACTGCGGTCCCTTATTGTCAGAGGGCCAAAAGATAAACCATCCGCATCCCAATTGGTGACCATCCTCCAATCCATGCCCAATTTGCGCGTCCTACATCTTGACGACGCGCTGCCATCCCCGGAGACCTCCGTCTATCCAGCAAGGATCACCTTCAACCACCTTGATCAGCTATCCATTAGTGGATCCGATTTTGAATGTTTTTCGTTCTTCAACTCGACTTCATTCTTGACGATCCACTCCATCGAAATCATGAATACAGGGCCCATTGGAGCAAATACCTACAACTTCTTTCAGTCATGGATATCGGGTGTTTGGCGCATTCAAGACCATGAACTACCTCTGGTTCAGCTTCTCTCAATAGATACAGATCGTGAGGGCACCAAAATAATCGCCAATGCACATCCCAACTGCAATAACCCCGACGTCCGTCCCAAGGTTGACCTCGATTTGCTGTCAGAGCAAGCACACACCCAGGAAAGCCCTATGCGTTGGGCACTCTCGTTTTTTCCGTTATCAAGATGCACAGAATTCGAAAGCTCACATTTTTTGACGCAAGAGGAATGGACACTCTGCCTCGACAAAATGCCGAATTTAGAGAGCTTAAGCCTATTCCTGGAATCCGAAGATGATCCCCTATTTCCATGCTTTGTTGATGTCCTAAAGATCTCGGGAGGTTATTCCTTCGAAGGCAACGACTCGGATACACACCCTCTTCGAAATGTTCCATTCCCGAAATTGAAAAAGCTGAAGCTGGTGTATAACTGCAGTAAGACGGGTTGGAGTGCACTTCATGATGTGTTCCAAGATAGGCGGGGTAAAGGCTACGGGTTGTACACAGCACAAATAGTGGTTGGTCGAAGTTGGAGCGCGGATGAGATGACGGTGATCAAGGATAGCATGAGGCATGTAGTAGCAGACTTTAGCATTACCCAAGCGTCTTCGGATTAGTATTGTATACAATATGCTTGCTCTTCCTTCTTGACGACCGTCTGATGGAAAAAGACTGTGTACTACTCCTTGACCATGACCTCTGCCCCTGTCCAACGACCATCACCTTCCAGCACCTTACGCGGCTGTGCATTAGTGGGTCTGATCCAGAGTGTACTGCGTTCCTCAACTCGACACCATTCCTCACGACTCCCGCCTTCGAAGTTGTGATGACTGATTCCCTCGGCGAAAGCGCCTATCAATCCTTTCGACCATGGATATCCAACATTTGGCGGGTAGAGGGACAAATCGTAACCTTCGCGAGGAACCTTCAGGCAGCGGCTGGCTGGAGCGGGGATGGGCAGGTGATGCATTCCCCCATGGGAACCACTCTCCTTCGGGCCTTATGATCAACATTGTGTGGGACTCTGGACTGAGCACTGTACAAAAGAGCTTTGTCGGTTGGCTAGTCCCACACCTTCCATTACCAAGGTGCGTACATTTTTTCTGCTCATCCCTCTTGACGTCAGAAGAATGGGAAATTTGTATAGGCAATATGCCACAGTTAACATCTCTATATCTCCTTGGTGGCAGATAAATTCACTATTGTTTCCGCTTTTTGTTAAGCCCTGAAGATACCGGATACTACGCCCTCTGAAGGTACTAGCATATCTATACGGGACGTCCCACATTTGAAAGATCTTGAATCGGATTGTTTCTGCAACGAAGAAGAGTGGGATATGCTTCGTGACATGCTTTGGAACAGGAGGGATAGCGGTTGTGGATGGAATCAAGTCCTAGTAGAGCTAGACTCGAATTGGTCTGCAGATAAGCTCGAGGAAATTCGAGGTGGCATGCAGGGGATAGCAAAGTGAAGTGATAGATTGGCATGTGATATGTCACTGATTTGTTAGCATCAAATGCACTGATTGCCCCGCATCTGCCGATTATCGGACTTTTGATTAGATCCTTCATTCCAACTCGTGGGTACTAGTATCATTGAATCGCTGCTTCACCCATACCTGTTGTGAAGCCTGTGACACCCCAAATTTGGTTCAATCTTCTGCCACCTCTGAGGACGCGTACAAGGGTATAACGCCATTTTGATTGCCACCACTGTGGGATTCTGTTGCCTCCATGTCCCGCTGATTTCCTTGATATCTTCCCATTGGAATCTAACCTTACGCTACCCTCATCATGGCTGCGCCCCCTCGTCAGCCTGATATTTCGTATCACCCAGATTACGCAAAATATGTCGCACGAAGCGCTCGTCGCCTTGAGGAAGACCCTACCCTTCCTCTGAAATCTCTTCCTGCTGGTTTTCCTCAGAAAGTAGACGGTCCTATCGTATGGGAGGGCTCCAATTGGAAGGAGGAGAAGCAATGGGTATATCAACTCAATGACGCTCAGTTGAAGGAGATTGATGACGCAGTTAAGCATTTCAAGGGTACGTCGCACTAAGTAGTGTTTACAAACGAAGTTTCCCAAATCGCTAAACGCATTGCAGGTCTTGGTAGACCCCTTGGGTACATTTCGCAGGATACGTTCCCCCTCCCGACGCTATCGTCCTTGCTTCACGCTTTTTCCAAGGAACTCTACTTTGGCCGTGGTTTCTTCGTGCTTCGTACAATTCCAGTCGATTCATACACACGTGAAGAGCTTGTTATCCTCTATGCTGGCGTGTCTTCACATGTTGGCTCTGCCCGTGGGAAGCAGGACGGCTTGGGCTCCGTCCTCGCGCACATCAAGGATCTCACACTCACACACGGGACCACTGATGGGGTGAACGCAAAGAATGGAAAACCGTTTGGAAATGCTGCCTACACAACCGACGCTCAGGTGTTCCATACCGACGTTGGAGACCTTATTGCCTTGCTTGCGTTACAGACTGCGGCTGAAGGGGGTACAAGTAGGATTGCCAGCGGTGCGCGAGTATACAACGAGCTCGCGGCCACGCGGCCGGATCTCGTCCAGGTCCTCAGCGAACCTTGGCCATTGGACAGGTAATACGTCTACCTTTTCCGTCTTTATCAAACCCCAAACTAACCCGTATTGTATGTACTCACAGTTTTGGGGGAGAACCAGCCTATACCACTCGTCCCTTATTGTACTTCTCCGATCCTCACGTTATCATTCAGTACTCCCGTAGGCACTTCACAGGCTATGGCGCGCAGAAGCGTAATCCGGAAATCCCGCCTATAACCGAGGCTCAGGCTGAAGCGCTCGATGCGATCCACTTCCTGGCCGAGAAATACTCACTCGGACTCAACTTCCAAAAAGGCGACATCCAGTATATCAACAGCCTAGGTCTGTTGCACGCCCGCGACGCTTTCAAGGATGATGCTGAGTACACGTGAGTTCATCGTCTGCGCAGCCCCTTCCCCAGCTACACGAATGCTAATGCTGACTGGGGTGTCTAGACGGCATCTTATCCGCCTTTGGCTCAGAAACGACGAACTCGCATGGAAAACGCCCAAAGAGCTCGAGCCCATCTGGAAGAGGTTATACTCTGTGGGACCGGACCAGCAGAGGTTCCCCCTGGAACCTGAGATTCGGAGGAAAGCTGGTGGAGGAGCCAAATAAGGGGCACAGTGACAGGGAGGGTGATTGAGAGTCGTATTTTTGAACGAATGGGAAACATGATGTGAATCAGACGAGTTAGTCTAGTTTGATCATAGCCTTTGGACAGACATACGAGAGCCTTATCTTACACTTGCGCCCACACTCCTCGAGCGCTCCGGAACGGCACCGCTCTTATTTCATCTTAGTCAATTGAAGAATTGTGACAAGGAAACGCTTAAGATGGCCCTTAATCTAGTCTCTGAAAACATGCAACGCGTCAAGTACCTTGCTCTGGACCTTCAAGAGGCTCAGGAGAATCATGCCCTTTCTTTTATCTGGACACCTGCTCCATTCCTTTTGGAATGCCACCTGCTTGGGGGGGATATTGGCCCACATCCATCCAAATCCCTATTCAATAGTTTGGCACCTCAACTCACCGTCCTAGAACTTTGCCGAGTCACGTTCTCGTGGGATTTACCACTTCTACATTCTATCCCTATGATCCAAAAACTTACAATCGCCTATCCTAAGAATAAACCGACTGTGGCGCAATTCCTACAGATCCTTAGCTCCGCACCTAGTTTGCAAAAATTGGACCTCCAGGAGGCACTACCTCCCCCGGGGGTACCCAATCTCTCTGACTCAGCTATTGTGCTTCCCCTACCCCCTCAACTCACCCTCGAAGACACCACCGCAGAATGCGCCTCGTTCCTCAGCCATACTTCGGCTCACAATGTTTCATGTTTCAGACTTGTCTTCACCGACGTGCTGCTAGAGGATTCTTATCTTGTCCTCCAACCATGGTTGTCCAGCTTATGGAGGGATACAGACTTCGCATTGAAACGTCTTGAGATTTCCGGGGACTTTCCATTCATATGTTGCATAACTGGGGATCTCCGGAGTCCAGAAAGTCAGCGAGACAGGCTTTTTATTCTCGAATGGCAGCTTGAGGAATCGGACGATGTGCCTCCTGCGTTTGTTCCGTGGCTCCTTTCACATTTAAAACTGTCGCAATGCACTGAATCTAGGGGGTATTTGCATACACCAGAGGTGTGGGAGTTGTGCATCAACCGCATGCCCGGTTTGGAGTCTTTCGAGCTGACGCCACTATTAGGCTCGCTCGTGGGTCTACCTAGATCCATTGTTGAAGCGCTCACAATTGTGGGTGATGAAGCCTCGCTTGGTCGCATGACCTCTCCGCCAGCTATCGTGGTCCCCTTTCCGCGGCTGAAATCCCTCTGCGTCAATGCGCTGTGCGATGAAGAGCAGTGGCATACGTTGTTGGATTTGCTTCGGAAGAGAAAGGAGAAAGGTTATGGGCTGCAGAAGTATCGTACGGGCCTGTTCAGCAGCCACATTCCCAGAGAGGAGGCAAGGGCGGCAGCGGAGCAGGTCGTTGACCGATTTGAATTCATTTCCTGAAATTTTACAATATCTGGGTTATGCATTCGATGTCCGTCCCAGTTGTTGCTTCTAATTCGATACCATATGTGGTTACCCTTCTTTCAACCAGCTTTGTCCTGAGTTGGTATCTCCTGCCGGTGGTGTCTCCACATGTAAACGTGTCAGTGTTTCACAGAGTACTGAGCTGACTATACGATCCTTGTTATACAGCTGTGCTACATGTAATCCCTAATCCCTATTCATAGCGCACTTTCTGATACCTTTGCTGAAGGCCTTTATCTACACTATCATGGTGTTGGCTCGCTGGTACCTACATCGCAGCAGAGATAGCAGCCAAAACCTGGACAGCCCAAGTAAGGGGCAAACAGTAAAGTGGTTCACAAACCTGTTGGTGTCAATATTCTTGGCCATACATAAGCTCCCAATCTCTTTCATCTCGGAGTTTTCTCAAATCCTTTGCGACAAACTCTTTAGGTATCCCATTCATGGTCAAATCCTCCCTAACCTTGTCAGTCCATTCGTCCTTCCAGTCATGCCCAAAGCCAAAAGCGAGGTGGTCCAACTCTTTCCCTCTGTTATTTCTCTCCTCAAGCGTTTACTCAACTTCGTACCAGTAGTCTTCGCTGCACTCGTAATCAGCCTCAAAAATTTTCAAGTTTGGAAAGGCAATCTGACTTGGCAATTCAGATTCTCTTGGATTGCTTTCTTCGGATGGAGGTGGATCAGCCTGCGCCCCAGCCAACTGATGCATGACGTACAAATACAGGACCAAGTCTAGCATGCGCCAACCCTGAAATTCAAGATGCTCGAGATTAAGATGTTGGACGCAGACGCTCCATTCCTCGCTAGGAATCATGTCATCCGAGGTGAACTTTTTGCATCCCGACAGCGGCAGCAACTGGAAGAGTGAAGAGATCAGGCGATTTGGTATGACTAGGTGGTAGTTCCCTCGATAATACCACCGGAGAACCAGTTGAGAGGAGACGTCTTCAGTGTAGCAGATTTGCCGTGGCGATATATGAGGAAAAAATATTCTTCAACTCGAGAGATCGAATGGCCGGACCGCTTTGGTCATTGAGGCTTCAATGCAAGGCAGGAGCCACCGGGCGGACCAAGGGGTATCCCGTCTAGGAAATCGATTGAGAAGCACGAGAAGGCGACTTTGAACGGGGTGTAGCTTAGAAAAGACGCACATTCTTGTGCAGTACCTACAATGTCGAGAGTATGAGGGCTGGGAAGTACGACCTTGGAATTTGGTGGCTATCCTGCCCGGGGTAGAGCAAGTAATCCTAGCTCTTGTAGGCCGGGCATAGACTAGAGAACGGTGGCTAATTGGCGAACGGTTGGTTGGTTATCCCATACGCTTATCCGAAGCGATGTGAGAGAAGGTAGAGACCGAAACAGTGGAATATCCCATGAAAAAGCGACGTTATTCAACTCGAGGGATGTAAGGTACGGGGCTTGGCGATTGAATAACGCAAGAGCGGGGAAATTGATGTTGCCACCATTTAATCTGCAATGGGTCATGATCGGAGCAGGCTCCCAAAAACAAGACGGTCCAGGCAAGAAGCTACGGGTGGGACAATGGCATCGTCCTTCGTAGTAATCGAAGAGGACTTTGATCCGGTGACGATTTTCTGACAGAAGTTGCATCGCCCTGTCAATAGCTTCCTGCGAGTGTTCGGGGTGATATAGGGATGGCAAAGACTCGACTACTAATGGTACAGCTCCAGACTTTTTTTATGAATAGTGGGAGTAACCCAGAACACGTCCATCTGATGTGAGCCACAAGGTGCGATCGCCAATGACCATCTCCCTCCAGCTTCGACGAATGCTTGACATGTCGATTAGACGATGCCTGCACGGATTCTGGGGGAGAGTCGTACACCGTGAAGGGTTTGAAGGTCAACATCGAGCTGCACTACGTGACTCAGTACGATCGAAAGCCCGGGGCTACGCCAAAAGTGTTACCTGTTCCTGTAGAAATACTTTCCTTGAGCACATTCCGGGAGGAAAACACCAAGTGTGCACGCGTTGCGCTTGCAAACTCCTGGCCTCTTCGGGGAGCTCTTCGAGTTGTGCATCGATTTCGTTGCGCAAGGCTGTAGCGGCATCCGCATCAGGTGTCATGACGGAAAGAGAATTGGTGATTGCCGCAGCTTGGAGCCTTAAAATGCCGGTCCTTGATCCACCACAAAGGTTTTTTGGTCTGTTAAGCCATCACCGCGACGTGATGTGGCTTTTGCGTCACATGTGCCTGGCAGTGGGCGTGAAAATTACCCAGCTTGAATCATACGCAGAGATTTAATTTTTTCGCAATGAAAAAATTTGAACATCGCTATAGCACGAGTGTCCCAGCCACCAATCGAGAACCCAGCTGAAATCATTCTGTCCACAGTAGACCAGATTCGTTGTCCTAGCGGCGATATACATAGACGTCATTTCCGACAGACGCCGCAACTTTGGATCTAGTTTAAGCGAATCGAAGAACGTATTTTTGGTATAAATTGCAGATTGTGGCTATCCACGACTGAAGGATGATGAAAGTCGCTCTCCAGAAAATCGTTATGTCTAATGTCATGGCGTATGCGCGAGAAAGTGGGGTGACATTGGGGACAAGAAACAGGAGTGAGCCGGTTTTGTTGTGTTGCAGTGCCCTGGCTCGAACCCTTCCAGCCGTGCTCAAGAAACTCGTATTGCGTGCTTAATTCGGGTTATACGTGAAGCACAGCAAGATCAAATCTATCATAATGCATGCGTTGACCACGGCTTCACCTGACAGCGTGCAGCGGACCCTGAGTGTGACGTGACAGTTCCGTCACATCATCTCTCGCGGTGACCACGACGTTCACAATGGCCGACCCAGCACCGACGACCCTATTCAACTCTTACGAGCAGGAGCTAACAGCAATCCTATCGAGCATCAAGGACAAGTTGGAACGGGATGCTAACCAACAAGGAGGCAAGTGGTGCCAGCGATCGAATCCTTTCCGGGGTTGCTAACAGGGGGTGCTCGTAGAACAAGGGAAGGCTGCACTCAGGAAGGTCGAGCTTGACCTCGACGAAGCGGATGATATAGTGCGTCTCTAATCCTTCGACACTGTGAGCTCGTTGACCATGAACGCCGTCCCTAGGTCGCCCAGCTCGAGATTGAAATCCAAGGCATTCCGCAGTCAATCAAGTCGCAATACCTTCCTCGCCTAAAGCAAGCCAAAAGCGACCTTCAGAAGTACAAGAAGCAAGCCAAGGACCTCCACGGTCTGCTGAATCGCTCAGACCTGCTTGGTCGCTTCACCCCAGGTGGGAGGGCTGGCGGCCCTAGCCCTGCTGCGAGTGATGACCCATATGGGGAAGGCAGCGATAGGGTACGACTGTTGGTTGGAAACCAGGTCTTGACTGATGGGTCTAGGAGACTGGCTGATTCGACGAGGGTGGCGTTGCAGACCGAGCAACAGGGTGCGGATATTCTGAGGACGCTGAGAGGTCAACGGGAGCAGATCGAGCATGCCAGAGATACCGTAAGTGCGCTTGATGTCTCGTCTCAAGTCGTAGTTGACAGTTGTTGGCCAGCTTCAATCTGCGGACGTACACGTTGATCGGGCGTCAGGGACTCTTAAGCGCATGATAGTGCAGTAAGTATGCTACCTGCCCGAATTCGTAATTCCACTGACGCCTTTGCGTAGGATGTATCGCCAACGGTTCGTGATGGGCGCTATTCTGGCTTTCTTTATCGTCCTTGTGTTGGTTATTCTCTACTTCAAGTTCGTCAGACGTTGAACGCATTTATACCCTAACCCGTCTTCCCACTGTTCATCGGCCGCATATGCAATAATTTATCTTCGTTTGCTTTGTATTATTGTTTGTTCCCTCTTTACCCATTTTATTTTGTTGTTGCTGTCTGGCAGTGATACTTTGCAATTGACTGGATATCTTACATGACTTGATGTGCGCTACCGGAATCACGATACCTTCCTTAAATCAACCCGGCGTACAAGGTCCTCTCAACATCGTCCCATACTTGACCTAGTTCGTTATCCAACGTTGGCAAAATCTGTGTTGCGAGTATGGCGGCAACTCCAGTTTCGGGATCCATGAAGAAGTAAGTCCCCGCCCATCCGTACCCTGTTCATCAAAGAGTGAGGTTATTACGGAGACGTCGTAAATCCGTCACTTACACCAAACTGTTCCTTTTCTGCGCTTCCCAGGAACATCGGCCGTATTCAGGCATAAGCCAGTCGTCCATTGGTAGTTCTGTCCCCACAGCCAGGTGTTCAACGACTTGACGCCTGCCTCGAACATAACACTTGGTTCGAACATGCGATCGATAGAAGGTTTGGATAGGACTGCATTACGTGGTAAATGACCCACTGATGAGCAACGCGGTGAGTTCACAAGGGCACGAAATTCAAAGTATGCGACTTACGTCTAATCTGAAGCAAGTGGCGGAGGAGCTTCAAGTACTCCTTCTGCGACATGTAGAACGCTATTCCAGGCAGATGGACATTCACTTTGACGTCCGTCAATGGCGCGTGGTCTTAACGCTCCCGAGAACAGGACCTACCTTGGGTAAAGTCCATGGGAATGATTGCGAACTGGTCATTCCATTGGGTCAATGTTTGGTCTTTGTTACGATACACAAGGGAGACGAGTTTTGACTGAAGATCGGGAGTAAGATAAAATGACGCATGCTTGATGCCTAATGGGGTGAAGATATGTTTACGGCTGAGATTTTTGGAGGGGCAGTGTAAGCTGGTATTCAGTTCTCCCCCTGATAATCGACTCACAAGTAGTTCTCCAATGACATCCCAGATACCTTCTCGATGATGAAGCCAAGAATATCGGATGAATATCCATAGCCGACTATGGCGCGTTAATACAGACCCCTCTTGTAGCAAGGCTGCGACGTACAATCCGTTCCTGGGTCGAATTTCAGAAAAATCCCATTGATGTCTCCCTCTTTGTACAGGCTCAAGAACGTCTTGTAGTCCTCTCCCTTTTGGTACGTATGGAGATAGGATGGCGTCAACCCTCTGGGATCTTCGACTCGCTCATCTTCATATACGATTCCGCTTGTATGGTTCAATAGGTGCCGGATAAGAATTGGGCTTCTCGCTGGCCTCAAACGAGGCTCTCCCGATTCCTTGCGTCCGTCAAGGACGAGAGGACTCGCGAGCTCAGGGAGGATATTACCAACATGTGTGTCAAGGTTCAGGCGCCCTTGTTCGATGAGTTGCAAAGCAGCGATCTGAGTCTCTGTCAGGGACGGTGAAGAACTTTAGAGCTGGGCAAGGGATGCTCACGGTGACCATAAGCTTCGTTTGACTGCACACCCAGAAGATGCTGTCATCGTCAAGCTCTCCGCTGGAGGGGTCTCCCAAGACTCTGGTCCCTTCAGTGGCGATAAAAAGATCCTCTTCGGTGTTGGTGGCCCCGAACCATAGAGAGGGGGTCCGCTTCTCTGCGACGGCAAGAGACTTTGTTAATTGAGTTTATGTGAGTCCCGTGCACGAAATGTAGATAATCAGATTGCCTACTAATACTGATTGGATCTTGTCTTTGGCTTCTAAAGAGAGCGAGGGCATCTCGGTTGGGCGTACGGGGGATGTGATTAATGTATGTATGTTTTTTTTGGTGGCCGGTTATATGAGGACATTCTCTGGGATTTGTCTTGATGGAGTTGTAATCATGGTAGCAAGAATCAGCGTGTTGGACAAGTTGGACAACGTCATTGCTACACTGGTGGAGTGAAACTTGATGAATTAAACCTGAAGGACGGTGTTCCCAGGTTCTGTCATTGCCGGCGCCCTATGCCTAGGTGACTTCTGTGTCACTGCTTTGATGTCGACGAGGTTGCAGGTTTTGCTTCATAGCTCTGCTGACACTGTTGGATTGGTTCTGATAACTGATAACTAGATGAGAAGACCCAGTACGTTCATAAAGGGACGAACTCTCGTGGTACTATATGGACAGCATGGGCATCTTGGAAACTATTCTCATTAGCGATGTGCACAAAGGCTCACACGCAAGCTTACCCATCCAATTTGGCGATCTAAAAACAGGACACGATCATAAGGTGTACACCATTAAATTGGCAAAGACGGGATTGGAGGTTGTGCCAGTGGAAGCCCGGGAGTTACGTCCCCGGGATCTTGAATCTTATTCCTTCTCAATGTCTAAACTCTTTGCATCTTCTTGGTCGTACTGTTATTTTCTTTCCCTCACGAACTTGAGGACCATGGTGCTTAGGCCAACGGAGGGCGTCCGAAATTCGTAGATTCCGCTCATCCGTCCGCCTTGGTCACTTCACAATATCTCCGATTTCAACTCCGCCACCTCGTCGAGCGCAACCCCCTTCCTCTTCATCATTGGTATGTCCACTCTTTTATTGCAAAGTATACGCATGAACACGCTTATAGGCTCATCGTTACACAGGAAGTGAGTGTGTCTAACCACAAGCGGTCCATCGGCAAATGTAAATAAGATAACTGACCGCTGGCGCACTTCTTGGAGCTTGTTAACGCCTGGCTGACCAGCCGAACGGTTGCATTTTGGGTTGGTACAGTAGAGGATTGGAGGGTATATATTTCGAGCCGAGACTTATTGAAGTCCGTTAGTAGACGAGAATGAACATTTTAGCGTACGTACATAGCCCAGATTTTGCCCCATGTGTGCGCAATTCCTGCTCTATATCGAGACCACCTGATGACTAAATCTCATCGCGGTGGATTTTCCAGTGCTCATAGACCTCCTCCTTACTCATCTTACAAGCTCCGACCAAGATGTCAACTACGCTCGGTAGAAGAACATGCGGTGGCTGCGTTGGATCCCAAGTTGACGGCTGAGATAACAAGATATGGTCTTTGGTGGCATGCAGGAGGCCGACAAATTTCACGAGCTTCAGCATGTCACCACGCTGACAGGACATAGTTGGCGGGAGAAGAGGCGATGCTCGAAGAACACAGGCGGCGTTGAGGCGGGATCCCGCCAGCCTCACCGACGCCAGCCACGTGAGGCGGAGTCCGGAGTCCGGCACGGGGCGGACGGACGGACGGATGAGCGGAATCTTCAGATTTCGGGCAATCTGGGCCAACGAAACGCGCTCAATGCCGGAAACGCCGGTAAGCTAATGCTTCCCGTTGTTTGGCAATAGAACCGCTGCCAAATAGAATGGTGGGTGCACGAACCTCGACGCCCTACCCTATACTCTCACCCAAACAGATACGTTGACTGTGCGTGACACCTAAATTTGAGTAGACCAACTAATGCAGAGCCGGTTGCAGAGACATGAGTCCGTTATACAAACAGAAAATCGTTCAAATAGATGGTCAAATTCAGCATTACTCTGCCTGCATTCGTGAACTCAGCGAAGCGCGGAACGGCTGTATACCAATTAACCAATTACCTGTGGAGATTATCTGCCTGGTTTTCAAAGAGGTTGGAAGGGAAAACCGGAGGTGGAAATCCTTTCGCTATCTTCCCTGGCATCGTAACATCGTCCACGTTTGCCGGCATTGGAGAAATATAGGACTGGGACTCCAGATACTATGGGAAACCGTATATATCAACAAAAATACGATAGACGGAGCGATCGCCTGCTATTTACCACGAGCCGTAAATAGTCAAAATCTCGTGTTAGGGGTTGAAGGTGCTAGATGGCACCTTCCCCTTTCCCTGCTCGAAGGATCACGCTGCAGGTTCAAACTGTTAGATGTGCTTGGTAGCCACTCATCCCAGGACTTTGTTCAAGTTTGTGACCGCTTTCATATTACCACCTCCATAGTCCGTCTTCAAATTAATGGGGCCAACGACATTTCTGTATCACCAAACGCACCATTTCTAGGGTTATTGATGCCAAGCAAGCTAGAAGAGCTCCTCCTTGGGGAACACATCCATCTTCCCTGGCTGAGAATCGGTTCGAACTTCGCGCAACTGCGGTTGCTTTCTGCCACAGTTCCCATTACTTCTCGCCAGAATTGCCTCGTTTTTCTCAATGCGTTACGACATATGGTCTCCCTCACAACCCTCATACTTTCTCAAAGTAAAGAGGGTATCATTGACAAGGTCGCATTGCACGACCTATATCAGGAGCTCAGCAGTCTCAAGCAACTTGGGCCCTCACCCGCGTCTTTGGAGTTGAGTCTTTATGGCGAGAACGAAACTCGAATCATCTTAGCTTCTATATGCCTCCAGCGCCTTAAAAAAATACGATTATATGGCTATCACCTTTCAGAAACAAGCAGCAACCTACAGAGTTGCTATTTATTGAAGAATCTCGTTCCAGCTGATTTCCTCAATTCAATACGACATATCTCTTTCGGACTATCTTTTGGGCAAGAAGTCGGATTTGATGTCATTGGGTCCGCGAGCGATGCATTACCACTTACAGAAGACGACTTCATGTTGGAACTCTCAGAGTGCAGCGATTCCCTCTTCATACCTGAACAGTCGTTACAGGCACTACGAATCCTTGAAGAGGCATTGACGCTCACAGGTGTATTGGCACCCAATGCCTCGGCACTGCGCATTTCGCACTTGTCTTGCAATAGACTGCATGATGGCACCTGGCCCGCGATGAGGGTTTTGCAAAGCTTTCCCAGAATTCAGATTTTAGGCATTGAAGCCGGAATGGCTTTCCGCGAATTCCTCCCAAGCTCTGGCCTCTCCTACCTATGGAAGTTTCCTTCGCAGACGGTCTGGCAGGTTAAAAACTCGTCTTGGAGGTGGCCTATACCCGAGTTGGTCCAAAGACGTGGAGCGCTGGCAATCGGTACCATTGATACAGTTAATATGTTAAATGGCGTTCATCCCGACGAATACTCAGAGGAGGATACTGATTCGGATCCAGTTGAGTACGATGGATTCATCGTTGCAGACAAGGAGGAGTTTAGTGGGTCGGAACATGGAGCGCTGCACGAATTGGTCTCTTCCCTCGTTCCTAATCTGCAGGTCATTCAATTCATTACACCCGAATATGACTTCGGGGTGCCAAAGTTCTGGGCTGTGGACCTCATTGAGAATTGCCTTTATTTCAGGAAGGCCATCGGTCTACCGATTGCGCAGGTTCTTTTGACTTACCATAGAGCCCCGAAATGGGGCTTTAAATTGGCAAAAACGGGATCAGAGATTATGGCAGTAGAAGACGGGGAGTTATGGCCATGGAATTCTGAACGGTACATTTCTGGTTCTGAACATTCTGAGTCGGAACTGTCTGATTAATAGCTGTAAAATTAGTTGACGACTGTTTACCTTGTTTTTAGTGTTCTTGTAGGTGTGAGTGACTTCACTTAGTCTGCGATTCGATGCATACTCTTGAGCGGAGGACGATATGGTGCACGCCAATTGCCGAAGTATAGGCACGTGCTCTGATCCGTTTATCCTCTCCTATTTCTTCGAAAGGACTGGCGCCCTTTACTATGCACTGCGCACAGCGCGAAGGTTATTGTAAATAGGTTTTAAAAAAACACAGGGATTAGAGGTCGTTTTTAACCAGTCTACAGTGCATTATGAATCCTTCTTATAGAGATTGCCTTCTTCGCGCGGAGAGCGAACTCCAACGACAATACGCACGCGCTCGAGAGCTTAGCGAGGTCCGCAACAGCTACGTCCCGATTCACCAACTCTCCACAGAAATCCTTTGTCGAATTTTCAAGCTAGTTCATGCCACGCTTGCCCTTCGCCTCAAACCTGCGTTGCTCTGGCACCCCGAGATTGTTCATGTCTGTCGATACTGGAGATCTATAGGCCTCGGAATGTCCACGTTATGGGAATTCATCAATCCTCCACCTGGGATGAGCAGTGAAGCTCTAGCGTGCTACATTTCCAGGGCCAGAAAAAGTCAAAACATCGAACTAACACTATCCAGCACCGACTGGCATTTCGTCCTTTCACGTCTCAAGGGTTCAAATTGTCGGGTCGTCGGCTTGAATGCTCACGAGACATCATCCTGCAAAAGTCTTATTGAAGTTGGGAGCCGCTTTTCCATCCTATCTTCCGTAGCTCGACTCAACATTCATCCATCTAGACGGGACCTAGAATTGGATACTATTCCGCTGCCTGCAGACCTACCATTCTTTACTACTCACCAGGGTCAACCTGAAGAAATGCATTTAGGTGACCCAATTGAAGTACCATGGGGAGCTGTCGGTCCACAGTTTTCTGGTCTTCGACGCCTAAGCGCGAGCGTTGCCATTTCATGCCGCGAAGATCGTCTTGCATTTCTCGATGCACTAGAACACATGACTTTGCTTCGTGAGCTCGCGATCATGCAATTTAGAGGGAAGACAATCGAGATCGATGCTTTTAACGGCTGAGGGCCCAAACGCTGCAACCCCTCCACCCCACTCCCACCGAAATATGTCTCGAATTCTACGGCGACATAGAAACCCGAATCATCTTAATGTCCCTCTCTCTCTCCAATCTCGAATCCATCAAACTAACCGGTCGATTCTTCTCATCGAATTCATTTCTACGGAGCTACTCGGTGTTGAAAGAGCGGGCTCCAAGGAGGTTTTTAGATTCGGCTCAGCACCTTTCGTTAGGTTGGTCTTGGGAGGACCGCAATTTCATGATTCGGGGACTCAAAAGGCCAATTTCATCTGTCGAATATTTGAATGATGACGACCTTGCCTTTCAGTTTCGGGGATGCCATTCACGACCCCAAGACCCACTACTGGCCCCTCAACACCTCCGAGACATCGTAAATGTAGCAAAGGACTTGGTGCCCAATACCCCGGCTTTACACATCGATCAGCTTGGTTGCAAGCGGTTAAGGGACGGCACATGGCCCGCACTGTTCGTTCTGCAAAGCTTTCCTCATATCACAAGGCTAAGCATCGAAGTCGATCAACCCGATATGAGCTTCTTTTCAAGCTCAGGTCTCTCGTGTCTATGGAACTATCCAGGTGACAGTCGCTGGCTAGTGATGCCCTCCCAATGGAGCTGGTCTGAGCTAGACGGCGAGAACCTGGCAATTGGCGTTGTCAAGGAAGTAAATTCAGTCGAGGCGGAAGATGGAAGCGAACCGTCTTATGACGGGTTGATTTTGGGAAAAGACAGGTTTTTGATTCGACGAACCGAGCAGCACTGCAGACGTTGGTTTCGTCACTCGTTCCTGACCTCGAGGTTCTGGAGATTGCGACCCTAGAATACGAATTGAACTCCCAGGTGGCCGTGGAGCTCATTGAAAATTGCGTTAATTTCAGGAGGGCCATTGGTTTACCATTGTCTAAGATCGCTTTTCCTTATCAAGATGCTGATGGACGATATTATGCTTCGCAACTTCGAAGGACGGGTGTAGATATTGTCTTTGGGGAGTTCGAGGGGTGCGAGGTGCCTTCGGACGACAGTGGAGATGAATCAATGACGAGCGAAGCTGAGGATTAGCCAGTTCAGATATGTACCTACTATACTACATGTGTAATGCGTCAAAGGTTTATATATTTTCCGAAGTATTTCCGTAGCCACCTTTAACATCGCCATCCACCACAGCTCAAATTTGATCTTCAACTCCACTCGACTGGACAACATTCTGTTTTCGCACCTTTTATCGGCTGGATCACTTTACGACACTTGATTATGAGCTCTTCGCTGCTGGCGTACAACGAACAAATCCTTCAGATTGACCGTCAACTGGAAGAATGCCACCGCCGCATTCACGAACTTCATCAGCTCCGTAACAGCTATGTGCCGATCAATCGACTTCCCCTCGATGTCCTTCGTCTCATCTTCGAGGAAGTTGGACAGTCCAACTTTTGTTCTGACGGAGACGATATACTGTACTGGCATCGCAACATTGTGCATGTTTGTCAGCATTGGAGATCAGTGGGTCTGGATATGCCGTCGATCTGGGATGAGTTAACGCTTCCTAACGATGTAACGGTCGAGGAACTGAATTACTACATCCCGAGAGCGCGCAAAAGCCAACGCATCGTACTGCAGAGCGAGGAGGACAATTGGGAGCTCGTTCTCTCACTCCTGAACGGTTCGGAATGTAGGATTGATTATTTAACTGCTCTTGGGTACAGATCATGCAGGGACTTCCTCCGAGTTGCTACGCGCTTTGAGGTTACGTCCACCATTGCCATACTCCATTTGAGCTCAGAAGATGACGACGACGTTCTTTTTCCACCGGACATGCCACTCCTAACTTCGTCTAGTTTGGAAGACCTCCGTTTGGAGGGTTTCTTCCTTCTTCCGTGGAGTAAAATCACTGGTCAACAATTCACCCATCTCCAATCGATCTATGCCACAGTCCCCATGACATGCCGTGAAGATTGTATTTCCTTCCTCAATGCCCTTCGCGATATGACCTCCATCAAACAAATCCAAATATTTCAATCCCGAGGTAGAGTACGGGTCATCGAATTGGAGAACATTTACCAAGAGCTTAAGGACAAAACCAACCGAGACCCTCTCCCAAGGCTGAATCATCTTATGCTAGCCGATTACGGAGCTCTTGAAATCCAAATTCTCCTAACAGCATTGTCATTGGACGACCTCAAACGTCTGACTTTGCAGGGTTCGTTCTATTTATCAGCCAATCACTTCCTGCAAATCCACGGTCTCTTGCAAAGGATCGTATCCAAATCATTCACCAAATCCACTCAATCCCTTTCTTTAACGTGGTCGCCCAAGAGCCGAAACTTCGAGATTCTGGGATTCTCGGAAAAGCAGACACCTGGGGATCTGTTTATTCGGGAAGACAGAGTGCTCTGTATAACAGGGTCCTCAGAGTCAAATTCACTAGAAGTGCCAGCTTCCCAGCACCTGAGGGACGTCCTTTCCTTCGCAACCATGCTCGCACCTGAAGCGACCGCTCTAACTATTTGCAATGTTTATTGCAAACGCCTCCCAGATTCCTTCCTGGTTCGGGGCTTAGCTGCATGTGGATGTTTCCAGGCGACAGGACATGCCTAGTCAATGACCATCCTTGGAGTTGGTCAAATGTACAGGAGAGACCGGAACAGTTATTGATCGTCGTCCTGAAGGGACCGCATATGCTTCACAATATGGAGAATTCAGAGGGTGAGTTTTGGCCGGAGGGCCACGTACACACCGCAGGGTTCAAGATACGATATGGGCAAAGCTTTCCCCACTCCAACTGGCCATCGCTACATGACACCGTTTCCTCCCTAGTTCCAAATCTGGAGGTTCTGGAACTTACAAAATTCGAACTCTCGATGTCCCCTGATCTGGAGCTTCTCCGAAACTGCACCTATTTCAGGGCGGCTGTTGGTTTGCCGATAGCCAAGCTAGTCCTATCACAAAGTATCAACCACCGCACAGCATATATCGAACAAATAAGGATGGGAGGAGTGCAGGTTTCGTTAGTGAAGAAAGAGATTGAAGGCGATGACTAAGAGTGTTGGTGTGAATGTAACTAGATGTTTTTGTTTGACTCATTTGGAGGGACCAGGATATTATGCGGACAAGTCTTCCAACAAGCCAGTTGGCCAACTTTGCGTGAATTGATCTCCTCCGTAGTTCCCTCCCAACCTGGGTATGTGAAGGTGATGCAAGTGGTGAAGCGGGAGTAACATGATGTCTTGGTGTTGTGAAGAGATCATTACTTGTGCTTGAGCACAGATGGCGAGGACACAAACGATTCTAATGCAACTAATGCAGGTCGTTTTGGATATATTGCAACGTCAAGCCAGGCTTTCAACCAATTGAACAGAGAACAATTACACACATAGGTAACTACATTTGTCCCTAATCCCGAAGTTTTAGAGCTCCCGAACCACGATATGATGGCTTCAACCCCTTTGGAACTCCTATAAATTTGCCTTTACTTCAGGAAAGCCATTGGCCTACCGATTTTAAAGGTTACTCCTACAGGCGATTCTGATATTGATGGCCCACCCAGGACCATTCTACGAGCAGGCATCGAAGTTGAGTTTAACTTGAAGTTGCGTTGAAGGCGGAGAAGAAGACCAAGCCGGGTAGCTCGAGAAATTACTGGAAATTTGGAGCATGAATCGTTAGGAGGTTACTGCTGCTAGGTTGTGTCAAATTGTTTGCAGCTGCATTGATAACTATATTACTTTCTTCCCCGTTGAAATCGACTTGGACGAGGACCTTGTTTGGGGCTGTTGCCAAATTAATGAGGGTGACGCGTGAGGGTGACGCGTGACACTCGACACACAAACACCACGACGTGCCACACAGCAAGACTCGTAAGTCAAAGACACCTGCCAGGGACTGCTACTGAGTTGGGAGTATCTGCAGAATTCACATCCATGACATTTTTGCCAAATATTGAACAGATATCTGATTTGGATGACAAAATCCGATATCATTACGCCCGCATCCAAGAGCTCTGCGAAGCGCGCAATACTCTTGTACCCATTAACCAATTCCCTGCAGAAGTACTTGGTCACATATTCAAAGAAGTTGGGATTACGAACAGGTCTCTCGCCAGGAAAGACGTATTAGTCTGGAACCGCAACATCGTTCACGTTTGTCGCCACTGGAGATTTATAGGTCTGGAAATGGCCTCTCTTTGGGAGTGCATTGATTCACACTCTCGGGGAGCAGCAGTCTGGTACTACGTTCAACGGGCTAGAAGAAGTCAGAACGTTGAGATATCCAACAGCCGCGAGAATTGGGAGTTAATTCTTTCTCTTCTGGAGAGGTCGGATGCTGTGGTAGCATCAATAACCGCCCGTACCGCAGATTCGTGCAGGGATTTCCTTCTGATTTGTGATCAGTTTCGTGTTTTGTCTTCCATTCATACCCTAAAATTGCCAGCGCACTCCTCGAGTCCCGTGACATTACCAACAAACTACCCATTCTTTTGCGATATAAACCAGCCCCTCATGAAGAATATAATTCTAGACCTGGCACTCTGTATTCCTTGGGAACCCCTCCATCCGCAATTCACCAGGCTTGAGTGCCTTTCTGCGGGTGCTCCTATCACTGGTCGTCAAGATGGTCTTGCCTTCCTGAATGCTCTGCGACATATGACCTCACTAAAAAAGCTCCGCATCGGTCAAGATCCCAGAAGGCCGGTGGACGTGGATGGTCTGAAAGATTTATACGATGGATTTGCCGCTCGAGAGCACCAGTGCTCTGATGTTCATCCCTGGAGCATCGAACTTGTAGGATATGGCTATGCTGAAATACGACTTGTTCTCACCTCACTCTCGCTAATCAACCTTCGATTCCTTCTTTTACACGGCAAAGATTCCCCACCATCGAACCACCTGTTCGCGTCCCATGAATTTCTCCGATGCATTATACCAAGCACGTTCTTGAATTTGGCCCAATACATTTCTTTGGAATGGATGCTACGCGATTTTCGCATCAAGGGCTCCTCAAAGAATATGCTATCTCTCGACCTATACGGTGAACCGGAAGATTTGGTTTTCGACATTTCCGGTTCCCTTAGGAACCTTCTAGACCAAGACCATATCCCAGCCCAACAATGTCTACAAGGCGTGATTAATTCCGCACTACTTTTTGCATCCTCTACTTCCTGTCTCCATATCCGACGAGGTTTCTATACTTCAAGGTTTGACGATGGCAGCTGGCCTGCTATGATGGTTGCCCAGGCCTTCCCTCAAATTCGAAAGCTGGTGATCGATGGAGACTATACTGATGGAGATTTTCTTCTCAGTTCCGGTCTTTCTTGTTTTCAGAGGTTGCCTCAGGGCAAGCATTGGACGCCAGTTATAGAGGCATTCGATTGGGACCGTTCATCGCTGCAGAAGCACGAATTCGCAATTGGTATTGCACATTGGTCCTCAATGGATAGCGACGACTATTACAGTGCCGTGGACAACTGGGTAAAGCGATTTAGAATTGACTTGGATCCCTGCACGGCCTTTTCACAGTCTGAACACATAGCACTACGCACTCTAGCAACCTCCCTCTTGCCTGACCTGGAGGTTTTAGAGTTACCAGGTTGTTCCTTTTCTGGAGCACCAGATAAGGCACTCCTTCTCAACTGCATTTACTTCCGAAGAGCCATTGGACTACCGATTAAGAGAATAGTTTTGAACCAAAGATTTTCCCGGGGGCGTCAATCTCTCCAGAATACAGGCATTGAGCTGAAGGTGGCAAAATCGAGACGTTAAAACAGTAAGTTGGTCAATTATTGAGGGAAAAAATAGTTCATTATTATTAATAAAAACTTAAAGGCCGCAACAAACCAGAAGCACTTGAGTGCTCGTCTTCTATTTGGAGTATTGGCTTTATCATCTGTGGTCCCGTAGCCAGTAGATACCACTTGACTCCTGGGCGATTCGTCCAATTCCGATCATATTGTTTCCCAATTGATCTTGATCTAGTAAATGAAGCGTTGACGTATGGAAGTATATAGTACGACTGAAGATGAGTATCAAAGTAGATTTGTCATAAGGTGACAACCGAATGACGACCGCAGAACCGCCTCTAGCCCTTTATCTCACAACGGGGTTTTGGAGTGCTTCAAATGAAGTTTCAATTGTAGGGTAGCAAGGCTTGATATATATGAACGTTTCTCGGCTCTGCGAGTGTTGGACGACGAAGGATGCCGTACGGAGCTGAGTTCAGTTACAATGGCACAATTTCGTAAATGGTGTTGTAGATGATTGCAACAATCGGTTTTTGTTCACAAATGAGAACCTGCATGAATAGACATCGTACAACAGACAACCAGTTCTCAAATCATCCGAACGAAAGATGCCACGCACTGTGATAACTTCTCTCGTTCCCAACCTTCAGGTTGAAGTTTGAGAGATGCCGAACTGTCCAGCGCACAAACCACTCTTTTCATCTGCTTCACAAAAGCCCCTGGACTCCCAATTCTGAGTGTCATTTCGTCCGATTTACTCGAACTTTGAGACGGATGTGAAAGTTGAGTGGAAGAAATGCGTGGTAGATCCGAGACTGTATGAGCGGGAGGATTATTGGGGGAAAATAGGTCGTAATTCCTATTAGCAGACACCCGGAGGTTTAATCCTAGTTCCAAATTAGTTTGTATGTCTTAGTGAAAATGCTGTTGTTATGAGCAATCCTCAGAGCAAGGGAGGGCGCCAAAACAAATGCAAACGAACCTAGCGCAAACAGTTCTTGTCATCGTTCCCAACGACGACCAATACACATGAGCACGACGAACTCGATATCACCGTCTTATCTATGTCCTACGTTGCCCGCTCCATCGAACACCGTCGCATCACAGAGCTTGAGACACTGTTAGCACACAAGGAGCAGCAGGTTCGTGTTCATCCTCAGGTTGAATACCCGCACGGCATTGAATTATACTTGCAGATTGTGATCCTTCACGAAGACCTAAGGGCATCAAAAGATACAACAAGACGTGTCAACTCTCGTCTTGTATCCACGCTTGATGTCCTAGACGCCCTAAAATCCTCCTACACTGAAGAACTCTGCACGATTAAGCGGCAGATGGTGCTCTTGCAACACAAGCTGGCCAGAAGTACGAGAGATGCAAAGCTGGCCGAGTTGGAGAGAGACGATATGCAAGCGGCGGTGCTGCAGCTCATTGAGAAGGGTGAGTTAGGTTCATGTTTCCCGCTAGTACGGTATAAGCGTTGTGGCATTGTTCCCCTTCTCTATGCATATTATAGGCGCTCACCTGCCAAGTTACCATTTTTGTTATACTTCTTGTGTAGTTGAACTGTCAAACGGTTTAGAGGGATTTGAACCCGCTCGCTTGGAATTACCTACCAACCTTGGTATGTAATCGTACCTTCTTTTTCTCATTCATATTGATCCCAATCGCGCCTCCAAGAACCCCATTCTCCGGCCAACTATTCTTTTCATTCTTTTTCCTCTGACGCGTCATTAAACGGTGATACTGACGTTCACCCCCCACATGCCCATCGGCGTCCCACAACCTCCGATTCTGACAATCACGCTTTGATCATAGACATTCTGGTCCACGAACGTGAGAACGACCGCCTTTCGTACGAGCAAGAGATGAAGACTGCAGAAAAACGGATTCAAGAGCTGGAGAGACAGGTCCGACGAAGAGAGCAGGAGTTGGAGCGAATGATCGTTGGCGGCGAGGAAGATCCCGAAGCTCTACCCAATAGGAAGCCAGGGGAAGGTAGCCAGTGGCTTGCCCGCACTTTGGACTGGAAGGCCGGAATGGAGGTGGACGATACTAGCGATGAAGTTCATTGGTATCTGGACGAAGTTGGAATTGGCGGCACTTCCGCCAAGGGGCCTTTACCTCATTCAAGGGTAAGTCCAAGCAGTTCTTTTACTTCCGCGTTTGATTCTTACTTTATGGATTGCGTTACGAGCAGAACAGGGACAAGCCCCCTCCTCGGGTTTCTCATTCCTATTCTAGTCCCTCAAGGGGCTCACCCGTTCCACGGTCGACCGTCACTCCACCAAAAGTCCCTTCTCCTGCGCTTACGACCAGAAAACAACATAACCTACCACCTGGAGGCGTTTTCCCTGGTGTAGTACGTATTCGTTACGCTTCTCATCGTTTCTCCCCTTGCTAATATGGAGAAAGACTTCGCGACTCCTTCAGCAGCTACGAGGCGATATCAACCATCTCTCAAATCATGTCGACGGGTTGAGGCAGCAACGAGAAGCATTTGGGCGGCCGGTTTCGAGTGCTGGTAGTAAACGAACGAGTCCTCGCCAACAGGACCCTGGTTCCACGCGTGCCGCTGATCGTGAGGAGGCCACGCGATAACGACCTGCCATCAACGGTTACGAAAGTCGTGGTGGTCCTGTCTTGGAGAAGGAGCTTTATGCGGAGCTGACTAGGTGCGTTGCTTTGCGGTTAACGTCTCGACTATTGAACTGATCACGATCCTTCACAATTTTTTTCTTCTCCGTCTCACCTTCTTTCACTATGCATCTTGTTCTACAGTCTCAGAAGGTCAAATGAGTCTCTACAAGCAGCTCTCGATCTCGCCCGTCAAGGTGCTGAAGCCCGTGAACTAGCACTATTGAGGAAAGTTGAAGAACTCAGAGGACAGCTAGAGGATAGCAGACGACGCAACCTCGGGCTCGAGGAGCAAAACGGGCGTCTGCGCGATGATAATAGGGCACTGAAGAGCGAGATAGGGAAACTAGAAGAAGACCGGAGACAAGCGCTAGAGGCATTGGAGGCTCGGAAGTCGCCACGCCCAGCTGTTCACCCAATACCCCAGATACTGGTGACAGGGCAAGATCATGTCGAAACGGGCATCAGCCCCATCCCATCCCGAGCACCAAGTCGCAGCAGTAATCAATACGACCCCGAAGCTGGTAGTGCCCACTCCAACGTGAAGAATGGTCATCCGTCCGTCTATGTCAGCCGAGCAGTGCAAGCTGAGGCCGTTATTGACGAAGCCCGCAGCAGCGAGTTCCAACATCACACACCTCCCCACCACGTACCCCAAAGCGCCATACCCGCATCCTTTGGTCAATTGACACCATTGTCGGCACTGCCTCAATCAACCCCACCCCTTCCGCGTCGTGCTCGTTCAGTGTCTTGTTCTGGCGTCTTTAGCCGGGCGCCCGCTTCTTCGGCTTCAGAGTTGCGCTCGTCCGCTCCCGCGAGGGAGAAAGACCCTCTGGAAGGGCGGTTCCCCTTTGAGGAGCCAGTCGACCCGCAACCTCTCCACAACGACCCGGAATTACCACGAGAATCGCGCCCACATTCGCGGACGTCTGTTGGTGCACCTCCATCGCCACAAGATCACCTAGATGATTCAGACCACCTGCCTCTGGTCAGCCCGGACGATGTTTTGCGGTTGTTTGAGACTATCGAGGAGGGAGAGGCATCTATGGAGCTGGCTACGCCTCTTACGCCCAGCGTGTTGCTGGTACTAACCGATAGTGATCGATTCAGCTTTATGAATGAAGGTATACATGACGCCACGGAATCAGATGACGGAACACGAGGGGACGATGAAGAGGAGCAGTTCCAAGCACCCGAGGAATCACATACTGGAGTGTCCGAGGAAGGAAAGACGAGGGACATATCAGCGCTGTTGGAGGGACCGGAGATTGATCTCTCCATGTGGAGTGAGGCGCAGATGGACAGATTCGAGCCGGATCGAGATCGGAACCACCATCACGGTCGTGCGGGGGTGTTGAACTACGACGACAGCTATGTGGATGTTGACGAGGTCGGTCTAGGAGCATTTTTCCTAGATGACGGCCAGGATACCACCACGGAAGAAGACGAGGGTTATGGCGCATTCAGTACGCAGGACGATATTGGCGATGGTGTGGAAAGCTCGTTTGGTGGGAGCTCGTTGGGAATGGATCTCGACGGCGAGGATGAGGATGAGATAGAAGGTGATGAGCATGGGCATGATGAGGAAGATGGTGCCGATGATACGGAACCCACCGTGATGCCAGTCTCTCACTCTCCAAACCATACAGAAAACACTGGCACAGGTCCCAGTCCACGAGAATCTACTGCAGGACGTTAAGGGGGATTAAAGATCTTTGGTATGTATGTAAACTAGATATTTTACTCTTGTTATCTCTTTGGTCGCTATCTGTCGCTATCATCTGGTCTATGTAGCCTTTGTTAGGTATTCAAACTTGTGTTTTTATCAGCAAAGTCAGATGTGATCTCAGATCTGAGGCTCAATGTGAGCTATGCGTACATGGCTTGAGGTATACACCCAGGATGTATGTCGTTGAATTTTTGTGGCACTGCGACGGCTCGAACGCGAGACCACGCCCAACTGCATCTCATGGAGCGTGATGCGCTCGCAAACTGATGATAATTAGCAAGCATCCTTAATCTCACCAATTGATGCGATCTGACGGCTTTCTCTTATAATGGCGACGGTTGGCAAATCTCGCAATCTAATAAACCGTAAAGTCTAATTTTGATATCATGTTCCTTGATGTTTTGCTTAACAGTCCAATTTGCAATCGCGGATGGGGAGACAGTGACGGATCAACTTTTCATTATGGCTCAACAGCGCTCCGATGGGTGCATGTGAAGGCGACCCACATCCATATCATATGATAAGCAGTTTCCGTCTGAGGAGACAGGAAACGTCATGTGTCACCCATGTCACTGCCATTCTCTTCTGACGAATATTAGAGAATTTCCGCCAGTGAAATCCGGATTGCACCATTCCAGAGCACACTGTGCCCAGCAGGAGACCAGAGTGACGCGATCATGGACTTTCCAACGCAGGGTGAGACTACGGCCGTCATCTGTCACAAGGTGGCATCAAGGGTCGTCGGGAGTAATATCCGCTTCGCAGGAGGTCCTTATCATCCTATGGCGGATCGCTACGACATCGTTTCTTCCACCCAGCCATCTGGAATGGGGCTCATCCGCTCGTGAAACCGTTCATGCCCCCATCGCAAATCCGAGGGCCGGGCTCTTTGACATCCTCGGTTAGCACAGCTCAGGAGATAGCTGGCCCTCCTCCGATACTATTGTCACAGATTATGACAAGAAATTGGAGGACAAGAAGCTCACGGTCGAGACCTCTTAGATGCGTATCTTTGGCGAGATCCAGCGCAATCTAGTCGGGTATTGCTCGTTGTCCTATACGAGGGTTCGCTTATGACAGTTGATAGACACACTGGGGTAAAAGTAATTTGAGGGTGATGGAGGTAAACTGCCTGTCTGTATCGGTTGCAATCATTGATATACAACATAGAATAACAAAGAAGTAAGGGTGTTAAAGAGGAGTGGGAGTCGTTGTAGATGTGAACAACTTGTATCGTTAGGCTCTCTTGCAGCGATTTCTTAGGAGTTTATGCTCAACTCTGTCACTTGAAAGAGTATATTTCGTGCTCCACTATTCCATTTTACCGAACTGTAATAATTTACCTCTCTCCATTGGCCAAGCACATCCTTATCTCTACCCTCCAGCTCCTCCTTCACGGACCTAGCTCCACAGCCGAATGACAATACGACCTCTCAGCACCTTCGGGGCCCCGACCGTGACATCCCACTTCTACAAACACAAACCCTGAGCTTGCCAGCGGGTCGAACCTCGCTGGTGGGGCCATCGACACACGAGCCCGATCCAGTGCCCAATTCTGCAAAAGGCCTTCCGCGATGAATCGCGTCCCTCACACTCCGGCGTTCACAGGCGGCTTTACGACGAGCATGAAACGCCGACAATTCAATCCCTGAATAAACAATTCGCCGGGGGGGAGGACGTTAAGTGCTATGCACGTTGTCGAGCGAGACCTGGGTTAGGACGTACTCGAGTCGCTTGCTGGGGCTTAATTATGCATAGCCGTGGTGCTAGAGACCGAGAGGGTACCACCACCTCGCGTGTAGGAGGAATGAGCAACTGGTGTGAATCGCACGCCAATCATAAAACCCACAAAGTCGGTTGCTACTTTGTTGCAGCGCACAGAACAGTGTGCAGGACATGAGTTCATTGCACAAAGCCGCCGAACGTGAGCCCCAGAGAAGACCTAGGCGTTCTACTCCTGCTCTTTCGGCAGCCGTTGATGGTGTCCAGCTGTGCTGATACCGAGAATATTTGATGAGGCACACAACGGACCAAGGCCTTAATCCTTCTACGCGGCCATATCGTGCCTGCATCGCCATATCTCTCAACAAAGAGCAAGAGAGCAAGCCTTGGCCGCAAAAATAATGATTCCGAACTGGGCGGGGTGGGAGATGAGTTGAATCAAGGCAGGCCAAGGAAGGGTTCGGTGCTGGGGAGTAAGCAGAGGCCAAGCCCCAAGACGACCCAACGCATAAGTAGGTCAGAACCCGAGTAGTACAATATAACCAATATTGGATATAAACGAGCCGCGAGCGGAATGGCAATAGAAAGGCCTCTGCAAACTCCACCTCGACTGGCTGGCTAACAGTTGGTGGTGAAGTGGTTCTCTGACAGTGAGTGAAACGATCATCGGCTCTGACGGGCGTCCGTTGGCGGTGTCAGGACGTTGGGTCCATCGTGCGTATGGGAATTGGAAGAACCATTTTGCTGATGCAGTTAAGCGTTCTAGGGAACAGGAAGCTCATTGCTCGTTTCATTATTTCTGATGGGAAGTGCTTCCGATTCATAAGTGTTGAAATTACAGTATGACCTCATACGCACCCGTCCGAACGGGACGACGAGGTCATAGGAGTCGATTAATGAGCTGACGGCTATGCATGGCTCCTCACAATTGTACCACCATGACGTTCGCCAGGAGCCGGCGTGGGACAGATCCACCAATGACATTGCGTTGTTGGCATCTTTTTCCCATTGCCCACCAATCCTTGGAACCGTTCTCGGTTTCTTCCAGAAACTATGTGCCCTAGTTAGAACGCGTGTAAACCACTCCTTTCTTGCTGACCGCTCAAACACCATCTTGACTGAAGGCTCCTGAAGTGGTGTCCAATTGACAGCCTCTTATCAGTATTGTATCTCAGGGTGAAGAGTTTTTGATCGTAGTTGAGACTCACTAGCGCCTACGCTTATGGACCGAAGGAACGTGGTCTATTCTTGACCCTATGAACAGAAATACTTTGCATCTATCCATCCGAGCGTTGAAGGAAAATTACACGATAAGGATGTCGTGAGAGATGGCATATCGTAGCTCTCACCACGACAAAGGGGTGTTACCATCAACGTAGGATCTGCGTAGTGCCTGCCGGCGGCATGCCATTATTGGTAGTATTCCAGGTCCATCAGAATGATGGCGAGTGTCGGACGAAGGGAAAACAAAATTCACACTTGTATGGAGAAAGAAGTCATCCAAGCCAGGGTTGAGCGTGATCGATGCCATTTAGAGGGAAGGGGTCGTTCACATACACCCGCATGCTGAGGAACAACCGTTCCAACGGGCGTAAAATATTCTGGAGAGCAGGTTTAGTAAGACGGTATTTGAGGATTATGAAACGGGAAGAGTGGAGTAGAATAGCCAGCAGGGTGCTGACATACGCTTTTTCAAACATACTTGGTAAAATGGGGTTATGGTAAAGTTCAATTTCATCCAAATTCGGTCGCAGAGGTGTCAAACACAAGGGCGTTCACACGGACCTGAGTGAACGCTCGGGGGCAGTTGTTCAGCGACGACGAGACAGCGGAAAGAATACGAAGCGATTGTCCCTCTCGGAAGGGGGTACAATAATGACAGGAGACGAGAGAAAAATGCTCAAATTGACCTGTATGCGTGCGATTGACTGGTGATTTTCGTGATTAGCATATCATGCCGAACGCCAGCCATACCAAGAAGATTTTCGGGCCCGGTTATCAGGCTTCTCAGGAATCATCAATATGGCACTTGAGTCCAGGGCTCTAAGCGCCTTTATCGATACCACACCCATGGGCGAGAAGCCCACGACGTTGCGGGCGTGGCCAAGACGCGGTCAACCTGGCCACCAACGTGCTGTACAGAGCAACTGCGTGGAAGGGTAGGTCGGGCTCCCAGGTTCACATGGGCTGCTGTGTAGCACAGGAGTCCTGCGTCATACTGGCGTGGGGTACGCATCCGGTTGCGCTTGCACGGCCAGTTTTTTCTCCTGTGCGGGAGACTGGCAACGCGCCTATATGGTTTATCCACTCCCCGCATTGCGGGTGCCTATCCTGTGACTGCGGATGTCAACATAAGCGCACGAAATTGGGGTGCTATTGCCCGGCCTATTAGTGCGCATATATGCGTGGTCTCGGCCAAGGCTATCCGAAGAACCT
>KB722774.1:143397-180475 GCA_000349905.1 Volvariella volvacea V23
CGGGCATGTGGCGGTCCTTACGGTGGCGTGTGTATGTGGGGCGGGGTTCGCCACATAGTTCTTCAGGTTAGCTGAGCACGCCACGCCTTACTCTAGGTTAAGGGACCTTGTGGACCGCCTGTTCCTTGCTTCTTTTTACAGTTTGCGTCTCAGGCGTTCGTGCACTGTCATCAGTTACAATCAGAAATTGCACCACAAATGATGACAGCCGGGACAGCCACCCACGAATGTCCTAAATTCAGTTGACATTAACGGGTTGTTCCCTAGCAATGCCCAACTCGAGTCAAGAACACGTCCAAATGGGTATGCGCAGGGTCCCATTTGAAAAGCGCTGGGGCTCTAGAGGGCCAAGAGGAGGCTTCATCGGGATAAATTGGAGATGGACCTCGCGGAAGCAGAATTTGGGCGGCCGGGCATTTTCCACCTCCATTCAGCCGCCCAAGCCTTTTTCGTCCAGGAGCTAACGGCGGTATGTCCCTATCACACCGCCGGTGGGATTGTGATCCTACCGACCATCGGAAGTTGCACCTAACCGTCCACCAGTGGAATGAACCTACGTATTGTGAACCGGGCTAGGCCCCATGTTCCATGTGGACGAACATCGACACTGACAGCCATGGGTTTCGTCAATTCAGTGATAGGGTGATACTGAAAACCAAACAACCCATTCTGGTTAGGAATAACGTGCTTCGTTTCTCAATCCCTATACCCAAGCAACGTCATTTCAATGGCCAACCCTGTTATCGTGCCAGATTTTTACCAGCCAAATTCGCACAAACTCGTGCAGAAGCATTCCTTTCACCTCGAGGAATCATGCGCTTCGCATCGCCGCACTATAGCATCCTACGTGATTGTAAAGTCGCTCCCACATCTGCTCTAGGGACACGGAAAGGCGAGCTATGTCCTATTCCCATGTCATATATACATCTTCGGCATCTATGTAGTCAAGGGCTGCCGCTCTGGCGTGATATTCGCAGAGCGGATCAACTCATCAACCCCACTATCATTATCAGACCCGTCAATCATGGCATTGTCATTTGATTCGCTAATATCCGCACATTCCGTGTACGCTACTGCTTAGTGAATGATTATATGCTATTCTGAAGCCAGTCTTCTGGCAAGTGTTGTCATTATCACCCTCGATGGCGGCCATAGAGAACCTTGCTAGTCAGAGGGTAGTATTCGAGACGTACATCAACACCCTTCATTCACCCTTCTGATGATATTTTAGGCCTGCTTTCTAGTCCTCTTCAGTTTAGCGTTCTCCTTCAAAGCGTCCACCGGCACAATCTATACCAGTTTTCCCATACGACCATCATCCAATCCCTACCTTCACACCGATCGACAGCTGATTTCCACATAGGATGATCATCCTGATTATCCCGAATCAACACAGCGACGATCACGTTGTTACGAGTACACCCAACCAACCTCCCGCGAAGCGCTGCGCTCGTGCCTACAGACAAATCTGGATCTCAGCACATGAGCGCCCGTCCTTCCTTTCCCCACGCAACTGACGACATGGAGGCCGTTGGGCTAATGCTCGGGTAAAAAAAAAAAAGGACTCGACGCATTTCTTCTCGCGTTCTCTGCTTCTAGCGTATATGCGACCAGACGCTGCGGAGTGCAGAACCGAAAGCGGGAAATTGAGCGTTTCGTTATCCGCTGATATAGATATCGGGAGAAGGGAGACAGCACGACTTAAGCTTTTGTAACTTCAAGGTGCAGGTGAAACAGCAGGAAGCGGTCAAACTAGCTCCAATCCCCTGCGGTGAAACTACGTATCGGCAATATGCTGTAGAGCAATGACGCAAGCTATACTAACCTCTGTATCTATGTTTTATTCCGGATGCGTGCCTGCCTCGTTAGTGCCTGTCTCGTTAGCTTTAGATCGCCCAAACGAGCTTGCGGCGCGCAGGGCTAGGCTATTGGTGCGGGAGAGGCCGATAATGATGCTGTTCTCCCGTTTCGATGGTCGAGTGAAGAAGACGAGGAAAGACGAGAACCTTGTGCATCGGTTACGGCACCAGGCATGATGCATCGCAGTGATGTGGTGCAATCCCCCCGCAATGTCAATTTTCGCCCGTGGAGGGCTTCTCCCTCGAAACACTCTCGTCGAGTTTGGGTTAATGCGTATATTCCAAAGAGAGTAATCTTGAAACTAGATAAGAACCTCGGGGTTCTTTGCTTGCTGTCTGTTAGGCCGGCGATGATCCGCAAATGGGGTTTAGTTGAATGTCAATTCATTGGAGAGTGCCTTAGCGAAGCGTATGGGAATGGAAATGAGTAATGCGAGGTGCGTAATGCAGGAACGATAGGAGGAGCGGTGAGTCAGCTTACAGACAATCTCGAGATACCCCCGGATGGTTTGAAGTAGACAATTAGTGGTTGAACGAATGGAATGCGGACGCACAATAGATGGAAGAAAAGCGGTATTCATGGGGATGGAGAGTGGGGTGGAGAGATGTGGCCCATGGGATATGTGGCAGAACTTACGAGTGACGTTTCGGGCATTTCCACTGGCAACAAGGCTTACAATTGGTCTGTACCATGGGCGCTTTCTGCGGATGGCATTGCTCGTGACCCTATGGCGCTAAATAAGGCTAGCGGTGGAACTGCATGGAGTCACGAACAATGTCTCAATTTTCGTACTTACAATGGTTGTCGGCATGGAAAAAGCCTAATGTGTGGCGCTGAGGATGTCACTGCCCAGGCATGCAAACCTGTGGAAGGGGAAAATACCAAAAAATGCGACGATAAGATACGGCGGAGCATAGACCAAATTATCCTCGAATCATGGTACAGTTGGTCAGCTGTTCTCTAATGCGGTGAGAGTTCCTGAGAGGTAATGTGGCGGCCGAGTTACTGTAATCGATACGAACGAACACGGAATGAGTCGTACGCTATTCCATATTTTAAGAAGTTCGGAACTTGAGGTGAGGTTACCACAAAGGCAGCCCTCCGAGCCCTCGCCGACTTGAGACTACGCTGGATAAGTTGAAGCAGCCAAGAAAGCGTGAAGGTGCCCCGCCACAGCACCTACTTGAGCACCATCGTCCAAAATCTCGACACTCACCGGCAAGTATGAGTCTCTAGCATAAAGACTAGACAGAGCCATAGACCTTACATTTCTCTAGCTGTCTCAGCTTTCTGCTTGGACAGACAGGACAAAACATTGGCGGTGCAGCCTGCGATGTGTTGGACGGAGTGCAAAGTGTGTGGTGCACGTGAGTGCCACGTGTGGCGCACACCCATGATTTGCTCCTGTGGTTAGGGTTTGTCCGCACACCCGTGTTATTTCGCCCCACGGGGCAGGTCGTCCGGCTATAATCATGGATGAAATCGACGCTGATAATGGCTGGCAGGAGGGCAAAAGGTTCCCCGTCGCCTGCTCGTATCGGTTACCAGAGTTTCCGGGTGTACCGCTGACTGTACACCGTACGGGGTCGGGTATGGAGGCGGGGAGTGACAGGGACATGTGATTTCAGCGCCGGCAACCTGACATTTTAAGTCGCTGTATCCCAGCCTCCTCATCCATCTCTTTCCTCATCCACCACCATGTCCGGTCAGCAATTCTCGCAGGCAAAGTCAAGAGCCCTCCAAAAGCACGACGACGACGTTGTCATCGTTTCCGCCATTCGAACGGCGATGACAAAGGCATGCAGTCCCATTGATCTATGAACTCACCCATCTTATCCTGTTTTTCCAGTCCAAGAAGGGCGGCTTCAAGGACACACTCCCAGAGCTCATCCTGTCACACGCTCTTCGCGCTGCATACGAGAGAATCAAGCTCGACCCCGCTTTGATTGAAGACATTGCTGTGGGCAATGTGCTCCCACCTGGTGGTGGAGCAAGTGCCGCGCGTATGGCTGCTCTTCATGCCGGCATCCCCAATACCACCCCAATCAACACCATCAACCGACAGTGCTCTTCTGGTCTCGCCGCTGTCAATCAAATTGCCAATCAGATTCGTGTTGGTCAGATTGATATTGGCATCGGTAAGCACTTGTTCGCCCCCAACCCTTGGATATTGCTTACGCGGTGGATCAGGCGCCGGTGTCGAATCTATGACTTTCGGTTATGGGGCCAAGGCAGTGCCGTCCGAGTGGTCAGAAGAAGTCCTGACGAACCAAGAAGCCGCTGACTGCTTGCTTCCTATGGGCATCACTTCCGAAAACGTTGCTGCTGATTACGGCATCTCCCGTCGCGCTCAGGACGAATTCGCTGCTGCCTCTTTCCAAAAGGCCGTTGCTGCTCAGAAGGCTGGAAAGTTCAAGGATGAAATCGTGGCTGTCAAGGCCAAGATCATCGACCCCAAAACGGAGCAGGAGCGGGAGATAATTGTTGACCACGACGACGGTCTTCGTGACGGAGTGACAGTAGAAAGCCTGTTAAAGTTGAAGCCTGCCTTCACTAAGGACGGCTCCACCCACGCAGGTAGGTATTGTGCTGCTTCCACCGAGGACAAACTAACCCATGACCGCAGGAAACGCCTCTCAGATCTCCGATGGTGCAGCCGCCGTAATCCTGACTCGCCGTTCTGTTGCCAAACGCCTCGGCATTCCCATTCTCGGCAAATTTGTCGCTGCATGTGCTGCTGGTGTTCCACCTCGAGTTATGGGTATTGGCCCAGCGTTTGCCATCCCCAAAGTTCTCGAAAAGACCGGTCTTAGCCTCAACGATATCGACTTCTTCGAGATCAACGAAGCCTTCGCATCCCAAGCCGTCTACTCTGTACAGAAGCTTGGAATTCCATTCGAGAAGGTTAACCTCCATGGTGGTGCTATCGCAATTGGTCACCCACTCGGCTGCAGTATGTATTTTCATTGATTCGTTTACCTCAGCAAAGAACTTATCACACTTCTTAGCCGGGGCACGTCAAATTGCGACTGGTCTGAACATCGCGAAGCAATATGGAACTAAGGTCTTTATCACTAGCATGTGTGTTGGTTCTGGCATGGGTATGGCTGCTGTATTTGTTAATGAGCAATGATCTTGTACGATTAAAAATCATGACTACTGTTACATATGCATCTATTTTATTCTCCTTGTAGATTTCCCCGGTGGTTAATAAGAGGTTTCTTGGTCCACGCACATGATTCTTTTAGTGGTTAGTAAGCGCGCAATCTTCCGGGTGAAGGTGTGGCGTCGCTTAACGTCCTAGCAACCTTGGCCTACATCACTAAACTATCGACAATAATTCTTTGAATATCAAAGACCTCATTCAGAAATTACCAAGCTTCAAGGTCTAATGATTCGAAACACTCACTAAACGAAAATAGAGCTTGAGTAGGTTTAATACTGGATTTGAATTCAACAGTGCGTACAATTTCCAACTGCTAATTGATGAGTTCATCTCTGACTTCTGTATCAGAATACAGCATATGAGAACATATTCTCACCAACTCCGATGGTTCTCGTCGTTTCTCTCGTTCATCCACCATGATTAAGTGCTCCACGCCACAGAAATCCACTAGAAGACCCCTCCCGACAGAATCGAGCGCCACATCACATCATGCTATAATAGCACATCAAGAACGAGAAGTATACTAATTCACTTTGGAAGATGACGACTGACCTCAGCAGGCTCTCATGAAATCATTCGTGATGCAGTCATTTCTTTTCTCAATCCATCAGACGAGGCAATTTCACTTCCATTTTTTGCCGGCATTGCGAGCTGTCGATGACGACTTCAATAGAGGGGTTATAAGCAAGAGTCCGTAATTGCCATGATTATCGGACGGTGTAAGCAGGCTGTTAAGCTCCGGCACGACATCACCCACTTCCTCATGGGTCGCTCGCACTATTCTGGGGCTAGACATGGCTCCTAGCCCGTCATGAGCAGTTAATAATTAGCAGCCGACAAATCACTTCATGCCCGAGTCGCACTCTCCAGAGTTGGTTAGTGGGAAGCTCGAGTAATCTCCGACATGTTCTACGCTATTGTTTCGTGGTCTGCAGCTCGAATGATCGCTGAAATACGGCGGGGGGTACGTACCACCCCCTCTCGAAGGAATTCTACTCAATTGATTCCAATAGTTCGGGGAATGCAGTGTCCCTACTCTCTCTATTGTTCTCTCACCAGAAAGGACACATTGCATCTTTGGGCCACGCCTGCGCATGCACAGTGCATGCAGAAGGCTCGCACAGAAGTGATGGGTCCGGCTGTCTAGTCACCCCTTGATCTGCCCAGAATGTACACAGAGTAAACAGCCTTGCATGCTCGCCCCCTAAACACTGGCAGATGGTGTTGGTCTTTCGATGCTTGGGTCCCCTCCTGCACGCCGTCTTGGACTTACCCAGCGCATGGCTGCGGACCTTTTGCCGACTACGGAACCTGTAAACTCTGCTCTCCCGAGTCTCACTCTTCAGATACTTATCGATCTGAATCACCATGCCTGGCACTTGGTACGTGCCCTTGTTGTGACTCAGCGAACGAAAAATCCTCGATTAACCAAATAATGGCCTACACCGTTGACGCCCTGCCAAATAGGGATACTCGTGGTTGTGACTGTGGCTGTTCAAACCATTTATTCTATCTTGCATGTTTCAGCATGTATGGCACGCCGCCCAAACCCTCCAGGAAGCTCCACGCGTTAAAATGCATTCCTCGTCGTCTCTACCTGAGCGCTGCAACATACCAACCATCATTGATGCTCCTTGAACACTGCCTTAGGAAACATTAGCTACCGTCCCGCGCTGTACGCCCTACCGATGGTTGTCCAACGTGGTCTTCACGCCTCCGCGTGTTATGGAATGGAGGCTTTGTCACATCTGATGCAGAATAGATGGGAATACAGACTCTGTGACTGGTAGCCTACTGTTCCACTCCTTGAACTCAAGGCAGGAACGCGCATGCTGTCGCTGAGCTCACGATACACGGGTCCCGTGACGCAAGCTCGTTACTTCGGATAGCCCTCAATCGCGATCGCCTTATCCAGCTCGACGTTCTCTTCAAGCATGTTCTGTGCTCTGTGCAGATGCTGTTGAGACGACGTCACCATCATCGATGCCGTAGGTGGATTCGCGCCAGTTTTTCCAACCTTTGCACTCACACATGACTACTGACTGTCTTCACATGTATTCAGTTTCGTCCACACGATCACTCAATGCTTTTGGCCTTCTGATGGCCTTGAGGGGGTCTTGGTGCTCTCTGACTCTCCACCTCGCTGAGGCCTTGATCCTTCGCCGTCTAGGGGGTCCGCCTTCCCACGCAACACGTAGAATCAGTTCGTATTTCCAATGGCGCCCACCTTGGGTTAGTTCCTATACGCACGAATCGTGTTGTGCACGCCGAAAGCCAGGATAACATGACGAAGGACATGTGGTGGGGAGTTCTTGCATTACAATGCCCGCTAGACCCCTTAGGTCGGTCTTTACCGTCCTGCCTTGATTTGATCAACATCAGTACAGTGGCACTCCCAGCTGGATGCTGTATGGCGAATCCATTGGCCCATTCAAAGGTAATGTCCGTCTCATGCGAAATGCTCGTCTGCTTGTAAGGCAACTCCGTATCTGTCCCATGGATAGGACGACAATGTTGCTGATACACGTTGTTGTCGCTGCTCTTCTCAATAGGATCAGAGCTATTTGCTCCTCTTCCACTTGCCTTGTGGGTGTTTCGAGCTTTTGCCACAGTGAACTACTAGTACCGCCACGGTGGGAGGGGGTGGGGGGCCATCGCTCGAAACGATGCGCGTGTTGTTTGAACAGACACCCCCATTCACACCCAATATAAATCACACGCATTGAACCCGAGAGTATTCACAAAAAAACTGCCTCCCCTGTTTTGTGCATCTCTTCGGTTTCACCATGCGACCCCCTTGCCCCTCAAACCGTGTCGTCGGCTGAGTTCGAAGACCCAATTTGAGAAAACCTGTTGGGTATGATTGGCTTGGTTCTCCTCAAAGGGTTTCAGTGCTTCACGGAACAAATTCCAACGATTGTATCGGGTACGCTTTCTATTGCATTCTTTGGATTCCTCATCGGTTTCGGTAGGATCGTTCATTCGTTGCTGCCAGCTGACACTGGCAGCCCCAAAGGATCTTCTCTTTCCCATCCTCGTGTACCCTGGAAAATGGGCACAGTACGCTTCTGCCCCACTGTTCTCTTGTTCTACTTTTCTAGACTCGCCTATGCGCAAATAGATGGTGCATAAGGTATTAACAAAAGGTAGATGGCGTCATAAGACTCGGACCATATCTATTATCAATCAAACTATTTGGCTCGTTATGCGTACGTATCCCCGCTGGACTTGTTGTCCGTGATGCCGTATTCACGTTTGGTCATCGACGATGTGTCGCTCGAACTAGACCGCATCGTTCACACATTTCAAGTGTGATTAACAGCGAGTCTCCACCTATCACGCTTTTCCTCTTTTTTCTTTGTTCCCTCTCCCCCTTTCTGCGAGTCGTGAAAAGCCTCTGAAAGAGAATCCCCCCGTCAACTTCCCTCTCGCGTAGTTCTCGACCGAGGTATATGACGTCGATTCAATTTAACACCTTCGACGAACACAGAATTGATGACGGGCTGGGGAACGAGTTCTTTCAACGATTTCCAGAACTAAAATTACGGAAAGGTTACTCCATCAGCTACATAATCACAAAAAACCTGACTGCCGTATCAGGATCGGCGACTTGTCCAGATCGCCTTTGACTGGCCGAGGACAACGTGTTTGCTTGTATGCTCTTGCCCTAAGGGGTGTCGAGCCACAAGAATAGACCCTGAAGACAACGGTGTCATAAGAAGGAAGAGGTGCAATGGTGTCATAGTTCCCCTGAATAGGATTTGGACTGTTGGACGACGGTTCAGTTCTCTTTCTATGTTTGCGCTGGGTCATTATTTCTGATATCTCAGTTACAGATTCCTTTACGTTGGGTGGTGAGCGTAACAGATTTACATCAGTCTTCCCAAAGGATTTGTTGGAAACAATATCCCAGCGAGATGGACCAATGACTTGGGATTCCCCGTGCGTGAGTTGGAATCTCAGAAACCTATTGGTATGCAAATACATATTTCATAACTCCTCAGACAGGGGGAGCGCCGGGAGTCGAGATGAAGGTTTAATGTTGTGCCTAAGCTTAATGGCGATCTGGACGATTCTCGACCGCCGACTTTACGCATTGGTATTGCCGCAGTGAGGATCAATAAAATGGAATAATGACAATGTCGGTGCCAGTGGTCGCTCATATGCCGGAAGTCATCAAATGGTGAGCAAGGCAACGGGGGTGACGACGTCGATTTCCCCCCGACGCTCGCCTAAATGGAGTCATTACTTGTTCATCGAAACGAGAACGCTCCCGAGAGACGGAGCATTAATACAGCAGGATTAAACAAACAAACCCGGGCTTTTCGGATCTGAGAGGTTTAATGCGACTCCTTCATCCATGTCCACACTCACACACTCGCCACAAACTTTCATTTATAATAGTTAAATACCCCCGAGCCGTTGCTAATATTTGGAAATTCCTATTGTAGTTCACGGAGCTAACGCATCGGCGACAGAACTTGGAGCCTTGGAGCCTGAAGTGGGCCCTTCGCCACGCGGTTCATAACCGTACATAGAGGTGCAAACAATTTCTATGAGGGCTAGTCCCAACAAGAGGCACGAAGTAAGGGATGCGAAGAATAGCTCCCAAATATCTATAATTGAATAGCTGTAGTAATTACTGTACTGACGAGCTTCGATATGTTGGCAGGGCGCGGGCTTCGGTTCTCCGAACTTTATTTCTAATACTGGCACACAAGCGGACCCCAAAGAGCCACGAATACGGATTGTATTGCCAGCAGCCGTAAGTAACATTCATTACCATAGAGATACTAAAGGGTTTGTGCGACTGAACGAGGTGGGACGCGGCACAGGTCACTTGACCCTTTGTTAATGGCAGCGCGGTGAGAGGTGGGTGATCCAGACTGGCACCATAGCCTGTTTAAGTTAGGGACGATGGCAAAAAATCAAATGGGTTACGCACATCACCTGGAGAAGGCCGTATCGCCGTTTGTATTCGCCTCACAGATGGGAGGGGTAATCCCGCGCATACGTCACCAGATCTTTTTCCAATTGAGTTTAGATATGCACCACACAGGTCAACAGCTAGGTCATAGCTCAAACCTTTGTGGTGCCTATCATCAGGCAAACCTTCGCAAGCTGGTGAGCGAATTCATCGGCAATGTCACCAATCAGGAGAAAGGCCGAGGGCTTCTCCCTCGCTTGTAGTACGATGGTGTAATGTAGGGTGCTCTTCACAATGACCTTACGCAGAGCAGACCCGAACCTGACCTGTCAGTGTGGCCCATTTCTTGACAAATCGCTAAACGCATGTCCTTGTATATCATTCGTTGTCCTTTCGAAGTATTAGGTTAGCTCGCAATGTCGAAAGGTAAAAGAACTGACCTACCGGGTCGGGCCAGCCACCGGCGTGACAATGTAGTGTCGTCCACCAAACCCAAATTGGAGGTGTCAAGACGATCACCGCTCCCAGTAAGAATGATGTCGAAGCGTGCTGCGCAACCTATACCCGCATCTATTCAATGGGCAATTTACCCGTACACCCAGGACGGGTCGATTGAGTTGTAGGCCCTTAGGTAACTCGGTGTAATGTGGAACTTAATCAACGCATGGCTGTGAATCAGCCACAGATGACGAAGGCACCAAAAGTAAGAAAAACGGAGCAGCTTGGTGTGGCGTACCAAGCATTGATTTCATCGCTGTATTGTCAGCAGCACTGACAATCCTGCTCATTGTCTCAACGCCGCACCCAAACGAGATGCCTCTGGTTTGCCAAAGAACCAAAAATAAGGCAGAGCTAGCCTCGGCTCCAATGCAGAAGGGCTAACCTAAGTGCAGTAAAAGCCAGTCAGCCCTCATTCATCATGTGTTCACCCGGATGGATCACCACCGCTATCAGCGCCAACCTAGGTTTTAGGTATTACTCCATGGACATGCGGCGGAGTCGGAATTCAATACCGTCCTTCTCCTTTCCCTGTAAAGTAATAGTGCACGTTAAGGAACACTTGCATAGTGTAGTTGACTCCAAACAGGACCACAACGCGGCCATTAGAGTCATACCCGCCCTTGCTCAAGCCTGAGTCGTTTTTGACGTGATCTGATGCTGGTGTGACTGCCTAGAGTTGGAGTCTAGAGTTTTGCGTTGACCGGATGTTCATTGAACTCACAACCAGGATCATCTGCTGTGATGTGATTCGGAGAAATTGTCACCATAGATAGCAGCAATCGAGCACATGAGCGTCGAGACTTACCTGAACTGGAGCTTATTTGTTGAGGTTCGGCGCGCTCGACGTTCCGGCACCTTATCGGGGTCGCGTTGCGTGTGCTGCAATCACCTGAGTTCAGAGACGTAGACGCAGACATAGCCAAATGCGGGCTGCTGCGTCTGTAGTCTGTCCATCAATCATCGTTATCACAATTGCTGGTGACCTGCTGAGTTTTCTCGAGGCATACGGATCTCGATTTCCGGACATAATCATAGACTATTACATGAAAGGAACGGTGTAACATTATAAAAAAAACAGTGTAAGTATTTTAAAATGTATCAATCATACGGGTCGCCCCAAACCGTGTATTTGTTAGTGCGATCTTGGGTGAAAGAAGTTTTTCTCCCTACGCCTTGCTGGGCTCAAGTCCTCCTTGTCGAGCAGTACAAAAGGCAGGACCCAAATATCAACCCACGAGGTGGACTTTCGATAAAGTTCCCATCAAGCGTCCCGCTAATTTTTATGTACCCTTGTGTGCGCACGGACCACTTGTAGCAGCATAAATTCGGAGCTTGAAAAATTTCTCGGTTTTCCTTACAGTCATCTCGTTGTAGGTTTTGCAGTCTGCTCGTGTTTCAAGGTGAGCAGAATGTATATTCATACATCGAGAAGAGAAATATTTCGAACCTGGGCAGTGCCGCTTGATTCATCTATTTACCAGACCGTGTGGCCTAATCAGATTTGAATACATCTTTATCAGTTTTACGAATAGCACCCTTTGTACCTTCCCTCTCTGGACTTAACAATCTGTTATTCACATTGCTAGCACAAATGAGTCAAGATGTGTCCGTCGTTCGGGTCTGCATACCATTGTACCAGCCTCGTGCCCAACTTGATCAACTTGTGGGCGGGTTTTCAAATCGGTCCCAATGAGAGGTCACCTCTAAATTTACCTGGTGTAGGCTGCACTGGTTTCTATCTGATCAAGTTCCGAGCACGCACCCGAATCGCATAAACGCTTGGAGATGCTTGGAGTTAGGCCAGGTGTATATCACTGGCGTCAGCGCCAATCTGCTGCATGTGGCCATATGAGTTATCTACTAATCGCCTCATATTCGAGTCCGCGCCTTTTGGAAAGCGAGAGTTGCCATTTATTACTTTTCATATCCGAATATGGGGTTCATAATCATAGCAAGCCACGAGGGCGATCCTAGGACCAAGTAGAAACACAACTCAAGGGATTGGTCTGATGAATGATTGATGTTCTCGAGCCCTTGATTGAAGGCTACCATCTTGAATACCTATCAAGGGCTATACAAGTGGCAATACCTTCAAGGCAACCCCCGCCCATTCTGCTGCACTTAACGTCTTTCCACTGGACCAACGACTGCATGACGAATGCGATTCTGTCATCCCGGTTACTCATGAATCCCGTCAATACACCGTTCGGCGATGCTTTGGAACTCAAGCAGTATACCGAAGCAGGGATGAGATTGTTGCGGTGAGTGCACGTAAAATGAGATGTTCAAAGATCGATGAAGTGCGGCAACGAACCGTTCTGTATCAGCGCTCAAGTAATAACACCCATCGGGGAAGTACACTCGAGCAGCACAAGTCCAGGCCCTTGGGGAAATTGACTTTCATTTAATAGTTACTCGACGACGAAACACGGACTGGATGAATGTTGCTCACCAAGTCGAGCTCTTTTCAGGAGAGGAAAATGAAGACTCACCCCAAGGATCCTGAGTCCGCTTTCGATTAATCACGGTTCGTTAGGCATTTCAACGTAACTGATTGCACCCGCTGGGGTAATTTTGAACCGCCAAGGACATGTGGTCGTCATCGTGGTCCAGGGGCAATCTGGCCTGCTGAGTCTGTTAGGCAATGTGAGGAAAGAAAAAGCCATTAGTCAGGGTGGGTCGTAGGGTTGTGATCAGATATGGCCATTAGGCAGTTATCTAACGAGAGCGTTGCATGTAACTCCAATCACGTACTCGAAAAAAAAGAGACAACGACATCGTGGTCTTGACATGGCGTGAATGAGACATCTTACGGCAGGACATGTCATGCTGTCGTATACTGTAATCATTGGAACGGCTGGACAGAAGTTTTGGAATCACTCACATAACATTGGGGAAGAAGCAACCAACGGGGTAGTAGATATGACCAAACGAGAAGCCTACTGTGCAAATGGGCACTGGTTTGGAGTTGCTCGTGAACCAAAGCGCAGAAGACGTTCTTGATGACGACGCAGCAAAACCGGCGTTGTAACAAATAGCAGGTCGAGGCGCTGAACCCTGAATTTAGGAAAGGAAACGTAGGGGAGAAGAAAAAGTTTACGGAGATTGCGGCGTGTGGAGGAATATGGTTTGGTCCATCCGTCGGGCTGGCTTGATTATGGTTAGGGATTGCATGTCTAGTGGAGGAAATAGAGCTGGATCAGAACATCCGTCCGGACTTATAGTGAATTAAATCATTCAGGAGAAAAGGAGAACATCAGCGCGTCGAGGAGACGGAGAAAACATAACAAAAGCCGTGTTTGACCGAATCCATCGATGCTCGGTATGGAAATGGAAGATGGAATATGGAAACGGTACGGACGTTCTCCAGCACGTCAAGGACTGCCGACGAGTGTCGATTCTGTCAGGGACCCGCAGTAGCAGGGGCATATCTGAGAGCCGTGCCAAGTCAAATGGAGTTATACAAGGGCCTCGTCGGGCGATCGATGGCTCCTTTAATGGCGCCGTGCGTCATTTTGCGGGGAAGGTAAAGGTTGGGGTGAGTCATTGTTGACGATGTTGGTCGACTTTTGTGTTGCGCTTCCTGCTGATGCAGTGTCAGGAGACATCAGCTGCGGCACCAAGCGCTTCAATTGACACGGCAAAGAACAAGGATGAACTCCCTGACACTCTTGGGCAATCCATGAACGCGTCCAATCTACGGGGCGGAAGGATATGTTTAACGGGAGATTGACGTATCGTCTAAGGATGCAATTAACAATCTGCGAATCGACATCGGAGAAATGGTGCGTATGGCACGGGGAATGCGGAGCCTACTTAAGATAGCTCATCAATCAATAATACCGCACCAATAAGCCCGACGCCAAGATCGTGACTCGATGTCGACCTTGCTGCAGCCTGTATATCCGACCAAAGCCCAGAATGAGCTTGCCCCTCCTCTTCCACGATGAAAAGCGGAAAGACACGGCGTTTTGATCAGATAAACGCCGAGCCAGGCGTCAAATACGTTAATCAGCCTCGTGTTCCTCCTATGACGCAAGAAAAATCTATCAGGACCGTCGCCTGATAGAGCGACATCTCCTGGCTTTCCAAGATAGAATTCTAAAAAGGATAATCGACAAACGAGCGTTGACATCATGGGGGGAAGCCGTACATTTCATCATCACTGGATTTTAAAGGTCTCTAGCAGCGTGCAGCACGCTGGCTATCAAAGCATGGGCGTTGGTAAGATGGTCTGGTCTTGAAGCTATCTGGGCGCGTACGTCAAGGGTGCACACCCTAATAATGATGGAGGGTGCATGAATGGGCTGATCTGATGCAGATATATACACAATTGGGGCGTACGAGGCCCACACTGGCCAGAGTTTAACAGCACCCCCTTCTACACGGTGTCTCAACGCCCCGATACTAGCGCAATTGCAATAGGGCTTGGGCCTCCACATTGTTTGAGGCGATCGCGAGAGGTGACACTCGCTGCACCCTGCAATCAACGGTATATGATACAAACTCGGGAGGTGGGGCAGAGTAAGGAGCAGGGCGGCCGATGATATGAGTTGGCTGATCCGTGCCATCACAGGAGGCAATAAAATGGTTTGGCCGCTGTTGACGGGCATAACCGCACATTTGTCCGGTTTTTCAGGACAAAACAACCCTAGTGGCATATGTACTGTAAAATTCAAATGCTTAATTGCTGTGTGTTGTGTATCACCAGACGGGTTCAAAAGCCCCGGTGTCGCTTGGAAATGGCCCATCAGACGTATGCATTGTACGAGAAAGTAAGGTACGACAGTGCTTGCTGACTTATTTTGGATATCAAGGAATTGCCTCGTGAAACGGACAAACGGACAAAGCGGATGAGAAACCACCGAATTGAAACTCGAGTCCGAGTAGAAGACGGACAATAGCTCCATTCGTGGCAATCGCAACACTGGAGGTGATGGGCTGTTCAGGGTGTGTCAGAGGAACGGCGTACTGCCGTTGAACTTACCAAACTCGCGGTCTCTCTCATGTCGTTTGCCGTAAGATAATGAAAATGAATTGGAGTGGGCTTTGCATCGTATGATGAGTCAAGCGGTTGAGGGCATGATGTTCCACGTTTTGAGTCAGGCAAGAAGTGGATACTGGAGATAATTTGAATGGCAACTTATCGTAGCAGAAGCGCGCTCGAACCTTAGACCTGTTTCCCATCAAGGATGATGACCGCATCTTCGTGCTCTGACCTCGGACATTGGACGGGACTTCGCCGGCAGACTCCGCGCGACGATGGACGAATGCAAAAAGTTTATTGGATGTGGATAAACAATGCGCAATCCTAATACCCCTAGCGGGCGAGGATTTCGTGAATCTCGAGATGTGGTGAGTGATCCAAGTACATGTGAAGTTTGAAATGGCTGACTATTTATAATTGGTACAATGGCGGGATCGGTGCAATAATCGGAGTATGTGTCGGAAAGAACAAAGAGAATGGAGTCCATCTCCGACAAGCACCACACCTCTCACATCACAAAGGGCGCGCCGCCAAGCGCCAAATAGACCGGGTTTACACCCAGTTCGCTGTAACCCCGGTATCGACTAATCAACGTACGTCCAATTTGGGCAAATTCAGGATAAAAGGCCCATTGATGTGATTGCTGATCCAGCGCCCATCGCCCAAAGGCTTTCACGGTCTAGTGGCCAACTGGTCAAAAGATAGCGTATCCCGAGGCATGGCCTTGTCTTGCCGGAATGGTCGCGCTGGTGGCGCTCTGGATTTCATGCCCAAGTGGTGGCGTTGTTGTGTCTTTTCCGGATTTGAACGACAAGTTGTACCTGTTACGCGTGTGTGATGGAGACTGAGATCTCATGAGGAATCTCCAGTTTGAACGAACCGCACCGTCAAACCCCCTCAAGCCAGCATCTCGCCCCCCCTGCACCCCTTCCCCCTTCGTGGTATCCCTGCCTCACCGCCCTGTTCCCCTCTTGGACCCCCCTAATTTCGCCTTAAGAGCTCACTCTTGCACGTAGCACAGTTCTTTGGCTCATCCTATGCTCTCCGATTGCGACCTTTGCCTTCCTGTTTCGAGCGTGGATCACCTTCGCTGACCAACACACTCCCGGGACCTAGCCCTTTAGTCTATAATACCACACACAGATCCCATATTCCCTTCAAGTTCTGAAAAGCCACCACTCCACGGCCACCACCAACATATCACAAGCATTTCCTCATACCCCTCTTCCAACCCAAACCTGGCCTATCCCATGCATCCTACCAGGCAGCTTAGCAGTCCCACAGGTGCTCGCACCCCAACTAGTTCGAGCACTTCATTACCCAGACGAAGAGACACTTCACCTCCTCCGCACCCTTCTACCGTCTCTTCATCATCCGCACTCCCGCCTGCACCAACGTCATCCTCATCTCACCACCAGTCTCACCAGGCTTTACCGTCCATTAGGTCATTGCACCCTTACCTTCCTCCTTCAGGAATGTCTTCGGCGCATCTAACGTCATTGTCTTCCACCGCGAGCGGAGGTCTTGGACTTGGTTTAGGGCTCAACACAGGGATGGGCTTAAGCAGTAGTCCAGGTACAGCAGCGACTGGTGGTGGAACAAGCGGAAATGTCGGTATCGGAGGTGGACTCGGCAGTGATACCTATTCCGGCTATTCAACCGCTCATTACGCGCCACCCTCTTCGCACCTTCCGCAACACGAACCCTTGCTCCCTCATCATTTATCATCGAGTGCAGGAGCACAGGAATCAGAGGTAGACGAAGTGGAACAAGGTCCTCCGAAGAAGAAACGAAGAAGGCAAGCTCTGAGTTGTACTGGTAATTACACTCTCCCTATTCTCTTCGTTTCATTGCCTTTCCCTTTCATTCGTTTCCTCATTCCCACTCTCTTAAACTCTTCATTTCATTTGCGCATTTGACCTTGTTCCCCCGATGCCCTTACAACTCGCCACGGACTTCCCTGGCTTGATCCCGGGGAGGAAAGTAAGAGAGGAATGAGAAGAGACCCTTAATCTTCTCTCTCCTGTACTTTAATCTTCCATCGTCCGTTCTCCTGTCCGAGTATCCGAGACGGGTGTTGAGGTTGAAGTCGTCTATTTGACCTTCGACCTAAATTTCACCTTAAATTCCGTCCTCGGTTCCCAACTCGACCTCTTTCTTCTGTTCCTGCTTCCTTCTTACGTTCTGTTCTGCTTCTGTTCATTAATCACGTTTGGTGACATTTACTGACGACGAATCTTTCCCTCTCTTTTTTCCCCCCTCTGACCTCTCTTGATTGATGAAAATCCATCTGCGCGCACAAAACCTTGGTTGGCATATTGGCAAATCACGCTTATCGATTTCCTCTCTTCCTCCAATGTGGTTATTATGCGGGCCATGCACGATGACTGATGGGCAAACTTCGCGTTATACTTCTCATCATTCCATCTAAACCAAAATTCTCAATACGTCCAACTCAAAATCACCCAAATCACCTGGCTTTCGCCATAATTCCGATCCTAAATCCCGACTCCCACCACCACAAACTCAATCGCAATTGCGTTTTTCCTCTTTCGAATGGTGCTGTATACGGTATATGCCTTTCATCGTGGGTTTCAATTCATGTCGTCATACGACCATCTGCCACACCGCCCTCCGCCTCCGCCAAAATCCGATCTCAATTCCGGTCGACGTTGCTCCGATATCTCCCCATCATGCTTTCCCTCCTCCCGCGCTTTTGGTTTGTGCACTCCCGTCGGGGCTCCCCGAAATCAACCACCACGTTCAATAATAAATCACTATCGAACCTTGAATGCACCTGTCTCACCCCAAATCACGGTTCTGATACCGGTCTATCAACTCATCCATGCACACCACCTTATGGATGGGTAATACATTGTTACGCTATTCAATGATGGTTCTGTCTATGTCACACTGGCATCACTGGATCATTCGGTCTCTTGACTTCGTTTCTGCTTGTGGACCCCCTCGTGACTTGGCGAAATCATCACGCGGACAATTGGATTGTTCGCTGGACTACGAAACGCGAAACGTGACACTCACCACTCGACTTGGGACTGGACTGTCGGATGCCCGTTGCCCTTGCCTTGACTTGACCATTTTATTCTCCTTTGACGGCATTTGATGGCCATGTACATCGGTTTCCCTTCTGGTCTACGCTGCCCTGCCTTTCCCTTTGTTGGCGCACCAACTTAACTCTATTGCTCTGACATCATTTCGGTCCTTTGACTTGGCTTCTTTTGTCTGGAACCTATTACGATTATGGGACGGTCTTCCTTGCCTTATTCTGCATGCCCAATCACCCGCCATATTCAAATGCACCCTCATTCGTCTCACAGAATGTAAACGTCGAAAGATCAAGTGTGATAGGTACGTGTTGCGCCCAAGTCATTTCGACACGATTATTCTTTGTTCCACTTTGCCCCTCATCCTACCCCTATCTTTTCCTTGCTTAACTTTATCGTCCCTTTCGCTTTTCGTTCCCCATAAATCATATTTTTATCATTTCTTTTGATCCTTTCTTCCACTGCTCACATATATTCTTTCTTTGTCCACCCTCGTTACGCCCACATTCACCCCTTGGCCGCCGCCACTGCCTTCGCCCACGCTTTCCATTGAACCTGGCAACGAACATTGCGTTCCTTGTTCCTTCAATATCCACTGGCTTCTCACCCTTACTTGCATCATCCCGACATTTGGTATTGGTGAACCTCGGCCTTCGGAAATAAAATGTTCCTCAAAACGCAACGAAACGAACAACTGAACTCGGATTCATAATTAACTGTCCACGATATTCTCGGGGTTTACTGATACGCAATCTCTGTGTGTCAACCAATTCAATCGACAATTCAATACAATCGTATACTCCGCGCCCCCTCCCTTTTTGACGGCACACGACTCTGAAACACCACAGGCAGCAACCATGTGCACCATGCACAAGACGAGGTGAACAAGCAAAATGTCAATGGCATATCGTGGAACCAATGTACGTCAATCTGTCACCTTTTCTCCTCCTAACCCCTTGGAGCTTGTTCTGATGGTCTAATCCTCCGATTTTTATTTGTTTGCGATTTTTCTGGGTATTTCGGTTGCCTTTGTTGTACGCACTCGTAACTTGTGGACGGGTACGGTTGAACGACTCATGCTTCCGATGACAATTCAAACCTGCATTTCGCGACTCGCCTCGCGTCTTGGGTCATGATCTTGGCATCCATTCGCGTATGAAGTGAGAAATACGTCACCCGAGCGGAGTACGAGGATCTCAAAGTGAGATTCGAACAGCTGGAGCAACTAGTTCACCGCTTGCTTCCTACGACGGGGACGCCGCATCAGCCCACGACAGCAACAGGGGGGTCTTCCTTCAATCCCGCGTTGTCTAGTTCGCAACAGCAGCCACCCTCGGGGTTGTCTTACTATCATCACCACTCGCTAACTCCCGGGGGTGGTGGCAGCGCAGGTGCCGGCGGTAGCGGAGCTAGCGGTTCGAACCTCAACCTTGGTGGCGTATCCGGGTTAAGTTCTGGTACGAATAGTGGCGGTAGCGGAGGGTTAGGGGGTTCAGGGATGGCAACAGGAATAGGGGGTAGTGGTGCTGGAATTGGAGGCGGAGGTGGAGGGACAGGGTCGTTGGGAGGAGCGTCGACATCCGGAGGTATGCAAACCTCTGGTTCTGGACCGATTTCATCTTCAGCAACTCAGGTCACGCAGACCGTCGTCAACAGCACCAACACCACGAACAGCAGCAATTCCGTAGGCGCTATGACAACACACAACACAGCAGCAACAGCCACGGCGATGGGGTTGGCGGTAGCATCAACGCAGGGAGTGCAGGCAGCCACTCCGGTAGTGGTGACAGCCAATACGACGTCAGTGGTTACTGGGGAAATGGTGACCGGAATATCTGGGACGGGAGACCTTGACGGCGTAACAAGCAATGGCATTGGTATTAGTGCGTTAACAGGAGGGAGAGTAACACCAGGTTGCTACCAGTTATTCTCGTCTTTCATGGGTTATGTGCTAACGAGTTCGCAACAGGAACACCACCACCTGTCTCAACAGCAGGGATCATAGGGTCTGGGACAAGTTTGAGTCCGAGACTGGCTTCGTCATCGGGTAGTAGCAGAAGATTCAACACATCGCCTACAAGAGGGTCGCCGCTCTCGCCTTCAAGACATCTCTATCACCATACTCACGGACACGGGTCTTCACCTTACTCGTATCCAAGCCATATATTAAATCATCACCACGGTTCGCCGTCCTCATCGTCGCCCTCAAGGAGCCATCACTACGTTGGTGGTAGCAGTCGACACGGCCACTCACATAGTCATTCAAGCGGTGGCAGCGCAGGGGGAGGGTACGGGCCAGTCCCAGTATCTGTTAGCGGTCATGGAAGCGGAAGCAGTGGCAGCTTCACGACAAGCAGCAATCACCTTGATCGAGCAGCGGACATTCTCCACGTTGCTTAGACGATGCTGTAAGATCCCGACCATCCCGCCTGCTGCGGTGAAAAGCCACCTTCGACTTCGGCTTTGTTCCGATGTCGCCGTATCTCTGCTCGTTCTTCTTTTCTTCCAATCCTACCAAAAAATCTCCAAGCGCCGACGAGGACGCCCGAATCAGCTACTTACAGCATCAACTCAAAAATGCGTAATATTAATGGTTCCAATCTTCGATTGATCATACTTGATTCTTTCTTCATATTATCGCCTTTGCAACAATAAGCCCATTATCAACTCGGACAAGCATCATTTGACTTTGGAATTCGTCCTTTCGCGTAATTTTGCCTTCCTGGCTATCTTATAACGATTCTTATGATAAACGATAATCATCGCACTCTCCATTTCCCTCATGTCTCTTCCCCCCTCACCTCATTCCAGACAAAGCTATTTCGGTACAGACACACCCAGGCCCTAGCGCTGACTCACCCTCTAAGCCTAACATCAAAGCGAAGCACGCGAAAGTCTCAAGATGCGTTTAGGAAATGTTCTTCGAAGATCGATTACCTGTGCAAGGTCAAAAAGAAGAGTCATACCCTTCTCCACCGCATTACGCCACATCACCGCATCTCGACCTCGACTCCCCCGATTACCATTACCGTAACTCTTCGCTGAAGAACATCCACCCCAACAATTGTCAACTGAGCCACATCACAACGCCACCGCACACGCTACACCAGCACGCTATGCTATCCACCACAATACAGTACACGCTCGCTATCAACCGCGGATGTCATTACGCAACATTCATAGAGCTGCGCCGCATGCGCAGGACATCCCTTCTTCCCCACACCGTCAAGTTAACGATGACCCAAATGACTCATGATCACCAACCTTAAAAGAACCCTGTTGCATCATCGCAATCGATTGGACGAATCCATCGAACCCACGCATTCTACGCATCATAAAAACGAAGTATGAACCGCAGCAGGCCGACCTTCCATATAGGGAGCGATAGTGATCACCTTTTTGTTGTCCTGTCCAGGGACAAAACCCGGGGAATCAAGACTCGAGATGACGGGTGATGATGAAGGGCGTGTGCGTACGTGTGCATGTGCGCGTGCGCGTACGTGTGCATGTGCGCGTGCGCGTGTGATGCCAGGCTTTGTGCCAACTTACCAGGGCTGTCCTCTTTGGCCATGTCTGCGTCCTGGGTGCAGCATCCTGACTGCGCGTGTAGATGGTAAAGGAACCAGGGCAGGCACTAAACCTTGCATGACGTCGTGATGGGGCCAGCAAGCGACGTCATGGCGTCATGTGCAGCCGTAACTCGGACTTAGTGGGAAGAACCGTGCTAGCCTCTTAGGGCACAAGGGTTCGAATCCAACTCGATGCGTTATCAATTTGACAACTGACAATCCGGACAGACCGTGGCGATTATCATCTGCCCATTCATCCATCTGCACGCCTCCTCCTTATCGTGCGGACGTGCGCTAACATGTCCCCGTAGGCTCAAGACGGATGCGCGGTCCGATCTTCGTATGACATTCTCCGACAACACGGGGATTCTAAAATCACCGGCTTTGTTTCCCGTGCTGTGGTTGTGCGTGTGCCTTTCAGAGATCCAGATATTAACGTTCACCCCGTTTTCTTGTATATTTTGACAGACGAGGCTCATGGCCCACTTGACGTGCTTCAGTCAACCCACCCTCGAATTTGGAGCACGAGTGTGGACCCCATGTCGTATATAGCCCCGCAACACATACCTTCGTGACGGTCTGGTTACACCGCACGGCGCCCGCCAATATTCCGAGTTCGATTCAATGAGGACTCAGCATCGACCAACGCCCACAACACTGGATACGTGGCGTGTTGTCGTTGCACTACGTGTGCCCGTGCTTTCCACTCGCTCCATGCGTCCATCAAATCTTCATATTTTTTGCTGTAAGGCCTTTGCCATCCTTCTTTGTATTCTCCCCATTCATAATGATGTCCGTTATTCGTATTTTCTAGACCCTTCTATCCACCCCACCACGATAGATCTTTCATCCTACTCTTACTGTTTTCTTTCCTCTCCTAACATTATTATTGCCATGTCTCCATGTCCCAGCTCATGTTATTCGTCCCCTCTCTCATGCGTATTGCCAATGCTCTTCATGACCGATCTCGAAGCTTGTACAAGCTATAATGCCGTCCTCATCCTATTTCTCATTCCCATTGCCATCTAAATTTCGTATTCACCATCCACTCTTGTCATTCCATATTCCATGTGTATGATACCCTCTCCGCTCCCATTCCTATTCGTATTCGTATTCTATACGCCTCGCAAAATCCCCCCGTGATTCTTGACTCCTTACTCGCAATATTTTTTTGGGGCATTTCATGTGTTTATGCCAATCCTCATTCCTGCATGCGTGCATGTAGACCTTGTCGTCACGATCGCCATACATTCTTCTCACTCGCTTTATTCGGAGGTTTCAACCTTAAACGCTAAAGCATACGTCTTTCTCCCGGGACTCTATCTCGATACGGCTGCTCACCACCATTTTCTCGCGATTCGCCCTTCCCGCACTTTCACGGCCCCGTCTTTCACTTGCAATCGGAAACCCGGACTCTTGAATTAAACCTCTTAATTAGACACCGGCACCCTCTCCCGGTACTAGCTAGTATTTACGTCCCAGAGGCTCTCAGAAAACCAGTCTTTCTAGAAACCATCCCAAGCTCCAATCACCAGTTTTATGATTGAGTAATTATTATTAAAAAATGCCAACATTGTATCGGGTATGCGAAATGAAATAAAAAACCAAAAAACGACCTTCTCCCATCGGGAGGAAGGGATCCCTTTTCATTCGCTCTAAACTGCTCTCCGCTTTGCCCACGCTCTGCCTCTAAAGACATTTAATCCCAGACCAGATGTCCAGAGTCGTCGATTGTGGCTTTCATCCCGCCGCTAACGCCCCCCTTTGATCCCTTTCCGGAGTCCTTGAACTGTTCCGCTATCCTTGCCTTCTCCTGCTCCTTTTTATGCTGCGCGAGTCGGGCCAGACGCTCTGCCTCCGCATCGGCTTTGACAGCCTTTGCAGCATCGCGCTTAGCCTGGTTTTGGCGTTGCTTTTTGGTCAGCTCTGTCGAAGCTGACGTGGAGATGGAAGGGGTGGTGTTGCCCGGTGTGGCGTTGGCGCTGGGAGTCTTTTTCTCTGTAAAGGTGGGTGGTTAGTAGGTATATGAGTGGAGGAAAGATGGGTAAGACGACTTGCTTCGAGATTTGCTCTTGACGACTCCCCAGCCGTCATCTGCGTCTGCGTCTGCATCTACACCGGCATCGTCGTCGTTCCCTGTTTGACCCTGGTCTCCCGAGGTAACGCGCATGACGCGAGCGATGGCTGGGTAATCCGGTGTCTCGAGCATGCTATCAACAAGAGTCAGTGACATAAAAGCAGAGAGCAAGTACCGAAAACGCACTCTTCCACACCCGTCTTTCGCGGCTTAGGGAGCATCTTCTCCGCAAAAGTCTTCTTGTTGTCCTTTAGGCTGACAAACTCGGTCGTGAACGCGAGCGCGGGGTTTTCATCCTCTTCCTCATCGGATTCCTGATCAGAATGCCGAGAAGTGCTCGCCGTGGTCGTCGTCACGGTCGTTTCGCCACCCGTCCTGGCGTTTCCGGCTTCACTCCCCAATCTGCTGCTATTGTTCGTGGTGTTTCCTTTCCGCTTGTTCTTGGATTCAACACGAGTCCATGAGCCATCTGTGTCGACCGAAATGGAGGATTGATGCAGTGGGCGAGTGAGAGTGGGGGGTGAAGAAGAGGTGGACGAGGGAGCTTGTTTAGGGGGATGCGCGGTGCCGGAAACGGAAGCAGATATTGATGACGTAGCGCCAGTGGTCGGCGCACCAGCAACGGCCGTTGCGCCCGCCTTCTTTTTCTTGGACTTTTTGGATTTCGGTGGTGCACCTCCACTGGCTGGTGCAGATGAGCTCGGCGGGTCTGGTTCTGCGCTCGAAACAGGCTCGGAGGCTGGGGCTAATAGTTGTGTGGATGGTAAGCATCTTGATCAGATAGGGAGCTTAGAAGACACGAACCAGGTGCGAGGGTTTGGGATTGAGAGAGAGGAGTCTTGGCCTTGTTCTTCCCCTTGTTCTTCTTCTTGGACGTGCTGCTCGTCGCGCTCGAGAACCCCGCGTCCTCCACCGCGCTGACATCAAACTGCCCCGGAACCCCAGCACTTTGTGGTTGTGCGGGGGGTGCTGCAGGTACACTTCGAGTGCTTCCACCCATCCCATCTTCAGAACTAGAGCCTGCTTTCTCGCTAGCACCAGTGGCACCGCCTCCAGCCTTGGTCTTCTTCTTCTTCGACTTTGAAGTTGCACTCTTCCCATCTACATTCGGAGCCTCATTGCTGCCTCCCCCCTCTTGGTTATTGAGTTTGTAGCCTAGTCCAACTGCGCCAGCGACGACCAGCCCTGCAGCGGTAGCAGCGGTCTCGGGTGTGATATAGCTCTGCGCGGAACCCATTATGACTGACTTTGAGAGTCGAGTAGGCCGCAAAGCTCAGCTGCGAGATAGAATAGCAAAGGAGGGGTTTAAGACACGAAGAAAAGGAGAGACGGGGGGTTGGGAGTGGGTTCGACGTGGACGCTGATGTGGACGTTTCTAATTCGAGCGTTTAGGGACCGTGGGAATTTCGGTCGGTGCGCGACTTGGCCGTACTCAGCGCCACACCACAATTCAATATGCAGGGCGGATGCGCAAGGGAGCCAATACATGGGCAAAAGTCGGGAAACAAAGACCGCCAAGACCTTGTTGGTCACCTCTCACGAAAGCGTCAAGCCTGGTGGGTATGCTATTATATTCGATATCGCGAGGAAGGAAGCACTCTGTTTCCCGATGGTGTTTTGTGTTTTTGCATATCAGCTCTGTCACGAATCGTGTTCAAACGCAATCTCATTGGGGTAATCTGATACTACTGCTCGAAATCTGAATCTGAATCCGATTCTTCGACATCCGAGTTGTAGGTATGCTCCTTAAATTCAACTTCCACACCCGTTTGTTTTATATAGTTCGATGCAAACTTTATATCGTCATCAATTTCGCCAGCGAAAACGACTTTCAGCATTGGTAGTCCGATGGCCCTCCTGAAGTAGACACAATTCCGAAGGAGTTCCAGATAAGACACGTCCACTAGATCATAGTTTAGAACCTCTAAAACTTCAAGGCCCGGGACGAGGGAGGTTACCAGCGCGTAAAGCTCTCCTCGTTTGGACTGGTCGAAAACTTGGCTGTCTGGTGGTAGGGTGTACCCATAACTTCCAGAATCATTCAGCGGGTCGTCGGCGACCCCTAGGTTACCAGAACGTTCACCCTTCCTTCGAGCTGAAATTGGATGGGAATTCCGCGGATTGACAATACAAATTGCCAATTCCTCCTTCCACAGTTGGGTCCACCTCCACTTGACATTGTTCGCCTGCCAGGATTGATCCTGGGGTAATTTCCAAAGGCAAGAGAGACCAGAGCTCGGAAGGAATTTTTCGCCAGCAAATTTGTCATGAATAACCAACTTCTGAATTTTTGGGAAATTTTGGAGAATTGTTAAGGCTGGCCAGGTGCCATCTTCGAGCCTATTGCAATTTAGATAAGCGATGTGTAGAGTTGAAGTGCGTGGTGCCAGCAATTGATCACATCTCGTAAGTATTGCCATGGCTGTGGGGTTCGACCTCGTGGATAATATACAAAATCGCGGATCTCGAAGACGAGCCCATCACAATTGGCGGATAATTTCGAGCCGCTGGGAAGTGGTTCCCTTGAATACCCCCTGATGCAAAATTCCATTTGGTCTGGGGTCCATCCGAAAGAAAGGCACTGCGTAAGGTTGCGGAATGAGATCGATAAAAGGTCCTGAAGAAACAGGCGGGTATTCAGAAAGTGATTTGATAGTAGGGAAACTGCGCCATTGAGTCGGAGCAGCTGGAGGTTGACGAGTGAGAGAGGGGTTATGATAAGTTGAATTTCAACATCACCGTAGCCTTCGAGCTCGATGCTGAACGGACGGATATGTGAATGCTGGTTTCGATGGGGTACGATTTCGTGATAAAGCTTCTTCAATTCGATCGTGTCGACATTTTTATTCGGATACTGAATTAAGTGAAGCTCTTGAAGTGAGTCCATATGCTCCAAAGCGTTCAGAAGGGAGAGACAATCCTGGCGGGAGGTGATATTGACACCTGCAGAGAGTTTCTGTAGTCCAGTGAATTTGGGGCGGAGTGGTTCCCATGGAATGCAAATACACGCGTTTAACAGCAGGTTCCTGAGCTGTTCTTGATGCGTGCAGTCGAAGCAAGGCAGGTTCATCGGTAAGACTTCGACGTCCTGCTCTGGGTATAGCACGAGTTTAAGAGTGCGAATAGAGTATGCGACTTCAAATTGGTCAAAGGCCCGAAGGAAATCTTTAGCCGAGCGCGACCTCGTTGCGGTTACTGACGTGATCTGGCCAGCTGAGCCTTGGAGTAGTGAAAGAATGAACGCCCAATTTGCAACAGTGCTGATTAATCCAACGTCTTGTCCCATTCTGGCTCTTTGAATGTAGCAAGCGAGGGCCGCGTCCTGAACCCTACGTTGGGGGCTGATGCATTCCCAGAGTGCAGTCGTTTCCAAACCAATGGATCGCCAGCGTCGGCAGACATGGACGATGTTGGGATGCCAAATCAACGCAGAGCCTCGACTAAGGTCTCTATTCAGCAATCCAACCTCCTTGAAGACGCGACAGAGGATTTCCGTAGGTAACTGATGGATCGGTATAAGTGTGTTCCGAATTTCGCAGAGTTCACGAATGCAGGCATAATGGTGTCGAATCTGGTTATCCAGATTAGTTATTTTATCCTGGTAAGGAAGGCTCATTTTCCCTGCCAGAGCACTCAAAAATCAGATACGACCTCTATCTGAAGATGCGCTCACAATCGTGATATTTGGCGGTGGCGATTCGGAGATGAAGGCAATCAGTTTGGTGGCGACTTTGTTGCCAAACAACGCTGGGCGGCGACTCCGCCCAAGTCGGTGCTACTCCGATTACACGTACTTCAGAATATTCCTCCAGCGTGGATATTTCTCCCTCACCTTGTACCCTGCTGTTACACTTACTCTTTTATTCTCTGTAGATAGACGTTTGAATTTATCATGTATCTCTCACACGTCTGACTATTTAAACCTACGACTTGTAGAGGGCTTCCCTTGTGGAATCGGCGCCAGTGTATTTCGGCCAGTACACCTTTGAAGGTGGCACTAATCATATGCGAACCACATAGTGTAAGTGGCTGCACTTCGCGCTCCAGAAGGAAGAATGCTAAAGAGTGTCATGCCCACAGTAACAGCAGGTAGCAATGCACCGAGCCGCACAGTCACGGTATCCGTTTCCTACACACCTCGGCTATAAGCGTCTTTGGCTCATAGACGGTTATTGCCAATATTTATTATCACCAGGACGACGAATTCGTTGGTTGTCAAGATGGGGAGACATGTAGAGACGAACGAGGTATTCAACAGATGGGTATGCAGGGGTCATTATGTTGGGATGGGTGCGGGGTGAAGTAGTACGATTAGTAGAGGTGGGTTAGGTTGTGCTATGTACGTACGACGTGCAGGTACGTGGCGCGTTGAGTATGCCTACAATTGGGGGGAAGAGTGTATGACAAAAGGAAGATCGCTAGGAAGAATATACTTAAGTGCTGTTCTAAACGACAGTGAACTGGGTATACGAGATATGCATTAGGATGAAGGAATCAACAATGAATGTAAAATCGTAACAACATAGTTAGTAATCATCTATTTACCTTGGAAGTCATAAGCGATTCCCTAAGCCAAGAGCTCAGATGCGGACACGCTGATTTGATCCGAGTCCAGCTGCAATCCAGACTCGCCCTCCTCAAGGCCAAGGTTGAAGTGTAGAGTCCCACCGGCTTTATCACTCCTTTCCAACAAATCATCCCACCTGTCGGCCTTTTCTTTTTCTGTCAAGGTCTTTCGATTATTCCCCAACGAGCCCATTTCCCGAAAAGCGAAAGGTGCTGGAGGAGGAGATATTGTCGACGTAGTAGACGTACGCCTCTCAGGGTAACTGGCAGAAGACGGCCTGACTACTGAGCTGGAGCGTGGTTTCGCGGGTCGGGTAGTACTCGTGCTGTACCGGCTTTTTCTATCACCTCCTTGCCTGTCATCCACCTCGTGTTTCTTCTGTTCCAATTCGCTTTTCCTTTCTTTTAGTTGGTTGCCAATCTCCGATTTCCTGCCCAGAGTTCCCATGTCCAATCCTAGACTTGATACAAACGCATCTACGCCACTCCCCAAGGTCGAAGGATTGGTGTTCTCGGGGTGCGAGCGCACGGGAGAGGTCACCCGGCTGGTGGTGTTAGAACTCACTGGACTTGGCCGATGAGCACTTCGTGATGGTCGTGGTGGTGGGGGTCCAAGTGATTGGGTGGGGATCTGGGAGGGGTACAACACCGTGCTTTGGTTTTGCGACTGGGGGTCGGTCGAGCTTTTGCTGGGCCGCGAGGGTTGTCCTTGTTCAGGAACGGCCTTGCGATGTTCTCCAGAGCTATTCACTGGTGTTGAGCCCTTGTGCCCTCTGACAGGCTCTCTGGATACGTCGTCCTGCTTTTTCGTTCCAACAAGTTGTGCAGGCCGTCGAGGTGGATAAGGGAGAGATGGCATTTCGGAATCGACAGAAGGAGCCCTCACGATTGTCCAATCATCCAGCGAGAGCTTCCTCGTCTCGTCACTACTGCGACCGGGATTGACAGCTCCGGTAGATTTCGTCCGGTTGAATAGTTTCAGGGGTGACGATTTACCCTTCTTACCCTTATCGTCGTTCCCAACGTGATCAGCTTGGCTTGGTCTGCCTTTGCCAATTGGATGTCCCCTCACCTCCAAATCGCCCGCAACATCTGCTACAACGACGTCGCCCCCTTTGCCGTGTAGCTTACGAACTTGGTCGTATAATTCGCTTGGGGGAAGGATATGCTGCCCTAATGAAGTCGGCATAGGCGGCGCGGATCCTATATTGAACGGGAGCGGCTCATCACCGTATGATGAGGTTGAGGAACGAGCGGATTGGGCGCGATGGAAGAACCGAGATGAAGCTACATCTGAAGACGAAACAGGAGAGGAAGAACGGGTAGGAGTGACGTTGTGATTGGCAGAAGACCCTGTATGGGACTTAGTAGATGAAGGCAACGATGAACTAGAAAGCGGTTGATGATGAGAGAGCGGCGTGGTTGGGATGGGCGGTGGGGGTGGTAAAGGTAATTTTGCAGACAGGGAAGGATTGGGCGATGAGGAAATAGATGTAGCTGGAGCAGAAGAGGCGTGTGGGGATGAGTTTTTCATCACCCCAAGCGAGGGTCGACGATTAAGGCGACGTTCTGGTTGAGGACTAGAATCGCGTGCAGCACTAAGAGAAGTTCGAGATCGTAAGAAGCGATTGCGTGCGTCATCAGAGTCTTGAGCACTAGTGGGTGAGATATCGTTGTGTGGTTGGCGGGGTTGTATCATCTGGAGATAGTCGTTAGGCAGGGCAGGTACAGGTGGCGCATCGGACGAATCTTGATGATACTTTTCCCGTAAACCACCAGTACTAATGCGCTTCACCAATTTCCAGAGTTTGCTTCCACTACTCGAGGAATGATGATGTCTGGATTGTGTAGGGCCTGGAGAGGTTACAGGGTCGAAATGCTCCGATTTTCGGGATCGTAACTTCTTGCTTGCGCTCTGCATTGTTGGCGTAAGGATAACAGGGAGATCTTCGCTGCGAGCTGGTTTGGCGCTTCGTCCCCGTTCTTCAGCCTCGGCGCTCTCGCTCTCGTTAGTACCTTCGACTTCGACATCAGCACTCCGATAACGCTCAAGGGACAAACGTAAGCTCCCTCTCCTCCCTCTACCCTTTCGACCACGGCCTCCATCACTAAACACATCTCGCTCATCATGAAGATCTCTACCTTGTTCTTCGGCAGACGCTTGCTCTTGCATGATAGGTGCCGATCGCATTGGGCTGCTTGGATTGCTAACGAAATCCCAGGCTTTGAGCTTTTCCCTGTCTGATCCTCCATTTCCTTTGCTACTTCCAAAATCATCGTAATCCGAGCGGCTCCTTCCTTCGACACTGACGCCCCTCCGTCCCCACTTCCCACTGACTTTTCGTGTTATCGTGCGCCCAAATCCACCCATAGACCGAATCTGATCTTTCTCCTCACTGTCTGTCGCCTTGCTATGCTTTGTGTGCGACTCCGAGGGGCGTCTATTCCGCTTCTCAGAACGATCCCTACTAAAGCTTCTTCCACTGGAATGCTTGACGCCAGCATCGTGATTGCTCTTCGCCTTGTCCGCAGCCCCACGCCTCTCACTTGTTAAATATGGTATATTGAGACTATAATCCGACCAGGAGTCCTCGGGTCCACCAACGGCAACGACTTTCCCACTCCGACTCCCAACAATGGTAAAATATGGCATAGCTTCTTTTTCTCCTTCAGAAAGGGTATCTGCAGCATGGCGCTTTGAAGGATGAGAGGCCTTTCTATTAAGTGTTGCACGAGCAGAAGTTGATGATGATAAAGTGGGTAACGGTGGTGGTAGCGAAGAGGTAGATGAAGCGGGGCCACCGGCGTAATTAGAACTATGTTTTGAAGCGGCGTAAGAACCGTGGTCATAAGTTGACGTGGAAGCGGTTGTGTTGATTGTAGTTGTAGTGTTCGTAGACGTGGCTCGTGGGCGTTGCGATCGTTGCCGGCGATAAGCATCAAATGGCAAGAAAAATGGTTTTTCTTGCTCTGGAGAGGAGGACAGCGAAAAATTAGACGAAATGGGTAGAGATTGGGGAAGACTTAGAGACAGGTAATCGTCGGCTACGGCGGTTGATAATGGAGAAGGTGTGTTTAACGAGGCAGCGACAGAAGGGAGGTACGACGCTGGAGAGGTAGCACTCTTGGACGTAGGATGTGAAGATGAAGGGCTGCTTGGATTCCGTAGGCTTTGTGTCCGACCGCCACCTGAAAGGGAGGTTAGAAACGCCAAGAGATAACGAGGTGTAAAGACTACCTGGGAGTGGATTCATCTCATGAGATGAACCTACAGTTGGCGATTCGGCTTTAGCCTCATGCGCTTCTTGAACCCTCTTGCGGTTCTTGTAGGCTTCCATCACCATCCCAGCTGGTGTGAGCGCCCTTTGCCTTTCTCTCGGACTCTCGCCATCTCGCTCCCTCGAAGGCTCCCTCGAAGTAACCCGACTTGAAGCTACGCTACCGCTCGGACTTTCATTTGGTGAGCTTTGGCTTCGCACTGGGACTTTGAGTCTAGTAAGACCGAGAACTTCCTTCGTGCTCCATTTCTTCGAGTGAGAGCTTGAGTGCTTCGGAACTATGCTTGAGCTTGTGTTGACGGGTTGTTGGGCATGCGAGGAAGTGGTTGCAGAGTTGGATCGCGAAGAGCGAGAGGATTGCCGTGAATCAAATGAGGCAATGTCCTCGGGATGAGTGTGAAGGGGTGTTTGTGGGTGGGCTGGTAAAGAAGAGGCATGTGGCAGCGAAGGTGAACGAACTGGCCGAGTGTATGAAGAGGCAGAGAGGGCAGGCGAGCGCTGAGGAGAGTGCAATGGAGAATTATGTGATGCCTCGATATTCTGGGGTATGAGGGTAGGGGTTGGTAGGGGTGGCGGGGGCTTCCGATGCACATGAGATCTTAGACTTGTTGTCCGACTTGCCGTGTGTGGAGACGTAGAAGGGGGCGCATTTGAATTAACGGATCTCGTGTTTGGTGGCAATGGAGACTGTGAAAGTGAACGAGCACGGGCACGAGCAGCAGAGGCGGAAGAAGCAAGGACTGCGTTAGCACTTGGCTTGCGCCGAAGTACATTCCGCTGACGAGGCGGTTCGTTGTGGGCGGTCGTGGGGGATCTGGGAAATGACATGAAGGATGTTAATGTAGTCGTTGGTCCTTGACGTTGTGGGTGCTCCCTATCCCGCGAACGAACTTTGACGAGCCCTAAAAACGCTTTTTCCTTCTCCATTCCCCACGCCTTTTCCGTATCCGATTGCATTAAACTATCGTGAGCTAAACTGGAGGAACTTTCGACGTGTTCTGCGGCGTCGGGCCTAGATGCACCACGCGAGCTGATGCCACGGAGACGATGGTCGATGCCACCGGCCACGGCTAGATCTGGTGGTGGGGAGCTGTCTGAGAGGTCGAGAGGATTTTGGTGGAGTTTAGATGGGGTCTGAAAGCCGAGCTCTTGATCCTGACCGCCACCAGGGTAATCACTCCCCGACGTTGTGTTTGGAGTTGTAGAGGTCAGCGACGGGTGACGATGACGATTGAGGGTGAGGTCGCGCCTTGGATGAGTTGGCCGCTCGACTGTGCTTCCACCAGACGCTGATGAAGATGCGGGTTTGCTGAGGAGTCGTTTCATATCAAGTGTATGAGAAAGATCGTGTGTATGGAAGGCGGTGGGTGATTTTGTCGATAAAGGGGAATTGTCTTGAGCTTGTGAATGAGCGTGACGATTGGTAGAACTGGATTTTTGGTTTTGGGGAAGTGCTTGAGTTTGTAAAGGTTCAAGAGAGGTGCTTGTCGCACCAGACTGTTCATGAGAGGAATTATTCGACCCTGGAAGCAAACAGGAGGATGAGGTACGTTTGGTTGAAGTCGTGAAATAAAACCCACCTTTGTTGGCAGACCAAGTCCCTGTGCCTGAGCCATGGATCGCACCTGAAGAATTAGATGTCATGAAAGTCGTGAAACAAACGTGCCAGGAGCCTGATGGCCACAGGACTATGAAGGAAAAGGTCAATTAGCTTGAAATTTGCGCGCGTTGCTGGGGAACGGGACCTACATGCGAGACGGGTATTGGCAACAGGACAGGCGCCAGCCCGAGGCACCCTTTTTGCGATTTTCGTGTCGGCAAAGACATACCATCACCGTCGCTATGCCGGACTGCCGGCTCCCCGTTACGTCAACCCCCGACATGATCCCACATCCCCGGTGTGGCGGTAACCTCGCCTCATCTGCTGGTCTCTGGTTCCGACTGTAATGCGATGCGCTTCATCTCGGTCTCATCGCTTCAACACCCACGGAATGTGCTTTGTTACACTACCAGTACGTCTGTTGGATCTCTGTCCGTTCAGATCCCTCTCCGGGGTACAAAACTCAGCGACATGCCCAAACGAGTCAACGAGCTTTCAGACGTCTATGGGATTCCGCGGTTAGTATGGGAAATACACAATCAGCGCATCACCACGCGTTTACAACAAGTATTCTCAGTTCTCGTCTTGTGGAATGGAAGTTTCAGTCCATGTGGGTTGGCCTATGTAACCATGGCGTAAGAAGTTGCACGTTAGCGCACATTGGCGTGAATGCTTGGGGTTGCGCATTGCTGGCAGGCAGTCAGTAACAGCATGTGAACCCCTGTAAGTCAAATCCTCTCGTAATTTGCACCCTCGGCCACCGTTAGTTCGACGACTTCTGGAGGCATCTGTCTCTACACTCTTCACATCTTACGTTGGGAGTGCTTCTGGTGCTAGGAGTTCGTGAGGTTGGCCCCACTAGTCTTGTTACACTGAGCTGAATATTCCCCCCAACAAGCGGTTGGCGTGCCCGTCAAAAGTCTCGGATGCGTCGTCATGTGAATGTGCGGGATTATTGCGTGCTAGCAGTGCCAGAGCCGGTGAGCACTCGTCATCTCCCTCATGCATCCCAGCGCCCTTACCGATGGCCCTTAGATAGCGACTTGATTCAAGCTCTTCGCGACGAGGTCGATGCAAAAATTCAACAGCATGCGGAACAGGCCCGTGATTTACGAACCCAACGCAACCGCCTCGCATTTATTTCCCGTCTGCCACTCGAGCTCTTCTCGCGAATTGTACGCTACTATCTAGGCACTTGTAGTAGTCCGCCCCGATGGCATGACCAAGCTGCGATATCTCAAGTCTATGGCCACCACTTCCTTCTATCAAGCGTATGTTGGAGCTGGAGGTGTTTAGTTCTTGGGGATCATGGTCTGTGGGTTGATATTCGGCCTCGTTATCTCTCACTAGCACCGGAACTCGTCAAGCGATCTGGGAGTGCTCCACTGTCCCTCAATCTGGTGGGGTTATCTCACTGTTCAGACCAATTGAGGTGCAAGATCATTGATCTCGTCTCTGATAATCGTCACCGAGTGAGACGCCTTGCTCTTAGCCTCGACGAAGTACAAGGTTACGAATTCCCCTTTCCTTTAGAGTCTGCCTCGATCCTCGTGGACTGCAGACTCAGTGGTGGCGGAACAAATGTTCCATTGGATACCCTGCTCGCTGTCTCGACTCCTCTCCTCAAATCATTAACGCTCATGCAATTCAGGTCTCCATGGACGTTACCAATCCTTCGTTCTCCTCTTCTTAAAGAACTTAGTATCATCGATACTTAACTCGGACCTTATGCGAAGCAGTTAATGGCCATCCTTGAATCTCTACCCAACCTGGAAGCATTGCGATTAGAGGATTGTCTGCCTCCACAACCATCACCAGGCTTGCCGGACCAGACCAAATCCATTCCCCTTCCTCGCTTCACAGACCTTACACTTCGAGGAACCGCACCCCAATGCACACTCATCCTTAACGGCATTTCCGTTGGCTGTCGACTCCTTAACATCGAAATCACGTTGTGTGACAATCGAATGAGCGATTCCTACCCCATTCTCAAGCCATGGCTATCGTTTTTTTGGAGGAATAGCAACCAACAGATCGAATCGGCATCCACCCATGCCCTTGCTTTTCGTTGAACTCCTCAAGGTTGCTCGGTAATTGCGCGTCTTGGAGAAGCAAAACATCCAAGTCGTCTTCATATGTTCTGGAATGGCGGAAACAATTCCGTCGAGACCGCCTACGACCTGTTTCAATGGATTACCCATCCATGCCCCTCACACAATGTACAACGCTACTTGTTTTTCACATCCAGCTTGAAGAGGAGGATTGGGATTGGGATTGGGATTGGGATTGGTTGTCTGCTTGTATGTCGCATCTCAGGCATCTAGTTGTAGAGCCCGACGAACCAGCGGATATGGTTTCCTTTGTGCACGATTAAGCCTCGTGGGAACAACCCCCAGCAGCGATTCTGAAGACGGGGGTCATGGTCTAACACCGCATGAGGTTCCGTTTCTACGGCTCAAATATCTCTACGTTCTTTACGAGTGCCTCGAATACGAATAGAATGATTTGTACGATGTACTTCGAGAAAGGAAAGACAAGGAATCTGAGCTGTTCCAGCTGGCTATATGCTTCAAGGAGGATGAATGGGGAGTTCAGGCCGTGAGGAATGCGCAGGAGATAGCAGGGTCGCTAGATTGTAAACCTGGCTCATTTTCAGCGTATATGGAGCATTTCGCACTGTAGTACAAAGTGTAGTCGTATCAGCAAGTGACTTAGACTCATACCATGGAGATGAATTTGTAGCTAAGTGTTAGCGTTGTGAGGAGTTGGACATGGCCAGGGGCAAGGTAATTTCTATCATTGTGACAACACAGTTGCATATGTTCGGCACAGATATGGATCCTGAATCATAAGTGGGATCACTACTGATTTGGTTGCTATGAGGCATTGAACAAGAGTACGAAGGACATGAATGGGATAAAAGGAATTATGATACAGGCAAAAACTTGGACAAGAGCAAATATGGTGGTGTTATTTGGGTGCCTTTGGCCGTGATATGTACCACAGTGTGTTGGAAGTGAAATCTCGTTACATATGCTTGACCAGCTACTTATAGAACTTGTGTAAGTCTTTTTGCTGTTATTGGACTGCTATGATTTTTGTGGCTTTTTGACACTCTGCTACTTATTTTATGCTCTAGGGAGGAGTGAAGTGATGTCCTGAATGACGACTAGAAGATTAGTGAAGAGGGGAAAGGCCAATGTGGCTGACTGGTGAGGAATTCTGCCAAATCAGTTTTATTGAGGAAGGAGCGAGGGGTGGAACGAAGCGACGTCCCGAGCGACGACTAGAAGATGAGTGAAGAGGGTAAGGGTGCCGATGTGGTCGACTGGTGGGGAATTTCACTAAACTAGTTTTGTCTTTTATAGACTCTTCAGGACCTGTATCGGAGCTGACCGGACACGAGTTCTGATCGCTTTTTACTCGGAGGACGTGTTAGCGATGTAGGGGGTTAGGGGGTTAGGGGTTAGGGGTTAGGGAAA
>KB722775.1:0-67915 GCA_000349905.1 Volvariella volvacea V23
AATATATATAGCTTTTTTGGTAGCTTAGATTTCGTAGCGTACCAACACCTACTTGCGATTACATAGCAACAGCTAGCCGCTGCGTACGCAAGACCCGAGCACATGTTATTATTCTTAACCAACACAATATCGGTTGATTGTTTAAGACCCATTAAATTTTTGGTGCTACACAAGTACTTTCAATAGTAAAAATCTTGTTAGTTATACTCAATCAGCAGGAAATCTGTATACCAAAGGTTTAAAGAGTTCCTCAGAGACTATATGCAAGACATCTCGAAAATTTGAAATGTTTGATAAACATAGTAATAAATTAATTACCAATGAATGGTTAACATGGTTTATAGGTTTTTTTGAAGGAGATGGACGCAGTTCAATGGAGTAATTCCTTAGGGTGATGATAAGTAAAGCCTGTAGTCTGTTGAGTTGAATTTATGCGTTCTGAGGCCGGGTACAGGATAATTACCGGAAACATGATGCATGATGCATGACGGAGGATAAACCTCTCCTGGGGCGCATTTCCGGGTCATCCCAAAGGTCCAAAGATCCTTGAACCCCTGAATCTCTTTAGCTCTCCGTATTTTGAGGACACCTATCTCGACTCTCGAGCCATCTACTGGGGTTGAATACCTTGAAATCAGCTCCCCAAAATCTCTCAGGCTGGTTCATAAAGGCGATAGGTACATCGATACGCGACCCCTTCGCCACAATTGCAGTATTGATATCTTGTCCCAGAGAATTCCTCATCGGCGAGTGCAATGAAATCCATTCATCTTGTGCCGTCTAGAAGCATGCGCGGCCCAGTTACTCAAGCACATTCATCCCATCAACGGATGCCTCACTACCCGGTCCATCTCGATCAATTGCATGTGTACTTGCAAGACCTCACACACGAAAGCTTCAATATGCAGTAAGTTCAAAGATGACTGATCCCAGGTAGTCCCTTGGAGGGTGGTTGGACCTGAATCTCAGGGTCCCGACATAGCTCAATGATTGTCCACTACTTCGTAGTAAATATCCGGATAGGAGCAGGGCAGAGGAGCAGCTACACACCGACAGAGTGGCTGAGCTTGTAGACCCTCACACAGAACTTACGATTTCAGCCAGTGTTTTCAAGGCCGGTATTCCAAACGATTCAGGAATAACACGAAGATTGATATGAAATTACTATTCTACTCATCCGGGTTCTAACTCGTAATGACATTGAATACAAGACTCGTTATTGCAAGTGCCTAACTTTAATTGGAACTCGGCAGCCCTCTTCTCCAGCAACTTTTGGTCTAGGGAGCAACGACCAATGACTCTCGATCTTCGTGAATCGCCCATCGCGGAGTTCAAGGGAAAAGTTTCTTAGAAGGACAAAGAGCGAGGCCTTTAATCACACTTTGTTAATTCACAGTTCTCGAGGGTTCCCAGGGTTCCCAGCCGTGCCACTTACCTTGAGCATGATCAGCGCTAAGCCTCTTCCAATGCAAATCCTTGGTCCTTCCCCAAAAGAGAGGATGTGCTTGAATCCCTGAATCTCTTTAGCCCGCTGCCCGTCAAAGTCCCCACAATTGAGCCATCTTTTGGGATTGAAGACTTTGGCATCGGCTCCCCAAAACTTCTCATACCGATTCATAAAGGCGACGGGTACACTGACATGCGATCCTTTAGGAACGAACACATGGTCCATTTGCTGGCCGAGAGAGTTCTTCATTGGCGTGCTCAACGGAATCCATTCATCTTGCCCCGCCTAAAGTCGCACCCTGAGCTGTCCCATACTTATACGTGATTCGACGTGCCACGTACCATCCGGCCTATCTCGCTCAAGGACGGGTGCATTCTTAGCACCTCACACGTAAAAGCATCGAGATGAGGGAAATCCGAGGACAATTGATCCCAGGTAGGGTCTCCTCCCTTGAATGTCATCAATTCTTCTCTTAATTGATCTTGTATTTCGGGATGTCTACACAACTCAATTACCGCCCACTATTCGGCTGTGAACATCAAAATGGGGCGCGATTAAAATGCCGCTACGCACCGTTAAAGCAGCTGAATAGGGGTCCATGTGAATGATAAAGGTGAGTCAACGCAATTTGGTATCTACCCACCTGCCGGTGCATCGTAACCTGCAATTAGAAGGGATTTCATCTTAAAGACCCGGTAAGACTCGCAGCAGTCAATGCGATGGACCAACTCACCTGCGCCATAATCTCTTCTTCACTCATCCCTAGATCTGATTTGGCATTGGCTGCATTCACTACCCAAATGCAGGATTAGTTTGCCTCTTTCGACGGGTTGACTGTTCGAGCGTACCTAGAACACTTAGCGCCGACTTTCCACCGTACTTCCTCTCTTTCTTGGTTTGTTCCCCTGACACAGTATTGCGTTTCCGACTTTCATTAAATATCTGGCTCAAAATCGTTTTCATTGTAGCTGAAAGCTTCATGAATAGTCTCTTTCGCCCGATCGGTAGGCCTGTGAGTATGGGTAGTATAAAGTTCACCATGTGAATGATCTTGGCGAGCCCTTCGGGTGGTTTGGCGTTGAATATGTCTAATGTATCCAGCACGGCACTTCTTCGTCCTTGCATTGCGCCAAAGTCATAACCAAATCCCGCGGAACCGATGGTGTCCAGTCTACGGAGTATGGTAATAACTATAAGTATATCATTCATCACCTGAAATACGCACGTGAAGTGATTAATCCTGGATTATATGGGCTAACCGTTAGAATAACCTCCGGGAGATACGCCATTTGGATCTGACTCACCATTCCTGGGCGTCCACGACTGCCTCGCGACTAGGCATACTATCAATAATTTCCGTCCAGCCGTTCTTTAACTGGGTTGAGTTAGATTTAAGCCAATCAGGTCTCCGCAAACCTCAAACAGCTACAAACCTTGTACACCGTGTCAAAGACCAGGGGCGTCATCTCTCTTAGACTGGCGTTGCTAAATGCCGGTGCCACCGCTCTTCTCTGTCTGTTTGAGAGGACAGAATTATCTTAGCTTTCATTGCTTGCGGACGATCTCGACACAAAATAACGGCAATGTAGGAACGGCAACTCACCGCCGATGTGCTTCCCCATCCGCCCAGATTAGCCCTCTCCCAACGATCGACTCTACAACCTTCTTAAATCCCTTCGACCGGACGAACCCGACACCATCCCTCGAAAACAGGTAGGAAATCGCCTTGGGGTCACAGATGGTAATTTGTTTCATCCCAGCAGCTAGAGGAACTTCAAAAACGGGGCCATACTCTTCGTACCACGACTCAAGGAGCGATACTCCATTGTCGTGTGCGTAGCGCAAAGTTTGGCTGTGGCCAGTGAATATTGACGGAGACGGTGGGCTTTGGAGATAGGTTTTCGGTTTATTTCTGAACAAGAAGTAGAGGGTAAGCGGAATGACAAGAAATGCTAGCGTGTGGAAGGTCATAGCGACTAAGAAGAATTACTCTCAAATCTTGCGCAGGCTTTTTAATCTTGTTCTCACTGCCTATTGCGATTATAGGTTACGAAGCCCGTAGGACCGCATTCGACTCTATCCTAGCTCAAAGTATCAATTAATGGGATGCGGAGTCCTATTATACTAGAGTTACCTGAAACTGGAGTAGTGCTCTCTGTTCTGGTACTAGTGCTCAGACCCTCGTTCATCGAGCACCTACCAAATCTGGCCTTGCTGGACCCACAAAAATGCAAAGCATTACAAGAGACGACACAGTTTCCATCACAGAAGACTCCTACGTTGCTCCGGATGTCTCTTCCCATCCAACAAAGGAATGCTTGTTGATTCTTGGTTAATCATTATACATTCTCCATCGCCCGTAGCACCCAACCGTGGACTCGGATTGTTCCGCAATAATGAAGAAAGCAGCATCTCAGCTGAGTGGTTGCTCTCTTCGTTGCTGATTCTCAGCCGGCAGCCTCGCCATCACCTGCGACCGCCGACCATTACGAAACGGGGCCGCTCAGCTGCCAGTGAGGTTCCTCTCAGCGTTCTTCCTATTCCACGTGATTCAGGGTCTCCCAAATTTATCAAACGCACAAATTTGTTTGTGGCGGCACATCACACATATGCGCGTTTACTGTGACTTGATTCTCGTCGAACATCAGAAGCAATTTGTTATGCACGGAGACAAGGTGGAGGATCGATTGACCACCGCGCTGGCTGTTAGAGCGATTCTGTAATTTGGTACGTAACTGATAATCGACCCGAGCTGACCGAAAATGTCATCCAGAGGGCGCTGAATGACTTCAAGTACTTGCTCAGCTTAAAGGCGGACGGATCGTATTTTGGGAAGTGGCGTCGAAGTTGACGAGTTCCTGCGGCGTCTTACAGCCATGTCGTATGATTGTGGAGCGCTTCAAGCCTCCGGCTTCCACTCCGTGGCCTGTTCCTTGTCCTTTTCCTGTCCCGGCACCTATGCCTTCTGCGCCAGGCACCATGCATGTAACGATACTGTGGGTCCAAGAACAACCTATAATTTGATCACTATCTGATACCCGTCATCATCTCATTCTCCGCTGTGGGTCCACTAGCACTGGCGCCCCAATTGAAATGGTCAAGTACTTTTTTGAGCCAGTACGCGTAGCCAGTATCCCTAACACGGCTCAGAACGGATACCCTTCTCTCCTGATGTGGGAGAAAGATTCAACACATGTCAGATAGACATATAACACCTCAAAGGCTGTGCAATTCCCCCAAACATCAATTTATCTATTCCTATTCCATAATCAGCTAGATGCAGTATTGGAAAGCAAAAGAATGCGCGCCCACTGGTACGTAACCCAACCGGCGATAAAGTGTGCAGACACCATCGGATATATTCGCCCCTGGAAGAATACACTTGTGAAGATCAACAGGTGATCAGCGCACATTCTTTTGAGGGGAGTTAGAAAGGCGGTTCTGGCCCTTTCCTAATAGCCAATTTCGTTTGAATTGCACGCACGCACACATTGAGATGTAAGAAGCGCGGCAGTGACGATAAAGAAGTTCACTATGAAGTGCATCGTGTTTTTCATGGTGTGGAGCCGGGTGGAATGAATGTGAATGTAGATCATTACAGTATAGTCGCCGTTTCGCGATGTCGGCCCGCTGTGATTGGAAAAAAATTCAAACGAGCCCTAATATGGTGGGATCGCCTTCCTTATCCCAATCGTGCAGTAGAGGAATAAAATACCCCTCCTAGTTACCCTCACCGCAGCTAATTCGTACAAGAAACCAGCGGAAACACATCCACACGAGATGAGTAAAAAAATATCCCACCCCCGCATTTTACGGAGAACCTTCACTATCATCACCCTCCGACTCCGAAAAATCATCATACATTCACCCGGGTTCCATGCAAGTGGGTCCCATCTCTGGAAATTAAGAGACTTGCGTCTTCCTCATGTACACTACATTAACACTACGCCGCCCTCCGTTTTTGTCTTCTTGTATACGTACTGTATATGCACGTATTTGAGCGCAGCAGACGGGGATAGGGTGTACAAGGCCGTAGTGGACTCTCACACTAGTGAGCCTGCCAAATTCGGGATAGAGGACATGATTAGGTGCTTCAGATGGTGTATTAATCCAGCTCATTGTCTCCGTCTCCGATACATACATTCCTCATTTCCCTGCGATAGAAGCTTCATCACCTTATCCCTGTTATCCCTTAGCCTGCCAAACGTGATTTAGGATCCACTCGCAATACGAGAAGACGACGCGACTATAGGTATGAATCCAAAAGCTCACCAGCCTATGAACTCCAACGAACCGAGCGCTAATCAGTATCCTTGGCGTTTGGATTCTGATAGCCCACACCCCCGACTCTCCTTGGTTTCACTCATATCACCTGAGCGCAGTCTGCGCGTTACACCCACATCCGAAGAGTGCGAGTGCGAGGGACCACTCGCCCTCTCAGGAGGTGGTATGAACCTGCGAATGAGTTAACCCAACAAACAGAGGTAGAAATATTGATAGCCGAGACGGGAGGCCTTAGTTTGCAGATAAGAGTAGCTTAAATGCTTACTTACAAGTAAAGCTGGGCTAACGAGGCACGTCCACCCAAGGTAACACCAAGATCGGGACAGTGTTGCCAAAGAAGGCACAACTCGCTGAAAGCCGAGGAGCACTCACAGCAGAAAACAGGGCGCTACCATTGAATACGGTGCTCCGTCCTGTGGTCATTGATCTGAGAGACTCAGAGAGAGCCCTTTCTCGGCGTCAAGGTGATGGCGAGGGGGAGAAGGAGGAGCCCAAGGGGTGCTGGAAGTGACGTCGCCCGAACAATTTCAGGGGAATGTGCAACACCGTTAAGCACCAAGTTCTCTGTCGCAATACAGCATATCTGGTCGTCTATGTTCACTGCGGTATTAGGCTCTGTGTTTACAGCTGGACAAACACACTGCGTACACGTATGTAATTCAATTGCAATACGTATTGTCATTGTTTACGAGACCGCGCATTAAACTGCATTTAGTGCGTAATATCCGTTAGTGCCGTTTGCGCACGATTAAGGAATCATTCATCATTTGTCTTTGCACTTGGGCTACATCACTAATACTGTGTCATAATCTATCGAACAGTCGGCCCGTTGTCGTTGAAGGAATTTGAAATAAGCCCCAACAAGGTAGAATGGGATCACTTTCCATATCCCAATAGTACAGTGGAGAAATAAAAAAACCCACCTCCAGTGACCTTCACCACAGCCGATTCGTGCAAGGAACTTGGAGAACCGCTTGCCTGAGATGAACAAAAAAACATCCCCCACCCCCGCATTTTACGGGGAACCCTCACTATCATCACCCCCCGACTCAGAGAATCGCCATGCAATCCCCCGGGTTCGGTGAGTCCCATCTGTGGAAATTAAGAGCCTCGCGCCTTCTTCGTGTCCCCGCAAAAACAAGACTAGCAGTGGAGCGTGTACAGTAGCACTACGCCGCTCTCCATTTATATCCTTGTATATGGACTATATGTATTGAACGCAGCAGACGGGGATGTGGTGTGCGAAAGCCGTGGTACTATTGTGGTGAACTTGCCAAAGTCGGAGTAGAGCGAAAGTGCTCCTGGTGGGGTGTGTATTAATCAAGCTCATTGTCTCCGTCTCCCGTGCATACTATATTATATTCCTCATTACATTATCCCCTATTTGCAACCCCCTAGTGTACCAAAAGTGCTTTGAGATCTACTCGTAACACGAGAGGACATGCAAACAACCAGAGGTACGAATCCCAAAGTCCACTCGCCTATGCGCAGTCCGCGCGTCACATCCCCATCCGAAGAGCGCCAGCGCGGGAGGACCGCTTCAGTAACGTCGCACCCTCAGGGGGTGGTGGCATGAATCCGGGTCCGCGAATGGGTGTACTCACACACACAGAGGTAGGAATATTGATACCCAAGACGGGAGATCTCTCTGTTCGCAAATCACAGTAGCTTAAATGCTTACTTACAAGCAGAGCTGACTGGACCAACGAAGCACGTCCCACCAAGGGACAGTAGCTTGCAGAAGCCTGAGGAGCACTCGCAGCGGGAAAAGGGGCGCTAGCATTGATACGAGCGCTCCGTCTTGTGATCGCTGACTGATCTGAGAGAGTACAGCATGCTTGGTCGTCTATATTCCGTGTTGACGACCATGCAAACACACTACGTATGGCATTCAACGACGATACGTATTGTCCTTGTTCACGAGACCATGCAGTGAACTGTGCTTTAATCCCCTAATATCCGTTAGTTCCGTTTGCTTATAATCAAGGATGCTTCGGATGCAGGAACGATACTGAGTCAGAATTGCTGAACGAGAAACGCCCTTGGACTGTGCGTCATCATCATCACTCGCTTGGTTTGTACAAGTACGGGGCAGGGGGTGGATAGCATCATCTGACCCACCCTCCGGGTCAGCCGGGGACAACAGTATTTCGATTTGCGCGTCTTTGTGTACCTGTTTGCGAAAATCCAGGACTGGCAAGCTCGAAATCTGGGCGCTGAACGTTCTGGACGAACCGAAAGCTACAGTGACTTACCACATGACACACATGACACCAGCACTGTAATCTGAAGTTGGGGTTGTGGGTGTGTGCACGTAATGTGACAAGAACGATTGGTCGTGGCCAACTTGAATAAGCTTCCCGATGTCAACGAGGGTGTATATATGAAAAGTTGCTTGCTTTGGGAATTGAACCGTTTGAACCTCAACAGCTTTTTCGGCAAGGTTGCCTTTTCTTGTTGTATTTCAGATACGCACACGGGCATGTGATGTGATGTTTGGTGAGCAGAGGGTCGGGAGTACCCTTTCTTTTTTATTTTTCTCTTCTTTTTGGATCAGAGAAAGCTGCGGTGTTTCTCAGAGATTAGTCTATCTATCTATGCTGGACAGTGGCGCTTCTATTAGTACCAGCGAGGAAGCCGATAAGATCGACTCGCTGATAGGCGGGCTAGATATGTTTTATGCCATTAGGGCATATTCATACCGCATTTGAAGTAGATCATTTATTTAACCAGTTTGGGTGGGCGTCATTTCGTAGAACGGGCGCTTGGAGTCTAACGTAATTAGGGCTGTAGAGAGCCGTTGAGGATCTGCATTTTCCTGACTTGTCGGTGCAGTGCGGGCGCTCGACATGGGCAGTGTGTATTAGTGTGGCCAAGCTGTGTATTGATTTGCATTAGCGCGCGACAGTGTGCGCCTGGGCCTTTGGTCTCGTAAATCTTGCTCACGAGACACGCCAAGTCCTTTGACAGCTACAATCATACGACACCATTCATGGGGCATCCATTCCAGAAGGTTGCAGTATTTGCTGTTGACAATCGTCAGCACCTCGCAGGTGACAGGAAGAGGAAGCCAACAGCCAACCGGGTTGCGAGCATGCACAGAATATATAGTTGTTTGGGACTGTGTTGTGCCTCGTGGTCGACTTTGTTGCTGGGGTCGAATGAATACGTGTGCGTTGACACTTGAGGAGCGTTCGATTCCGTAAACAAGACAGCATCGTGCACCTGGAGGTTCCCGATGACACACTGGCACGAGCGAGGTGAAGCTCAGTCCGGGGTAGATCGCTTGTGAGGACGGCCGATAAGATCGCTGCGATTATCTGCCCTGAGAGTCATGAGTGAGGCTCTCAAAATCCGCCTGGGTCAGATAAGGTGTGCTTGTCCCAGGGCTGGCTGAGAGCTGGATTATATATTCGTGACGTGAAGGGGTGGACTTGTGATGGCCATACGAGGAGAGCTGAAAGGCCTCGAGGCGGTGCAATGCAGGAGATGCTCGTCTCGAGATCGCGGAATAAATGGGCGAGTCCTCGTGTGGGGCATGAGGGGCCTCGTGGGTGAAGGATCTGAGATGCGGAGCGTGGGAAAATGACGACCCTGGGCGAATATTTGCAATTTTGATCTCTGCCTCTGGATGTGTGTTTGCCGGAGCCCTATATAACCTCCTCCCGAGTCTCGTCGCCCTCGCATGCTATTTCCAACGCTCTGACGCCCCGCACGACCTCCACTTGCTCTCGTTGCACCTTGCTTTGCTCGCTCAACAATGTCCTATCCAAGCCCCGATAGACAGACCGGCAGTCGTTCTGGTTCCCATTCCCAGCCGGTCGCGCGTCACAGTACCACCGTTATACCAGACTATAGTCCAGAAAGCTCCAGCGCACCTCCTGGCTATGTTCACATCCAGCAATCTCGCGGTCAGCCACCAAGAGTTCCCACCGACCCAGCCAAGGCCCCAATGAGTGCCTTGACCAACCGCGTCACTGCTCCAGCTGCGCTCTTCCAGCCGTTTTCAGTTGATCTCCAACAAATACAATCTTCCTCCCGCGCCTCTCCTCTGGCAGGCGCTCCAGCCGTTTCTGGGCAGGTGCGTCTGATCCGTTTCGGTGTTTTCCTCCGTGTGGCTGACGATTTGATAAAGCCACGGACCCAGAGTCTGCCAGCCTTTGCACCAGGACAGAGTATCCCACCTGAAGGAATGCAGCAGACGCGTCACGTAGAGCAACAGCTACCATCTTCAATATCTCGTCATCCCCCTGGTCCTCTGCCTGCGCGCCATGAAGCCGTCCAACATTATCATCAACCTCCTTCGTATGCGCCCACCCAAGCTCCAAGACCACCACATCCCATTACCCAAGCACACCAACCTGCTGCCCATGCCGTAGGCCAACAGCCGCCCGTACGTCACTTAACGTCAGCCCCTGTTTGTGAAGCGATATCCGTACTCACGCCTAATCTACTTTCCCTGAACACCATCCCGTAATGAATACAGGTCATTGTAAACGCATCGAGTCACCACTTGTACGCAACACCCAAGACAGCGACCTCTACACCCCCACTAGCGTCACCCTCCCACCACACAAGCCGGGTCCTCTCACCCCACGACCACCACCGTCCAGAGGCCCACAACCACCACTCGCACCCATATCACCCCCAATCCCGTTCGCAGCCCTATGCACACCCACCAGCGCACCCACCATACGCCCACACCGCGCCACAGCACCCGCCTAGAAGCCATCTCTCCCCCGAGCAGCCTTTCTCTTCCGTCCCTCTGCCCACAAATGGGCATGCCCTGCCTCCCGGTCCGGCCCCACAACCCTCGGTACCGCAGTCCCATCGTGGGTCGATTGAGACTTTGCACAGCCTGCCTCCCTCGTCGTCGGGCACTTCCAGGGCGCAGTCGTATCCTCCCCCTCCCTCAGCGCACCCCATAGCCCCTCAGACGCAGAGCCAGCCTCAGCTGGCGCCTGCGACAATGCAGCGCGATGCACAACCCCATGCGCAGCCCCGGCCCTCGGGTCGGCCCCATACCCCGGCCCCAGCCCAGGAGCAGAGCCAGAGCCAGACCGCTATGGTTGCGCCCGACAGCTCCCCGCGCTCGCTGCACGGCCCTCCCCCTCCAGCTGCCTTCCCGAGCACACCCTACCCCAAGGGCCAGCCCCCGCCAGTCGGTCGTCAGCTTTGCCGCGCTGGCGCTCACGCCCGTGCAGAGCATGTACGAGCAGGCGTGGTCCATGACGGTGGGCAACGTGCAGCAGGAGATGCACCGCATGCACCACGGGTTCACCGTGCTGGTCGATACGGAGCGGGCGAGGCATGAGAGGACGTTTGCGAAGCTGCAGGAGGAGACGAGGAGGCGGGAGAGGTGCGAGGCGGAGCTGGGGGCGGTGAGGAGGGAGAATGGGGAGCTGAGGAGGGAGGTGGAGCGGTTGAGGGCGGAGGAGGGGGAGAGGGAGAGGGAGAGGGAGAGGAAGCGGCCGAGGCTGGTGGGCTCTGATGAGGGTGAGAGTGAGAATGATAAGGGGAGAGTGAGGGACGGGTGGAGGGGGGCTGATGGTGTAGAGATGAGGGAGGAAGATAGGACCAGACACTGGGAGCTCAAGGTGGCGGAGATGTCGAGGGAGCTGGAGGAGCAGACGTCGATGCGGTTGTCGACGGAGAAGAAGCTGACCGAGGCGATGGGCAAGCTGAAAGCGGTGAGTTTGGTTGATGGCCCATTTCGTTTCGTTTCGTTCCATTCAGTGTGGTGTGGCGGCGAATTGGCATCGTCTGCTAGACGTGATGTTTCTTTGTTCGCTTCACGCCATCACGGTCTCTTTCTGGTTCTATTCCTCTTCTAGTTATCGTCTTCCTAATCTCTCGTCGCTTTCTATTCCTCTCGGCTATATACAGATCACGGACTCTGTTCTCTCACCGCTCGGCGTACACCACCCCATCGAGCTCCCCACATTCGGCGCTCGAGCTGAAGGTTCAACAATAGCATCATCAACTGTCCATAACCTCCTCCGTGCAGCCGATGTGAAGTATCCGATCTCTCCTCCGGCCCATGCAAGGCCGAGCTTTGCGACTAGTCTCACTGCATCACCCAGTCCCATTTCGGAGACGATTAGTATTAAGGTTGAGGATAGAGGACTGGAGGGTGCTTCCGGCGACGCGATGGTTGTGGATTCTACGACCCGACATGGTTCCCAAGTCATCCATGGACGAGTCGAAGAGGCACGACAGGCTTCTGGAAGAAGTCTGGCAGAGCCGGCTACTAGCTATCATGTTCATCGAAGCCCGCCCGAACGAGGTTTTCCACCCCATAGCCTTGATCAGACTCTGCACCACCATCACCAGCACCAGCCTCGTGTCCACGCTCCTCCTACACGTAATGATCACCAAGTGCCACTCACGCCTCCGTCTCCGTTGACTACAAGGTCACACCCTCACCCGGCTTCCATGCCTATTAGTTTGGGTCAGCAGACCGGCCAGCCCCAATCTCAATCGCAAGCTCAATCTCGGATGAGCATGGAGGCCGCTCGAATACGAGAACGAGAACGAGAGGGCCTCGTGGCTGGTGCTTATGCTAGTGCTAATGCTAACCTTAATGCCAATCAGTCGCCGAAACCGAAGGGAGCGAGTGTGCCGGTATCAGCACCATCTTCTTCAGTGGTGGCCGTTGGTGACCGGGAGGAGAGAGGTTCCACGGGCCGGTTGGCGTCGTCGGCGACGAAGCCTGGTGCTACCGTCCTGAACTGGCCACCACCGATGATAATCGACAGCAACGGCACGACGCGGTCGATTCTCAATATGAATGCGCCCAATGAAGCAGAAGCCCAAGGACCATTGTCCTTGTCTGCTACTACAAATGGAGCGATCCCTGCTAGCGCGTTATCAAAGTCGACGGCTGACCATCCTCGATCGTCCGCGGTGTTGGCTTCAGCTGGGGCTATTCAGTTCCAGAAAGTCCCACCCTCATCTCAAGGACTAGTACCACCTATTCAGGGTCAGGCTAATACTCGGACGCAATCGCAATCGCAGTCAGCTGCCCAATCACGTACGCAGACACCGGTTCAGGCTCATCTACAAGCTCAAACGCAGCAGCAGCCGTTATTGACATTGTCATCTATGAAAGCTCCAGATCAGCCTCATACCTGGGAACAAGGCCCACAGCAGCACCACCCAACTACAGCACCACGCACGCAACACGTGAACTCCCCCTCGCCCGTTCCGCGTGTAAATGCTACCAATGGTGCTGCTGCAAATGTACCTTCTTCGTCCTTGCCATCAAATACACCTGCGCCTGCAACTTCATCTTCATCTGCGTCTGTACCGAAGAACTCGTCATCCTCGCCTGTTCCCAGACACGCTGCGTCAGCATCAGCATCAGGCTCGTCATCGCCTCTGAAGAAAGGGCTAGGATCGCTCCCAATATTAAATTCTTCCTCTTCTGCTCCTGCCACCGGCAATGCGGGTTGCACTGTGAACGCAAACGCGAATCCAAATGCGATAAACGTGCGAAACACGAGGTCGCCTTCGACGAGTCCTCCTAACCCTGCCCAGGCTGCGAATCCTGGTAATGCTAGTGTTAATGTTAGTGCTGCTGGGTCCCTGGCGAATCAGAATGGAAATGAAGGTGCTAATAGTGGCGATTCTCGCGCTGGAGCTGTCATCGCTACTACGACGGTGACGACAAAGCAGGCTAGCCCCGAAATTTCCACCCGGCCGTCTAGTGTTCATGGAGGTGCAGGCGCAGGGTCAGGGTCATCTGCAGGCAATGGCTCTGGGACGAATGTTCATGGTGGTGTTGGGGCGAGTGCTTCCCATTCAGCGGCAGCGAAGCAGGGACCCATCATTCCATCGCATACGCGCGACGCTGCGAGTTCTGGTGCATCTCAGTTGAGTTCGGGCAGCTTGCCGAAGCCGGATTCAGCGTCGTCGAAATCTGCGCCCACAGTTGGAAGTGTCGTGCCGGCGAACCCGTCGTCCGAGTCGCCCGCGTCACCAAAGGCTGCTGCCAAGACAGTGTCCTCGTCGTCAGCTCCTGTTCCAAGTTCAGAGAAGGGTGGTGAGCGAATTAGTGTGGCGACCAACACGTCTGCCAACAATAACTCCTCCAATCCTACAATTAAGCCTCCGCTACCTTCGCCGCCGTATTCAACTAGCTCCCTATCCGGTGACGCACCTAGAGGGGGCGCTCGTACTCCCACCCCCAACCAAAACCGCAACGACCGCCCCGTGTTGCATATCACGACCAACGGGAGTCCGTCGTCGACTCCAGCCAGCGCACCAGCCAATCCGCAGCCCCAAGCGCCACCGTCTACCCAGTCCTACTACCGACGCGATGCCCAGCCACCCACTGGACCCCGGGATAGGCGAGGTAGCCAACAGCCGCATCCCGGCTATCCACACGCCGCCGCCGCGTCGTCGCCCTACCCCGCTGCTTCGGCGTTGTATGGTAAACGGGTCGCGGAGAGTTTGCAGTCGTTGCAGTCGGTCGAGGGCCAGCAGCAGCATATGAATAAGTTTAGACTCGAGGAGGTTCCTCCGAATAGCGGTAAGTACATGCCTTTTGATAGCACAGGGTCAGCTTGGGTTTGTCTAAGTAGATGGTTTGACAGGTGCGAGGCCCAAGTCGCCTGATGGTGCAGGGAGGAAACGGAGTCGTGGAGAGTATGAGCAGCAGGATCGAGAGAGGGATGGTAAAGATGGGCAGGCTAGAGGTGGACGACCTACTCCACCCCCGAGGTCTAGTAGTGCAGCGAGCCAGGGGCCAAGTGGGCAGCAACAGCAATCGTACTCCCAGAAACGCATGAAATCGGATTCGGCGCCCACCTCGAGTCCAAGTCTGGGACGAGAGCCGCACAAGCTGGGCTCAGATGGACCTGTGCGTGCGAGTAGTGTGGATTCTAATGGTCGTGGGAGGAAGGACGATGTTAGATATGATACTCATCCGAGGAGAAACGAGGCTTCGGGGCGAACGGCTCAAGCATTAGAGGAAGGTGAAGTTCCTCCAGAGGATGGAAAGAAGAGTCAGTCTCAGCCAGAAGAAGGGGAGTTAAAGACTCCTACAAAGGAAGCGGTGCCCGATGCAAAGGGAAGTTCTAATAATGCAAACACCCAACCAGCGAGGAAGGTCCATGTGCCTTCCGCTCCTAGGGGCTTGTCCTCTAGTGGTCCGTTTTTCAGTTCGCGGCCAGGTCAACCAGCACCGCCCACGGCTCCCAAAAGCAAGATTGGTATCAATCATATGGATATTCTGTACGACACAAAAGGAGACAAAATGATTTGTCGGATGTGCTTGTAAGTTTCTCCTTTGTCCATTCTTCTGCGAATGCAAGTGGCCCTGATATTTGTTTAATTAGGCAATTCTCGAGTAGACCGCGAAACGGAAGTAAGACAGGGCCGGCGTCGTTTTCGATCAAAGCTACATGGCCTGAACTTATGGGACATTGTCAGAATGAACATCCAGACGCTTGGACGGCTCTCGAAAAGTTGAGCCCATCTCAAGTCGCAGAAATGCGCCAGCGAATAATGAGCGGCAGTATCCCGAGGTTCCCTACGTCAAAATAAGTGAAATATGTGTATAATCGATTCTATGTTTTAGAGTTTCCATTTTGATGGTCAGTAGTATGCAGCAGTATGTTTTGTTCGTTCCTTGCTTGTTCCATGACATCGAATCCCGTTATAGCATATCTTTCTATTCTTGTCCAAGTATTTAAGCGACTTGCTGTTTTTATGCTCATGATCTGTAGCGTTAGATTATGAATGCAATGTACAGTATCCCCGTACCACCGACGCATTACGGCATTGACAGGGTGATCAGTGGATCATTGCGAGGACGAAACAAAAAGGCTATCTCCACTCTATTGTTCCTATCTAATCATTCCATATTGATTCCTGACACTCCAATCCTGTTACCTTTTTGTTCTACGAGCGTTTGCTAACATTACGTTCCCCAAGCTCCTCTGGATGGCACTTCGGGCTGCTGTAAAGTGGAGGAAAATTGCCAAAACAGGCAATTTGGGTCAGTTGACGTGTAAATCACTTCGACAGCCATAACGTCAAGGGACTGGGTGAACTTGTGAAGGCCAATCGTGGAGGGGGATGGCCGAGGGAGCACTTTATTGTCTTTTTTGTTAGTGTCACCTGAGGTGGAGGACTTTCGTGGAGGGTACTAAAGCCCCATGAAATCGCGCTGTTCATCCCAGTGTAGGCGTAGTTGCTCCCTCCCATCGCATCCCTTCCCCTCTCCATATTTCGGCTCGCCCCTCTCCCACTTGACGTCGCGTCAAGCGTTATCTTAGTACTTAATTTATTATTACGATGCGCATGGACCAGAGACCTGCCACTAATGTACCAGCTTTCAGACCTATTCTTCCTCGGGTGCGTAATTCCTTCCAGATCGCAGGCTAGACCCGAAGTTGAATCGAATATTCTTGACTCTCCCTGTAGCCCTCACAAGTCAAGGAGCCAGCACCAGCACCAATGCTTCGCCCTGTACCAGCGGCGGGAGCAAACCCCGGCGCGCAGCAGCCCGCAATTCAGAAACCACCCACCTCACCTTCGAATCTGCAACCTCCTGCGAACTTGATGGCGTATAATTCTTACCTCGCTGCACTCGGTCAAACTCCTGTCCCTCCTATGCTTCCCCAGAATGTTCAGCTGCCCACCACCTCTCCTGGCGTACCTAACACCCAACCTTCGATGCCTCCATACACCGGTGGACCCCTAGCCAACCAATTTCGCAACGTCATCGACAACGCTGTCCGCGCTTCTGCGGAGCGAGTTACGTCCGAGCTGATGTACTTCCGTTCCCTATGCCTGCGGATGATCATGAAGGAAACGCAAGAGAAGGAAAAATGGAAGGGCCATTGCGTCACCTTCAAGCAAGAGCGCGATGCGGCTCGTGAGAGGATTCGCCAGCTGATGGCAGAACGCGAGACGATTTGGCGACAACAGCACCCGCAACCGGAGGCTCCAGTCCCTCAAATTGTGCAAGGAACGCCCGCTCAGCCGACTGGCTCTGCCAAGTCGACCAAGAAGGGCACTAAACGATCTAGGGAAGGTCAGGATGGAACCCAGGCGCCCTCTTCACCCTCCCCATCTCCGATATCCCCGCAGTTGAAATCGGTGTCGCCTTCGCCCTCGCCTTCTCCGATGGTTTCTCAACCAGCAGGCTCAGTCTTCAGTTTATCGCCGAGCCCGTCCCCGGAAATGGACAAGTTGGCGCAGAATCAGAACAACCTCCAGCCGCCTCCTGCTAAGGCGACCAAGCGCCCTCGTCGTAGCCGCGCACAGAAGGTTGAGAGTGCCAAGAGCGCCGAACCGAAGCAAGCCGAGGATCAGTTGATGAATTATGTCCAGGAAGCGCCTGCTCAGCCTCTTGAGATGGCCCTCGACAAAATCGCTGAAGCGGAGGCACCCCGTCTTGTAATAGACACGCAGATCGAACCTCCGTTCAAACGTCATCGGCCATCCTGTTCAGATGCATCATCTGAGACTGCAGTCGTATCGGCATTGGAATCGCCAAAGACGGTATATCAGGACAAGTTCGAGGGTCCTGAACTCGAAGAGGGAGAATTGCTGGAAGAGCTGGAAGAGGCACAAAAGAGGAAAGCAGAGGACATGGTTTGCGACTCGCAATCGATTCGAAGCACCCCTCCTCCTCAGGTGCCACCGAGTCCTTCGTCCGCCTCTTCCTCTATAGTCGCATATGATGACGAGTCCCCGCAAGCGCTATATATTCATATGGACAATCGACTACTATGTCGAATGTGCTGGTCACAGTCAGTATTTCAGTCATCTGCTTACCGTTCTTGCTTACGAACCACGGCTTTTAGGCAGCAGAAGGAGTCGGGTACAAATCCTTCTGGCCCCCCAGCTTCCTTCCCGATGAGTGTCTCATGGGAGACCCTCCGGGACCACTATACCAATGTACACCCACAACAGGCTTGTTAATTGTTGCATTATACCGTGTAAATACGCTCTCGAAATTGCGCAGGCGCGCCCTCCTTTTATTCTTGTTTTTTGTTTATCTTGTAGCCTCAGTTTCTTCTGCTCGCTATCTCGTCTGGTCTTGTTCTTGCATAGGTTTTGTATGTACCATTGTGATAGATATCTGTAGGGCATCCTTTGATAGGCAGTACTCACATGTATATGTACGAAACTATTATGTCGTACTTATGATAATGAGAAATAATGATCTTGAGGATTCACTTGGAGTCGTCTACTCAAGTGGCGATCGCGATCACGACCGCGGCGACGCCCAACAGAGCGTGGGAGAGTTTACCAAACTGGTAATTCGAGGAAATATTCGAAATTAAAATATTAATCCCCCACCTGCCACACCTCGAACATGAAGGCAGTAACTGCGTCCGCCTCGTCGTCTGCACCAGCACACAATGCCCTACCGCCCCCATCAGTACCGTCTGCTGGAAGATCCTCGAGGATTGCACCCCATTCCCACATAAAAGGCCTTGGGCTAACACCAGAAGGCATCGCTGCGAACGACAGTGCAGGTTTCATTGGTCAACGTGTTGCTCGAGAGGTAGGCATATTTCCCCTCAGTCTTTACAACCATCCACTTCACGTCTTCTATTCAACTACTCTCAATGCATTTTGCTTGTTTTATAAAGAAGTTTCCGCTGAGACAAACGCGTTAAGGCATGTGGTGTTATTGTAGACCTAGTCAAGTCACGAAAGTTCTCTGGACGCGCATTGCTACTTGTTGGTGCTCCAGGAACGGGTAAAACGGCCTTGGCGCTCGGAATTTCGCAAGAGTTGGGTGCGAAGGTGCCATTCTGTCCGATGGTTGGATCGGAGGTGTACAGTACGGAAGTGAAAAAAACGGAGGTTTTGGCAGAGGCATTTCGACGGGCTATTGGTGAGTGTCCAACGCCTACAACTTCGATCCCATTATTAAATATTCTGGATGCGATATGGTGATCAATAGGCCTACGGATAAAAGAAACAAAAGAAGTGTATGAAGGCGAAGTGACGGAGTTGACGCCGACCGAGTCAGAAAATCCACTAAGTGGATACGGCAAAACAGTTTCGCATGTCGTAGTTGGGCTCAAGACCGTGAGGGGGACCAAACAACTACGATTAGATCCCAGTATCTACGAGGCTATCCTGAAGGAGAAGATTATCGTAGGAGATGTAATCTATATCGAGGCAAATACTGGTGCGGTGAAGGTAAGCCCTTGACTTCTGCCTTTTCGTGCAATAGCCAAACGAATTCCAGCGTGTTGGGCGTTCGGATGCCTACGCGTCATCGTACGATCTCGAATCAGAAACATACGTCCCGCTGCCAAAAGGAGACGTACACAAACGAAAAGAGCTGGTCCAAGATGTGACTTTGGGTGATCTGGATGCCGCGAATGCGCGTCCTCAGGGCGGGCAAGACATCATGAGCGTGATGGGTAGTTTGGTAAAGAGTGGTAGAACGGAAGTGACAGAGAAGCTACGAAAGGAGGTCAACAAGGTTGTGAAGGGCTACGTTGATCAGGGTGTTGCTGAAGTTGTCCCTGGTGTTGTTTTCATCGATGAGGTTCGTGTATTCTGGGTTTCGCCCTACTGTTGACTTACGGTTTGGGGTTAGGTCCACATGCTGGACATTGAATGCTTTACCTACCTTAATGCGCTTCTGGAGACACCAATGGCACCCACAGTCATTTTAGCTACTAACCGCGGCAAGTCGCTTGTACGTGGTACAACAGACATCGTATCTCCCCATGGTATTCCCGTGGATCTATTAGATCGGTACGTTTGCATGTCTGCCCTCCATGTTGATTCCAGTGGTATAATTGACGCGACTAGATGCATGATCGTCAAAACTGATCCGTACAATCGTGAGGAGGTTGGAAAGGTCGTTCAGCTCCGTGCCAATGTTGAAGGGCTCAAACTCGGTTCTGGAGTAATTGAGCGCTTAGCGACAGAGGGCGAAAAGGGTTCACTTCGGTTAGTCTAGCTTTTGTCCATTCATGCTTCTCCCAATCTGACGTATCCTACTTCAGTTATGCATTGCAGTTGCTCACTCCTGCATCAATCCTAGCTGGTCTTGCTGGTCGATCGCAGATAGAGCTTGAGGACATTGGCGAGATGAATGAACTATTCCTTGATGCGAAGACCTCAGCGGCAAAGATTGGACAAGCAGGATTTGATGGTGGTGAAACGTGGTAGATATCTGTCTTGTTGCTCTTGATCCAGCTACGTTGTTTTGCAAAATAAATGTTTTCGTGGCTGTTCCCGCTGAAGCTTTGAGTACTTCGTGTGCAGCCCCCTAGCCTATCGTGCAATAGTGACTCGCTAGTTGTCTACACTATTTTCCAGTCATAGGGTGTATTTTGTGGCAAGTGCCGGCTGTATAGAGGTGTTTGTACCATCTTGAACAGCGCGTGGACAACCGGAACTCTCAAAGCCCCGGAATCCAGTGCACCCTCTAGGTAGTGGAGACGAAGCTTCGAGTCTCATTGGTCTGCTGGAAGGGATGAATCTGTTAGTACGAAAGACTCAGCGTCATCAACCCATCGTCTGATCTCATAACGTATTTGCTACGAATACCCTGGAATTTTTCTGCTCCACTTTACGCCCTGCAAATCGTACAAGGGTCCTTCGATAATATCCAGTGATCAGTAGGGCATCGCAATGAACTGGTTCCTCAGCCTGCATGGTGGTCATCTCAGCCTTTCAAGTTCCTTCATGCCCAGAAACCATTACTTGAGAATCTAGCGTTGGTGATTGAGCGCTAATGCAACAGCCAGATACAGACTACCTCTGTATAGACAATCTAGATCTGATATCGGACCTTCGTGCATTTAAGCATATGACCAAGTGCTTGATCTGCTCGGTTCTCTCACCTCTAGACCCTAGATTCCTATTAACCCCAATGACAAATGGAATGGAAACTTGGATCACTAGACCGTCTCTTCGGACAACCCCGGGACTTGGAAAGGCAGTCCGGCGCACATAAATATCTCTCCTTGAAAAGTACTCTCAACTCGCTAACTCGCAGTTACCTCCGTACGTGGCACAGCTCTTGGGACATGTCCAATCCATTTCACTGGTCATTCGACCACATCGCCCCCGCATCGGCGCTGTTCTTCAGAAATGGGCATCATAAAGCCCTCCGTGTTGAAGTCCCTACTATCGATTTAGAGTTTATCGACAATGTCAACCTTGGGAAAGGTATGTACCCTATACAAGCATTTACAAACGACCCAACTATTCTTCTATCCCGCAGATCCTAGTGGCTTTCTCTACTACGACAGCTTGGATGACTTCAAGACGACAACACACCATGTGCATGGCGTTGTACATCACTACAAGGTCTTGGAATCTGTCGTTGAGGGAAAAACTTATGCTATTATCGAGTTCCGCCGTGATCACGATACAGATGCCTATGCCAAGGTGAATGGCTCCTCTTATGTCCATATTGCCGCTAATGCCTTTACATTCCGTTAGTTCATAGCTGAGGATCCTGTACGTGATCCCTAAGTATCTGCTACTTAGAACCAATTTTGACGCGTGTGCAGACCAAGACTGTTTCGAGAGCAGGAATGAATCACTACACCCATACAGGCAGCTGGGTCAAACTCGTACTCGGTTCCAGCATGGCGACGGTCGAGAAGAGTAGCACAAACTCAAACGTAACCCTGTACGTTGACGCGATCAAAAAGAAGGCGACGTGGAGCGTCGGGTCTACTTTGTTCAATCCCAAGGGATTTAGTGCGTATTTCATATTTCCTGGCTTTTCAGCAGTGATTGGATGTAGGCTGCAGCTGTCGATGGAAACCTCTATTTCAAGGACGTCTCCAAACTTCAAGATGGTGTACATGCAAACTATAACAATGACCGCATCATTTTCTATGAAAATCACTACTCTGGGAAGGATTTCACTGCTTATGTACGTCACCGCCAATCCCCCACATTCAAACCCCTGTGTTGATGTCGTGATAACTACTGTATTTTTATTTAGTTCATTCGTAAGTGCTTTTAGTCAAATTTGTCCTGAAGGTGCCTTGAAATACCCAATTGCAGCTTCTGAGAACTCGAACTCAACACTTGGCACGAAGGAACCGCATACCTTCAGTGGTGTTTCGTGGATTGATATGTAGCAGAGAGGTCAGAAATCTAGCAGGCAAACTTGGATCATCTGAATCGAATGCTATATATGATCTAGCTATCATTGCTTAATCCGTGCTGTCTGCAATAATTCGGCAAGTGGTACTTGAGGGTGGTGAAACTTTGTAGTAAATGACGATAACGAGTCTTATTCCGGCTATGTAGTTTTATTCACAATATAATAGGGTTTTTGGGCGCTCTTGCTGAGACTTTCCTAAGTGCCCCGCGTCAATTCACCCCGCGCAGTAGTGTGACAGTAGCTCGCTAGTTGTATGCACGATCACCAAGTAATTAGGTGCAATGAAAAGCAGCTGTTGGCGATGTAACACATCATCTGCATCATGTCGGTATTCGTGCTGCATAGTTGCAGCATGCTTGTGCATTACCATCACGTAAGGGCCGGCCCGGACCCATAATCTGTGGGATATCCGCAATGCATCTGGTATTTATCTGTTTCTTGCTCTGCATTTTGTCCGCCTAGCCTCAGCAAGTCGTCTATGCATTATTTTTGTCTGCTTTCATCCGCTTATTCGCTGTCAATTTTTTTTTTTTTTGTCAATGTCTGCATCTACCTGCATGCTATCTGTCGTTCTTTTTTTTTACTTGTGGATAAACCACTAAAAGCGTGCGCATAGATACATGAAGCTTTCAGAGCCTGAAATCAAGTCCTTGTTCCCGTTCCAGGTGCTAGAGATGAGCTAAAGGGTGTCCTATAAAATCAGCACAAGCGAGTGCGCTGGTTCGTACGGTGAATTTGGCATCTAATCTACCTTCCGACCTTGTAGGAGCCCAATGGTGAAGTCTTCATTCTAATTCATGCCTGTTACATCCTGCAAGGATCTTTCGGCGGAGTCAGCTCTTTCTTATGCTGGGTGGTCTAATATTAACAACCCGCTGTACCCGGAAATTGATTCAAGAATAACAGATATTTTTAGCACAACTTCGTGTCTTTCGTCTCACCCCTAAACCCCTCACCCAGCAGGCCCGGATTCGTGTGACATAGTCAACGTACCTTTTGATCTCAACGATCTAAACATCAGCTCTATTCTGTATCTATCGTGCCGTACGAGGAGCCATTCAAGTATGAAATTTTATCAACTCGACTTCCGACGAGTGCGGCGGCCCCATCAACTCTTCAGATTTTCCAAGTCTAGGTGGCTTACCTGGTGTAAGTGGCTGAATGGCCCGCCCGCCACATAGAACTTTCTGCCTAAATGGAACGGCCTTTGTGAGCAAAGTGAGCATACTTAGGGTGCTCCTCAGGTATATAAGTCCCCTCAAGGCAGAGGACAATCACCATTGCCTGCAAACATGGGATACGACCAGTGGGTTACTTTCAGGATTGTCAACAAAGGACGCAACGCCGTCAAAGTTGCGAATGTCAAGCTGTCCTGGGGCAAGTTTTATGCCAATGGTAAGTCTCCATCACCCTTGGACCCATTTTATACGTTGGCTAAAGGACGTTGTTCTCTCATCGCCGGTGTTGGCGCAATGCAGAGGACAAGAGCCAGGAGGTGGCAAGCCCAGCGGGGGACATCATCCAAAGCGGAGCTGAGCTCAAGATCAGTTCCTGCGGGCGGTCAGACTCCGCGTCCGGCACCGAGGGACGCTTCCAGCTTGTCGATTTTGCGAGCGGCAGGGTTGTCACCACCATCAACTGGGATTGCCCGTACATCGGGCGCAACAAGCTGTCGGTCACGACCGATAATCGCGAGTGGCTCGTGGTGAAGGATAGAGATGCGAAGAAGTCAGGACCTTTAGGAAATTTTGTTATCACGCTGTCGGTGAGTGTGTAGGATAAGTTGGGAATTGTGCAGGCGATTCTGACCGAGGTGAAATCGTAGGCTGCGTAGTGGTGTCTCTTGATGATACGGTCCTTGTTGTATGTGTGTCTTAGAACTGGCTGCCTGTACTCTTGCTTCAATCGCTTGATGTGTGTCGAGTTAGTAAATGATATCTGAACGAAACGTGAGGAATTAATATGAGAGCTATCTGAATCGATTTATTATTCGGTATATCAGGATAATGAACGGAGTGCTCTCCACATGAAGTTCTAAAACTCATAGATGCTCTTCACGATGCTGAGTGATTCACTGGTTCCTTTCAGTAATAAACTAATTTAATGAAATAGGCCGGTCTATATATATTAAAAACCAATTTGCTCCTCGTGTCCAATCATCTCGCAGACAACATAAATACCATTTCCACCTCTCTTATAACGGTATCCAACAAATCAAGGCCAAGGCCGCTGTGGCTGGTCTGTCGAATGTCAACGCTCGCTCTAATTCATTGGGGATCAAATGAAGCTTCCATTAAGGCATATAACCTAATAATCCACTCACGCCGTTTCCCGTCGATGAGACAACATAATTAGAGTGCCTACAAGTATAGAGCCTCCCAACTTGCGTGCAATTTTCTCAACTTTCACAATGGTGTTTGAACGTGTTGATAGATAGGTATCTATTAATAGAGGCACCTCTCTATTAAAGTCGCCATGGACCAATTCTATGCCAACAACACCTTGCTTTCATAGCTTTATCCGTTTATATGTTGATCGATGGTGTGCACCATACGTGAGAGCTGTCCTGTCGGGAAGCAACAAATGGGAGGTCAAAACTATTGGAGAGTGGCGCTTGGAGAAGTTGAACAATTCGCCGAGCACGAGAGATTTGGGAGAAATTAAACTCAAATAATTTTTTCAAGTTAATCAGTGAATGGTAAGCAAGCCTGTAAAGTGCATTGCCGGCCGTGCTGGCGACTCTATCCTACTATATATTGTCCTATCGATTTGAACTTGATGCCTATTTTTTGTAGATGTTAGCTAAATGTATTTTTGTCGTTGTGAGAGCGCTTCGCTAGGGAGTTGGAATGTACGAAAATCCGTTAGAAATTGTAGGCAACCTGAGGACTAGTTGCCTTGAATTTGCCTTGGATCTACTCCTATAGTTAATGTGCTTTGTTAGCATGACAAGGACAGGTAGTTTTTCGTATTCAGACCTTGTAACTTGCTAGCGGGCGGCAACCAATCCTGAGCCGGTGGCTGCACTCCGTCAACATGTACAAATGCTCACAGGCATTGCGCTATAAGAACGCCCCATCCGCTCCCACAGGCCACTACAGGTTGAGATGCTGAGATAGACCTGGTGCGAAGCAGATGAATACGTGCTCAAGGAGAAGGTGAGAGTCACAATCGAGGTAGATATATCACACTCAAGGAACAGTTCCCTGTACCGGTTCCCTTCCCTCCAAGCGGGCAGGTCTGATGCTACATGACTGAGGTGCGTTGGCTTTGATCTTGGATTATCCGTAGAGCTACTATGTTATCGCCGTTTGGGCCTCATTACAACTATACACCATTGCAGTTTTCCCATTCTGTCATCTTGAAGGAGTCACGACTCCCCTCGAGTCATTGGAAGCGACGTCGGCTGTCGGGCCTCCTCAGCCGACAGTTCCTTAATTAGACATGGAGGCGGCCCGACCCTTCCAAAACAGGAAATGCGCGGTGAGAATATGGTTGCGACGTGATCTGACTCCAACTCCGTGTGCGAACGAGCCCATCGCGCCCGTAGGATCGCTGGGAGGGACATAGGCTACATCCTAGATTGCATAAATAGGTGCTAAATCACCATCCCAACCTTGGTTCCCCTTACTTCATTCACTGAGCATCATCCGACCGCTATCATTCGGCGATGGCCATGCGAGATAATCAAACCGCTGAAGCTCAAGCCTTCATCAAACGCGTCCTTGCTTTACCTCAAGGTCCTGGGGTCTCTTTGGACGATGCCCTGCAACCCTCGATCGATGACGAGGCCGAACTTCGTCGTTTCTGGGCGACGGATAAGACCAACATACGTCTCCAGAATCCCTATGTCGGTCTCGTCGACGTCTTTGCCGCACCCAAGGAGCTTCGAACCATCCGCGCACGCGTTGTCAACGATCAGCAAGATCTCGACGCGAAACACGTCTTGCCTTTGTCGGCGGAAAAGAGAAGAAAGGAAGGGAGCCCTAGCATGGCTGAAGATTTGGGGGAATTTAAGAGGAACTGGACGATCTTCACTGAAGGCTCCCTCTCCCAGTTGACTGACTGGAGCAATGTCGTTGCTGCTGGTGGATCGGTGCAAGCGTGCTTGACACCATTGACAGATGAACAAAAGGTGTCCAAGAGGGCGATTAGGAAGCATTATCACGCTGTCGCCTATCCCTCATCCGATATTGATTTGTTCTTGTGGGGGCTAACTCCCGCACAGGTGTGTACACGATCTCGGCACCGGAATGTAGTTACTGAAAACATATATTCTAGGCCGAGGAGAAAATTAAGCAAATTTACGACGCCGTTAGGGACTCGGTTACTTGGGATGTAACCTGCGTCCGTACCAAGCATACCATCTCTATTTACTGTGGGTGCACCCTCAAGTGTTGACATACATAGTCTGAATACATTCTCTCAAGGTCAATACCCGTATCGTTCTATCCAAATTGTCTTGCGCCTTTATTCGTCCCCTGCCGAGATTCTGGCAGGTTTCGATGTAGACGCGCCCTGCTTTGCTTACGATGGTGTGTGTTTACGCACCCAAGTTTACTGGTGATGATCTTACCACCAATATTTTAGGATCTTGCGTATGGGGGAACCCAAGAGCAATTGTCGCCATGATGCGCCAATGCAACACTGTGGACATGACGAGACGATCACCTTCCTACGAAGTTCGGCTTACAAAGTATGCCTCTCGTGGTTTCGAAGTCTACGTTCCTTCCCTGCGACGAATCGAAATCGATCCAACGGTGAGGCAGTTTCATCACTGGAAAAGACGACACCATAGCTCATCTTCAACACAGATTTACGAGCGCTCTATCACCAGGATTCAAGGATTAGCACGGCTTCTTGTTTTGGAGAAACTATCCAATGCCGATGCCCGCAACTCGTACTTGGCCTCGCGTCGCACTCTTCGAGGAAGACCTAATCCTCCGGGGTATACTAATTACCATAGGAGAGCACGAAGAAGGTACAAGAATGATTTGAAAGGAGACGATTCCTTCAGCGGCTTGGAAATGAACAACTATGATGTAGCTTCCCTCCACATTCCTTATGGACCCGGGTGGAATGCACGGAGAATCGAGAAACTTGTGTACTCCACGGTAGGTATTCTTGGTTTTCTGAGTAGAGATTTGCGAGCTCATTGTCGTTTTTCTAGGACCTTGGAATGAACTGTATGCGCCTTCGATAACGTGGGGTTCTTGTTCTAAATTAATCCTGTTGACAGCGACGTTCAATCCAAAGAATAAGGACAGGCGGCTGCACCGTCATGTTGCATTCTTTGGAACTATAGAAGAAGTCTTGGAGGACTGTTGCGAGGTATGGTCTGTGTTAAATTAGCAATTTCAGGCTCTTATATCGAAGGGCTTATAGCACTGCCCTATTCCTATCGATGAAGACGAGAAGTCGCTACAGGAGGAAGAGGATAAGCAATACATCCGGGGCCGCATCTCGTAAGGAATTTCATCACATTGCTAAGAGCTCAATCGACTAAGCTCACCCTCAGATTCATCGAAGAAGACCCAGGACGACAAACCATGTCCGGCAGCTTCAACCCAATCGACGTCGGAGAATGGAGCGAACAGGTCCACATTGGCCCCGTGGAGAGATTCTTCAGGGCCATCGCTGCACACGACATCGACACCGTCAGAACAATGCTGAAGGACGGTTATGATGTCCACAGACGGGACCATGTTGGCCGCACAGTGCTACATGCTGCCATTCTTTGTGGATCGCAAGAGATTGCGTGCGAGCTGGTTGACGCCGGAGCGAGGATGACGGCTCGTCTTGTGGATGGGAGGAGCAGTTTGCATCTTGCAGTGCAGTATAACCAGCTTGCGGTTGTCAGGAAACTGCTGGAGCGCAGTGCAGCGAATAAGGAGCAAGTCGAAGCCAGCAAGTCAAATGAGCAGGAAGGCGAGGACGTGGAGATGAAGAGCGTGATAGAGACGGATTACGAAAGGCCATCTTCTGAGGACGATTGGAGCTCTGAGGAGGACGAGGATAAGATAGGAGGCACAAATGAGGGTGGTCAGAAGAAGAATCGGAAAGGTTTTGTCGTTGTTCCCTCCGCCCAAAAAATAGAAGAGGAAATCAAGAACACTAGCGATATTCCCGAAGATAGTACCGAGGAACCGGACATTCTCGACCTCAATCTCGCCGACTGGGACTTTGCCTTTACGCCTCTCACACACGCCGTCGTTGCTGGATCGCTCCCTATTCTGGAAGAACTTCTCACCGCTGGTGCAGACCCCAACTATGAACCGGAAAAGCAGGGGACCGCCACATTCTACCACCCACTAACGGCCTCGTTGCTTTGCAAGGATCCAAATACGGCTATGAGAATCGTTGAAAGGTTGATTGCAGCTGGGGCATCCTCAACCAAGATTACTGGGCAAAATCTCACCGTCTTCCACCACGCCATCATTTGGAACAACATCCCCGTTGCCACCGCCTTGTTGAGGGGTGATCCTAGAGCGGACGTTGTCATCAATTATCCTTCTGACAACGCCTTCCCGCTTTCTACGGCAGTATATTATAATCATTACTCCTTGGTCGTCCTTTTGTTATCTTATCAGGCAAAGTTGAATATCAGTGCGCAGGACCTCGCACAGATCATTCCGTGAGTAATATCGCTCAATATTTCTTTTACGTGTTAACTTTGCCTCAGTCCTCAACCTTACCAATCCTCGATCTCTGCAGCTTCCTTTGTCCAGCCATTGGAGGCTGCATTAGCTATCGAGAGCCCTGTCATTCCGTTGTTCGCCGCTTTAGGGGCGAACGTTAGCGCACCGATTTTTGACAGCCATAATGGAGCACATTCGAGCCGCAAGACGTACATCGACTGGCTGAACTTTGAAATATCGTCTATTGAGCTCAGAATCAGTGTTACCGAGTCATCTGCAACCACTGACGCTGCCTTTGTCGAAGAACAGCAATTATCGACGTGGAAGGGCTTTTTGAAGCAGAAGATGCGGGCATGGGAGGGAAATCAGAAGCCTATCAACGGATCGGTACAGGAAGAGGAAATTAGGAAACTGAAAGAGCAAAAATCGTACTATCAATCCCTCAAGCAGATGCTCGATGAGTACGGCGCGAAGACCTGGGATCAAGTGTTTCCAGACAAACCCTCTGCCGCACAGAATGTAGTAAACAACGAGCACCTTCAGACATTCACAGCGGATTTCGGTGATCTTACCTATGCCCACATCAACGAGGGGCGTTGGGGCAACGTCCAAGATTTCGAGAAGGAGCGATATGACGAGCTCTTTGAGGCGTGCTTTACGGGTGACGACGAGAAAGTACAAGCGCTATGTCTGCCACCGGAGAATTCGGAGCAAATTCCCCTCAAGATTAGTGTTAAAGTGCAATATCCTACTAATCGTTGGTATGGGATAGGTGCGGTCATTACTTCTTCTTCTCCAGCCTCATGTGGTGATTGTGCTTTATAGGTATAACTCCCTTGTACGCAGCAGTAGCGGGACGACGATGGGAGACCGCGAAACTCGTTCTGGCAATTGTTGCGGCGCAATACCAGGGGACGGAAGAAGATCAAAAGTTTAGGACGGACGGTATCAAGTTTGGTTAGTACCCGAATTGAGTGCTAAACTCGCAAGTGCTGACGACGTCAATATGCAGACGACGACGACGACAACGGTTCTGAATATTCGGAGGAATCAGATATGACTGTGGACAACAAGCTTCATTTCTACGACATCGCCAAGCGACCTTCTACTATCCAATGCAACATACACCCCAGTATCGTTCTCGATGCTCTTCGCATCCCATCGCCTGAAGGCAAGAACACGCACAATGCTCGAAACATCCTTGACCAAGCCATACACGCGGGCGACTATGAAGCCTTTATGAAGATTGGTAGCCTTTACCACCTCTTCCCTCAGCGCATCGAATTCCACGGCGGCTTGTTATCCTCTATCCTGCAGAAGGACAGCCCTGAGATGTTGGACCAGTTCATTCGTTGGACTGGAACTGGGCTGGACCTTGCCGTGCTTTCGAAATCTGAAGGCCAGCCGGTGCAAGCGAGTAATGACAAGGATAAGCTGTATCTGGGCTTGAACGTTCATGGGAAGAAACGAATTGACTTGGCGAGGACGAACGACTTTAGTGCACAGGTGGGCGTGCAGGTGCACCCGATGCTCTGGCAAGCGTGCAATGTGGGGGCGGAAAAGATTGTCGACTACTTGGCGGGTGAAAGACCTCTGGCTGCATACAAGTTTTATGCCAACAGCAATAGCACGGAGCTCGCTTTTCGAATTCGCCATGTGAAGGATTTGGAGAAGGTGTTGCCGGAATGGCTCGGGTGGATGGTTTCGCCACTTGGAGAGTCTCCGTTGTCGGCAGCGATAGGCTCTAATAGGTTGGATATCATCAAGCTATTGTTCATGAAAGCACCCCGTGTCCTTGGCCCAGCGTTGCACAGAAAGTGAGTGTTCATTCTGTACAAGCTAGCGTGAGCACAGCTTAATGCGCACGGGGATGATCAGGATGAAATTTAGCGGATATAACTTGATTCTGTTGGCTGTTCACTCGAACTGCAGCGCCGAGGTCTTGGATTACCTCTTGGCTCAATCTATATCTCCGGTGGAGAGAGACTTTGTCAACGGGTGAAGTCCTGAACTTTGACTGTCGCATCTGCGAACTAATATGGGGCGCTCCAACAGGTGGAATATCTACCACATGTGTTGCTCGAAGAACCAACCACGCCTATTAGAACACTTACTAAAGACATTGCCAAGGGATGTTAGCGAGGTTTTGTTAGTGCAACAATCGAAGCATTGTCAATATACTGTAAGCTTACAATTTCGCACAACTTACAAGCACTGACGAGATACTCCTTCAGCCCCTTCATCTAGCTGTCAAGAGCGGATTCATTCGAGCTGTCGAGTTATTGCTTGCCTTTACCAAGGGAGGCCTGCTTACACGCGACATCCGAGGTTCTATTCCTCTTCATCACGCCATTCAAGCAAGTTTTGCCAAAATCACACGACTTCTCATCGATGCCTCTTCTGTCGAAGAGCTTCATACAGAGAATGGTGTCGGCGAAACGCCACTTAGCCTAGCCGCCCTTCTTTACTTGACTGATCGCGTCAACTCTATCAAGAACACCGCCGCTCATGTTAGGTACCTCACAAACTCCCTTTGGTGGCGCCTTACAAACTCCCTTTGGCATTGCCATGGTGGCCGTCACGATATCAAGAAGCTCAGAGCCGAAATTCCCCAAGTGCGAGCTGTGATCCAAGAGCTCATACTTGGTGGTAGAGTCCGCGAGAATACCCAACTTTACGAGCAACTTCAACTCTTCGCTACCCAACTCGATAATCATTTAATAGTTGCTGAACAAAAGGAGGAGTTGCGAGACAAGGTTGCGGAAGAGCAGAGACGCGCAGATGATTTAGCAGCAAATAGGCATGTAGGACGACACCAGGAGACAAGCGAACCGCTGGAGGACAAACCAATGGACACTCGCGATATCCAGACCACGTTCGAAATTGTAGAAGCTGCCGTGAAGGTGAAACCAGGACTTAGGAGGCTCGTACATCTCATCGACGTACAGCAATCCGTAGAGCGAGATCTCGATGGGGCGCGTAGTATGCATAGATGTGACGGGAATCCAGTATTCAACCAGCCTAGGCGAGTATTTAGGATGCTTCGCGGTTCATCGCGCCGGGTTATCATATCGCGGAGAGGGGTTCCAGGAACAGAGGAGAGTGAAGAAATGCAGGAGCAGCAGACTATGTTCCTTAAAGTGATTCCGACACAAGAAAGTTGACTTGTACCCAGATGGACAGGAGTATTGCGGCACATTTAGTTTGGTTTCTGGCTGTAATTGTATTTTACATATCCTTGGTTCCTCAACCTATATGTACAGGAACGCCCGCGGTAGCAAGCTGTCCTGGAGTTCGTGCGCCCACAACGCGCGATCTCCGCGTCCCTGAGGGGATCGCGCTTAGTCATCCGTTCCACCTTTCTCGTTCTCCCAGCGCTTAGACTCGTCCAATCTCTTTCTCTGTTATCCCCAACAACTTTACCTTCCTGAAATATATTCACACATGTCAACACAACCCTACGTACAACCAGGAGAACCACTCAACGAATTCCTTCGGTCGTTCTGGCAACGCCAGATTGATGCTGCCGAACAAGAAACTCCAGATTATCGTCACCCACCGTTGCCCCTTGCTAGGATAAAGAAGGTCATGAAGAGTGATCCGGATGTTAAGGTGGGTGCTCTGTATTATTGGCTGGCACCGTTACCGTTATTTGGCGAGCCATGTGGATGTGGAACTTATGCTCTTCAACATGTAAATGTCCTTCCTGGCTGCGGTGTTCGCTTGGGTTGGTAGATGATAGCAGCTGACGGTTCGTTGGCAAAGCTTACATGTCGACCGTCAAATGAGCTAATCAATGAACTCTTTGTCTCTATTATCGGACAGCACCTATCTTGTTCTGCAAAGCCTGCGAAAGTGCGTACCTCACTTCTCTTAATTTTCCTGTTTACTAATCTAAAATAGTCTTCATCTCAGAAATAACAGCACGCGCATTCATCATCGCCGACTCGAACAAGCGGCGTACCCTCTCCCGCTCAGACATCGCCAAAGCGCTCAGCAAATCCGATCAATTCGACTTTTTGATTGATATCGTTCCAAGGGAGGATCTATCCTTCCCAGGAGGTTCAGGAAAGAAGAGTGCTGCGTCCGCGAGGCAACAGGTGTGTTTCTGTCGCGTTATCTAGTTGTGCGCGTTGTATTCATTATCTGTACCCTATGCCTCGCGTCTGGTTCTCTCCCTGACGGTGACTACCCTTATCTCGCGTTCTATCCCGGGACACCCCAGAGAGTGGTTCCACAAGGAGAAATCCAGCCAGGACCAGTAGAAATAGACGGCGCCGCAGGGAGCGCGACTGGGAATGGTGGTGAACCCTCAAACGTACCAAGTACAGAAGTATTGGAGCAAGTAAGTCTGTACTAGCAGTCGCTTTATCCCCTCTTTCCCTCGTTCCTTCGACTTGTTCGATTCGGAGTGCACGTGTCTTTGTGTTCCTGCTTTCATGTAGCTGTCATCACTCGAACCTGGCGAACCGTTCCTGTTCTTGTCATCTTCACATCTTCATCCTACGTGTTCCGAGTTCAATTCTGACCACATCCTTACCGATAACAACTACCCCTGCACCTGCACCTCTCTATCCCTTCGTTCTGTATCGTTGGCTTTCCCGATTGCTTTCTCGGTTGACCTTGTATTGCTTTACAAACAACCCTATTCTCTTACACACAGCTCGATGCAATTCTACAAAACACTAGCAACACCGCTTCTACTCCCATTCCCGCTCCCATTCCCACTACCACACCCACACCGGGGAATCCAGAGCCTATTTCGTAGCATCCTTCAATTGGGATTAGTCCTTGCATGTCTCTACGCACCTAAGCCTAGCTATTACTTCCACTTTCTTCTCTATCCCTTTCGTTGTTTTTACGGTTCTACAGTTGCACTTGTGCTGTACCACCCGGGTCTGGTTGCTCTCGATATCAAGAAGATAAAATAATTTATGCTTTGGGTTGGGGAATCTTATCTTCCTTTGGGATACGCGGTGGCGTTACACGTTTTCCGCGTTTTCGGAAGGCAGGGCTGACACGGACGGCGTGATCAGTGGTTCGGTTAGTGCTTTGATGTGTCGCAAGTGGCATTAATTGGTGTGGTTTTGTTGCGAACACCTTCTGGCCTTGTATCGTACTTTCTAAGTTCCATTGGCAGCGTTACGTTACGGGACCTCCACTCGAATTCAGAAGGTAACCGAGATCGCAGTTCATTCCTCTTTCCAATCCACTAGCACAGACGCTCCCTGGGCGTAAATTCTACACCTACGCTCGCATATAAGACCCACGTTAATTTTGGGTGTACATAGCGATCCTTCGTATACTTTCGTATACTTTCAGGAAATCCGTATGGTATCCCAGAGAAGTCAAAGGTGCTCGGCGTGGAGTTTACAGAAACCAAAAAATTTAACATGCTCGAGTAAGAAGGCGGCACCAATGTTCCTAAGAGGAGGTGCGATGCAGTTTTATCTTTGTATGGTCCGTTCGAATTATGACCCCTTCCAGATCGGACACACGTCTAATTGGGTTGTTTTCCTTATTTCAAAACTCCAAAAAGTACATCAGAGTACACGAAACATTTCATATCGTCCTGTGGTCATGCCGGGGGGGGGGGGGGGGATTGGGTTTCTACTCCTGCTGCTTGTACTCTTCGTCTGCTTCCAACCTCTTGAATAACGCCCACCCAACATACGGGCTAATAGTCATCAGCTTTTCGTTCCACTCCCATCCCAATACCCCTGCTGCCAATGTCCCATTGAATTTATTCCCGTTGTCGTTCACCTTTAACTGGACTTCAATACTGCCACTCGCTATCTGTCCCGGTCTTCTCTGAGAGGTCCAATCAAGGTCTGCTCCTTTACACCAATCCCTCCAGAACTGTTTTAGGTCATCAGCCTCCGCACGTCCAAGACTAGAGGTATTTGCATTTGCAACACGAGAAAGACTCCACATCCCCTTTTTATCAAAAGGAACGAGGTAACCCAACCACCCATGGATCATTTGGGTTCCTGACCCACTTTTATAATTCACCATGTGGCTCCAGAATCCTGCGACGTCCACATCTCCATCAAATGCGCGTACAAAGCGGTCGAAGATGGGCATAATAATCGCATGCCATCGAATCAACTCTGACTGACCCAACTCCGCAAGCCTATCGACTTTGGACCTTAACCCAACCCAATCCTCTTTTGTCCCTTGCAAGGTGATCGATGGGATCCCACATCCAAAGATAACGGAATACTTGAAATAGTTGCTCATCGTGGCCATGACCGAAATGTTGGCCGCAACGATATCTGTCGGTGTGGTGGTTGAGAACGCAGGCGCTAACCATTCCGCGATCGTGTCGTCTTTAAAGTGCTCTTGCATCTTGACGCCGAATTCACCGATGATCTCTGGCCAATCTACGCTGAAGCGATTGCCGTCTCGTACGACCACTAGTTCCTTCTGCCCCTCATGAGAGACGAACTGGTACCTCATCTCTTCTGCGTGAGCCTGCGTGTAGAGAGCCAATTGGCCCAGAATGCAGATCCAGAGGTCATCTGGCCGGATGGAAAGGTGATGGTGCTTGATATAGGCGTGTACTGCTACTCCCACGAAGCCTCGCTGACAGGATTGGAGGACTGTGTCGGGGTTTCCTGAAAACGGTGGAGTAGACGTCGTCTTTGCGAACGACGACGAGATAAACTCCTCTACTGGAGCTTGTCCGCTTGAGCGGTGAGCAGGCCTAGAGAGGAACTCGATGGCTCCTTCGGACTTGATGCTGGAGGCTTTTACAGCCTCTGGATTTACGTTGTTGACTGCAAAGGTGACGGGCATTGTGGTGGGTTGCTAAAGAGTGCTAGCTCCGACAGCACTGCCTAATAATCGATCTGGAGTGGTGGGAAAATTGTGCATTCTGAACGTCAAGTTGCTCAGGACAGGGGCTATGGACAAGGACACATGGGGGATCGATCTTTTTTAAGATGATGTTGTACGTACGTGACTTGCTTCGTGGCGGCCTATCTGATGATGTGAACGTTCGCATAGGTCCTGCACCTCCAAGCTGGACTCGTGATGGACGACAGCCTGAGCACAGCAAGCCATCATATGTACCGATCATCCAAAGAAACTACTGAGGACTTCAAGGTCTGGCAGTGTTGTGGAAGAGCTCTGGAGTTATATGGACCTCTCCACGTGTGTGGTGGGAACTCATCTGCAGAATCAAGGAGTTGTGGGATAAAGATGCCCAACTAGAGTCAACGTCGTTGACGCAAGGTCTGAACAAACAAACAGCCCCAGCAAACTTTCACCTCGCCACCACTACAGTAGCTCACGATTCCTCGTTTACACCAGGGCCCAATCCCTGAATATTCTTGCTAACCCTCTCGTTCAGATGCGGCTGATGAGCATACAGACGTCTCGGAAACGAATGCTCCAATCATGCGTCATACAATCGACCCAACAGATGTTCCACCAACGCGTCCGAGTCTGTCTTTGTTCTTGTTGACTCCCCGTAACGATTCGAGCGCCGTATCACTCAGAATCTTACTGCCATGGCATAAAAGTAGGTTCAGCCTCCAATTTTTCCCTGCATTCATCTTGATGCCTCCTCATGCGAATATTCTCATTGATTTCAATGGTGATATTCTCTCTACCTGACAACTATATTCGCAACGCTAAAATTGTCTGCGGACCACAACTGGGTCCACACCTCTCAAAGTCATCTGAAACACTGCTCATGATGCCGCCAAGGCTCATCGACTCCGAGTATCCGAACCGGAGATTAATGCGCTTGTTAGAAAAGCGCCTCCAGGTTCGAGGGAACCCGACTTGAACTCCTTTAGTAGCCTTGGGATTCCCGGAATCTAGGTTAGACCTGTAGTCACGAAAAGTTGGTCATTGAACCGATTGAAGCTGCTGCTAAAACCGGGAAATTACCACCTGCAATCGTTATCATCGACGGCCTATGCCAACGAGGAACAAATTTTACTGTAAACCTGATCTCCTCTTGCGGTCACAACTTCCCTATCATTTTTCTCATTACCAGCCAGCTCTTCTGAGTAGACATCTCAGACACCTTCAATGCACTGCAAGCAAGTTGAACTTGGTTCCATAACAAGTCTTGAGTTGTGGACTTTGTCATTAGAGGGGAAGCTAATTGCTTGAGAAATGGATGAGATGAGCATGTTCCAGTGCAAAAGGCCGAGAAGAAATTCTCGTGGCACTGCCTTTTTTTGTGCGGCATCTGCATGGCTTGTTGTCACAAAAAAGCGTCACCTGTGCGATTCGAACGCACGCGGTCAAAGACCAACCGCTTAGCTAAGCGAAATAGCAGGCGATCCCGTTAACCACTCCGGCAAAGTGACCTATCTTGCGCAGCTCATTTTGCAATTTCTATCCTCTGCACAACATTAAGTGCCTACGTCATGAATCGAGACAGTGTGCATCGCCCAGCACACAAGTGGGATTCGTCCATCCGCCTGTCCTTTTTTGATATTCCGATAGCATTGGTATGGAGTGTATGGATAAACGACATGCAATACAAATAAAGCGCTACTATGTATGCAAAAAGAGCTAATGCTGACACGACACGACACGGACCACCCCAACGTCGACTAAATTCCCCAACTTCCCCGTGCCCCACCTCCTCACCCCTACTCTCACTCTCACTCCCACTACGAACCTCAGAAATGGAACTGGAACCCGCCATGATGCCCGCCATGTCCACCATGTCCACCACCAGGGAACCCGCCCGCACTGCCCTGGAAGAACTGCGCAAACGGATGCTGCCCTCCTCCACCACCGTATGCGAATGGCCCACCGCCGCCGCCGCCGGGGCCGCCGGACATGGGGTCGTTGGGGTCGTCGCCGGCGTCGAAGCGGGCGCGGAGCTCGGGGTCGCTGAGGACCTCGTATGCTTCGTTGACGGCGGCCATTTTGGCTTCGCTCCCGCCCTTGTCGGGGTGTGCGGTTTTGGCTGCTTGGCGGCTGTATAGGAAGCGCGTGTAAGTGGTAATGTGGAGATAAGAGAGGAAGGAGGGGACGTACAATGCTTTCTTGATGGTCCTTATATCTGCGTCTCGGGATACACCGAGGACCTTGTAGTAGTCTTTCTGCTTGCTCTGTTTTAGGAGTTTCTGTGCTTTGGCCACTCGTTGGTGGATCTACGCCGGGGTGTCAGCCAAGGTGAGAGTGACAAAACCTCGAGTGAACTTACATCGCGGCTGCTCCTTCCACTAGCTTCAAAAGCCCTCTCGAACACCCGAACAGCCTCCTCGTACTCCTGCTTCTTCAACAAGGCCTCACCACGTCCCACTAGTCCGTCAACATCCTCCGCGCATCCTTCCATGGTTAACAACTCCTCACATATAGGCTCGGCCTTTGCCGGTGTGTTAAGCTGGATATAGGCCTTGCACAGGGCGCGGAAGAGCTGCTGACGACGAGGAGAAAACTTCTTTGACTCTGGCAGAGGAATCGGAGGGTCCGATTTGCCTTTTTTACTCGACGATGAGGTGTTGTCAGAGTCGGACGGGGGAGGAAGAAGAGAGTCGCGCGTTGTATGTTCCGCTAGAGCTTCGTCGAATCGCTTGAGGAGGTCGTTGTTCTTCCCCGAAGAAGTGAGGAGCTGGACGATACCCCGCCAGTCTTCGTTACCTTGCAGCTCCTCCAGCTTTGTAAACCCACGCTCGAATGCTTTGATCAGTCGGTGGAGGGTAAGACAGGCTTTCGAGTCTGGGTCGTAGTGCAGGCATTGCTTGAGCGTGCTCGTCGCCTGCTGCGAAGACGGCAGCAAGAAGTAGGCCAGACGAACTATTCTCGTCAACGCGGGTGTGGAGGGCTGCTGAAGCGCCGTGAGTCTCGTCAGGTCTCCTACTGCACTTTCGACGTCCCCAGCGGCCAGCGCGCACTCGGCCCGGATCTGTCGGATTGAAACCGAATGGCTGGCATAGCGCAGTGCGGAACTGGCGCTGTCCACGCATGCCGTCCATAGCTGTGATTTCCGCTCCTTCTCTAGTATGCCTGCTAGCTGTTGGCCCTCCGATATGTGTTGCTGCAGATCGGCAGCGGTGGTGTCTGAGCCTTTGGCTTTGGTATAATGGCTCAGGGCCTCCTGTGCCAGCTTGAACTCTCCGTCTTTGAGGTGAATCCTCGCTTTCATGAGGTGTGCATTGTCAAAGGTATTCGACGTGAGCGATAGGACCTTTTCAAAGTCGTCTAGCGCAGCGCCGTGACGGTTTAGGGAGTAGTAGGCGGTAGCGCGTTTGTAGTATAGGAGGTAGTCGACCGGGGAGAGTTCTATGGCTTCGGAGTAGGCCCTGGCCGCGTCGTTGAACTGGCCGGAGGAGAAGAGGGTGTTGGCGCGGTTGATTATGGGCTGGAGGTCTGGTGGATTGAGCCCGCCATTTGGACCTGCATTGGGATCTGCGGAGACGGAGAGCGTGCACGCTAGCACGGCGAGGAGAGACGACAATGCTCGGAAGCGCATGGTCGGGGAGAATGAGAGAGAAAGGGAGAGGCAAAGCTCTGGGGCCTGCACTGGTGTGGAGGATAGATATGCTGGACCAACAGAATACTGCCGTCTGAACTATTCCATGGCGGCCACGTTGCATTTCCCACGGTCACGCATCCCCTATTTCCCCGCACCCCAGCGCAGAGCCATTGCCCCGGATGGAGTGCTCCATAGCCTCCAGCGCAGGAGGACGTGGTCGTTGCAATTGCAACGTTGAGAGCTGAGGTTGTGCGACTTTGAGCGGCCCGGGAGGAGCGCCACATGTGCTGAACCCTGCCGACTTCTCTCCCACACCCCATCATGTCGGGGCGCACTCGTCTGACTCTGCTTGTCTGTGCCGCTCTAGCAGCAGCTCGCCAGCACCCGCCTCCCGAGTTTTCCGTTCCTCCCAGCACCGCGTTCGACTATGTAAACCCGTGAGTCACCTGCAAGTGCAACGCGCCATCGCCTCATCTCGCCTAGACTGATAGGAAACGGGGGAGACACGCCCAATGGCTCGGGAGGGATGATACCGTCCACCGCCCCACCCTTTGGTATGACGCGCTGGGTAGCCCAAACCCACCGGAACTACGTATCCGTCACGCCCTACAACTGGACTGCCCAGACCATCCACGGCTTCCAAGCGACCCGGCAGCCAGCCATCTGGATGGGCGAAAGCGGAAGTCTGGGCGTGGTCCCGGGATATCAAGTCGAAGGAGGCAACGTCAAAGTCGAGTTTGATGAGAGAGGGCTGAAGATCGTCAAAGAGAGCGAAGTGCTGACGCCGAGCTACTACAGCGTCGAGCTGTTGGATCCGGAGGATCAAAAGCGAAAAGTAACGGTCGAGCAAACCGCGAGTAAGTTATCCTTGACAACGCGCACAACCTCACACTGACGATGCGCTTCTCCAGCCTCGCGCGTCGGCCACCTCAGATTCACATTCGACTCCTCACCATCCACCGCAGCCACGCCTTACATCCTCTTCGAAGTCTCCCGGCCGTCCATCCTCACCTCCACTCCCACCAACACCACCTACCCCCCAGGCGGCCTCACAATCCACCCCCGCCAAAACGCCCTCTGCGGCTGGAACTCGGAGCGGCAAGACTGGATCATCGCCCCCACCTCCATCCGGGACCGCGCAGCCGGCTTCAAGGGCTGGTTTTGCGCGAAATTCGACCAGCCGCTGGAGGTGTATGGGGTCAGAGTCAACGAGACCGAGGTCGATGGGCTGGTTGTGGGCGATGAGGATGGGATTGATGCCGAGGGGCCTTTGACGTCCGTGTGGTTCAAGTTTCCGCAGGGTGGAGAGGGACCGTTTGTGGTTAATGTTCGTGTTGGGACTTCGTTCATCTCGGATGAGCAGGCTCTGATCAACTTGGACGACGAGATACCGGATGGGACTAGTATAGAGCAAACGGCCGAGGGTGTTCGGAAGGCTTGGATAGAGAAATTGGATAGGATTCAGATAGAAGATGACAGTTCCGGAGAGCAGGAGGTCGAGAAGGAAGTGTTCTACACGGGGGTTTTCCATTCCTTGCAGGTCGGTATCTGGCATGCATTTGTTCTCCGCACTGACTGATCATGGCTTTGCAGTACCCAAGCGAACAGCATGAAGTACCCCACATCCTTCTCTCCGTCCAACTGACGCTGAACTGTGTTTGACCAGTATTCCAACGAAGGCTTATACTACTCCGGCTACCTCGACAGCGTCCAACGAGCGAGCGAATCATACACCGGGTACTCCATCTGGGTCGGTCCAATCACTCTCTCCCATCCATCGAACTCTTACCAATTCTGCTCATGTATAGGACACCTACCGCGCAGAATGGGCCTGGCTCATCCTCTTTGCTCCAGAGCGCGTGCCTGGGATGATACGAAGCATGTTGGCAGATTACCAAGAGGTAAAGTAACTTTGAATTGTATCGAACCGCTGTGGAGGGTTTGATTGCGATTGCCCTTTTTGTTATCTTGCATGTGAATTGAACTTGTAGGGCGGCTGGTTGCCGATGTGGAAAAACATCGTGGGTGGGTGACTCTACTCATCTCTCCCTTACCTCGTCGTGGCTAAGCACAGCATTTCTGGTTCATGCAGAGACCAATATCATGGTACGAGCGATCTTTCTATCCTGCTCAACGTTGGGTTTTACTGCACCTAGGTCGGGACACATGCAGATTCGCTGATAGCAGAAGCGTACGTCAAAGGCGTAAGAGGGTTCAATCTCGACGTCGCCTGGGCCGCGGTGTGGAAGGACGCTACCGTTCCGCCCGAGAACGACTGGACGACTCTGTGAGCTTCGTTTCTTTTTGTATGCTGAATCCTCCTCCATACGGTATTCTCACTGCACACCGCACTTCATGGTTTTGTTTTTTGTAGATATGATGACCGGGAAGAAGTACGCCTTACCGTATACACACGATGCGAGAAACACTGACAATGATTGAATGTCAGAACGTGGATTATGAAGTCCGAGCGGGGTTATCGTCCGTGTACGAAGCCTCCGGCTGGGTAGCGGACGATTTCCACTCCGAGAGCGCCTCTCGGACGCTCGCCTACGCATGTAAGCAGCCCACCTCCGTCCCATCCCACCCGCCCACTCACTCCCACCTCTATCAATCGTAAATCGACCCCTCCCTCATCCCCATGACCATAACCAGACGACGACTACGCGGTAGCAGTCCTAGCAGACCACCTCAACAAATCGCAGCGCGTGGTGAATCACTTTTATACCCGGGCGAGGGAGGCGCCGTTTAAGCTGTTTAATGCGCACACGGGGTTTATGGAGGCGAGGAATGCGGATGGGGGGTGGGCGGGAGGCGAGAGGGGGTGGACGGAAGGTGGGTTTGAGGATACCCCATGAACCGTTTACGATACGAGTTGTGATGACAACTCCCACCTCTGCAGGCGACAAATGGGCATACACGTTCGACGTCGTACATGCCATTCCTGAATTGATCGACCGAAGAGGCGGACCGGCTGGTTTTGTCAAGAGCTTGGATGAGCATTTCGATGGTGGACATAACGACCATACGAATGAGGTGCGTGATTCCTCTCCTTAATCGCTGTGTTGTATACACAGGATGCTAATCGCCTTTTGATTGGCGTGTATGCGATGTGGAATGGTGTGGTGTGGTGTGGTGATTGTGCAGCCTTCGCATCATATACCATATCTCTACGCTCTCGCAGGCGCAGCATACAAAACGCAGGAAAAAGTCAGGGAAATCGCAAAGTCGGATTACAACAATACGCCAAATGGACTTTCTGGTGTACGTAGGTCACCGAATCTGACGTGTTTCGAGTATTGATGTGTCGTTTCTCGTCAGAATGAGGATTGTGGACAGATGAGCGCATGGTACATTTTCAGCGCGATGGGATTCTACCCCGTTAACCCCGTCTCGGGCGAATATGTCGTCGGATCGTAAGTCTGCTATCACCACAGCCAAACGCTCTACACCCATCTCACATGAATTTTCACTCCCCACCAGTCCATTCTTTGACAAAATCACCATCAAACTCCCTCCCCGACCATCTTATGATCCACCGGTCTTTGAAGAAAGAACCTTGGTCATCAAAGCTCCTGGAGCGAGAACGAAGAAATATGTCAAGTCGTTGAGGATTAATGGGGAGGTGGTCGATGGGCCTGTTATTAGACATGAGCAGATTAGGGATGGAGGAGAGGTTGTGTTTGAGATGAGTGATAAGATTGAAGAGTGGGGGAATGAGCTGTGGTTGGTAAGTGGTGTTCGGCACGTTGAATGCTGTTTATGCGGTTGATGGTTGATGTTTTTTTTTTTTTGTAGGCCCAGAAGGAGGAGAAATTGGCTGTGGATGAACGGGAACAGGTCGTGTTCGTTGGAGAGGATGAGAGACAGCATGACGAGTTATGACTACATGGACCTCATGCTGACATTACTATCAACTGATCTATTTACCCACCACATGTTTCTGTAAGATGCCGTTCTTAAGATCGAATTTAACGCAGTGCGCCCACAATTTTGAGTAAGCTCGACTCGGTCTGACGCAGGATGGAGGACTAAGCGCCGGCGACGAAGCTGATTTGATCAACTCGGCCTCATCGCCCCGTTTATCCGCATCAACCTGACAATCTCTGGCTGACCAACAGGCCAGTGTACAGGGGGTGACATTCATGGGGGTTGTATTCCCCATATATAGAGGGCACTTGTAGTAATAACAAGTACTTGGTGATTGGGGACGGAAACGACTCGGACTCGGGGGGTCCCGACAAGCTTCCATGACGTCCGTAATGTTCACTGTGCTACCTGTCGTGTCACTTATTGTGCCCAGACCAAGCAGCGAGATGCGTTTCTTGATTGACTTGGCGAGAGGGAGACGGGACACTAGCGTTCAGAGTGTTGAGTAGCCCACTCTTGAGGACTGCACGTGTTAAAGGCTACACACTCTCTTCCATTGTTGGCAAGGTGGAGCTCCTATCGACCGTAATTTATGGGATCATATCGTACTTTGAATAGACGCGGTCACATCGGTGTACTATGTTGGACGTTGAATCACGCTACAAACTCGAGATGCCCGTGTAGAGTGCCCTTGAAGCCCGTTTATCGCGACTTAATTTGGTATTAAACTGCAGATGCATTGCAATGCCATCTTTATTGTATTCATCCTACGCATGCGATCGATAGCACGGTCATATGCCTCACCACCGATGAGCACGGAGGCCAGGCCATGGCCACGGCCTCAGGGGTAGAGATGACGCAAGGTGGAAGATGGGACACTGGCGAATTGCAGCGTCGAGCTCAGCATATGACGACTCCTTGGCGCTCCGCGACTTCACGTTAACTATTGCTATGCTGCTCCAGATGCCATACAGCACAGGGGATATGACGCCGTAGGATGAACGAGGGTGACTCCAACGGCCATGGCGCTATGATCCCCGAAAATGCTATGCAAAAGGTTGGGAATTGGCCGTGGAAGACACGGGTGGCGCAGGCCTAGTGGAATGTGGGGAGCCCAAGCCACTAAATCTAAGGTTGAGGCAAAGGGAGATAAGGTTTGAGAGACCCTTATCATATTACCTGTCACTGATAGCAGCTTAGGAAGCGCGGTTCTCAGAGGCGTTGAACGCGGAAGTAAATTTCTCGTGTCCATTTTGATCGGTTTAGCAGTTCGTTTGTGGTTTTGAGGAGCTTGGGTCCACACAAGACAAAGGGCTAGTTGAAAAGCTTACTGAACCCGTTGTGGGTCGCTGTGGGCACAAAAGTACACGTACACGGGTCCCAGGCGGATTTTGAGGTTGACGATATTTGTCACGTACGTTGCTTGTCATGAGAAGGCCATGGCCACGGGATTACTGGCAGTGGATGAGAACATCACGAGCCGGCCCCGAAATTGATTGGCGTGTATTGTGCTATTTACTCCCGGCGTCTGCAAACCACCGACGAGTCTTGACACAAGAATATAATGAACGTTCGGACAAGGAAAAATTATCGAAGGTGGTGTGGATGTTTTGTATGAATCACGTCAAGACAGGTCCATGTTGGACGTTAAGGAGAAACGGTTTAGATAATCATGCGTGTAGTGTGGGTTTGTCGGTGAAACTTGATGATTTCTCATAGACCTTTGGTATTTTTGAATGCGTTTCTCGAGACTTTACCTGAACCTACCAGAAAACGTACAAAACCCGGTGCTAGTCCCTACAAAGCACTCCACGCAATGCTGCAATTACGAGGTGATATCGGAGCGAGGCACCAAAACCCAAAATCGAAGTGGATCATTATACTATCATTATCTCAATTCTGCCAAGTAAATCGTGTGGCATCGCCCCTCCCTGTGTACCTGAACCGGTTAGAGATTCCCATCTCGCCTAGCCTCTGCCAATTACTTCGCAGGGCTTAGCAGCTTGCACGTAGATCGCTCATTTCATAGCCCCGATCTTATGCGGTCCCCTCTTAGGCTATCGACTGTCACGCACCCTGGACCTCATTTCTATTTGCTGGTCGTTTCATACATGACTAGTGACTGATCAGGCAGCTGTTAAAAATGGCCCAGATATAAAAGCACCCCGTCCTCGTGTCCGGCTGGGCACTCTTGAGTCGTTCTCGCCTTTCACCATCCTTCGGTCTACCTGTGTCTTTTGACCGTTTTTCCTCCCCTCCTCATCGACGCGAACGCAGCTGCGCGACACTTTTCTCCCTTTCTCTCCCGCATAAAAAACCATGTCGAGTGTTCCTGCATCCCATCCACCCGTGCATCAACACCAAGGCAGGACATGTCCTGTGACGGGGCAAACCCATGAGTGGTGCCCTCCTCAGCCAGGGGATAGCCGTTCACCATGCCCCGCAATCAATACCATGGCTAACCACGGATACATGTGAGTCAGCAACATCGCTTCCGCGCGCCTATCTCCTTATCGCTGACAACGCCCCTTCTCACCACCAGTCAACGGGACGGGAAAAACGTCGGTCTAACAGACCTCGTCAAGGGCCTCAAAGCCTGCTATGGGCTTTCGACGTTCCTTGCCTACTTCCTGGCACTAGGAGGCTTCATCATCCTAAAGAAATTCGGCAAGCTGAACCTCTTTGAGATCGGCAAGCATGGTGCCGTCGAGCACAACGCCAGCTTGGTCCACCTCGACACTCCCGAGGGAGAAAAATACGCGCCAATCGAAATCCAACCGGACCTCGTTGATGCACTCATCAATGACGTCAAGCCCCAAAAGCCGACAGGAGTGGGAGCACAGGATGGTTTGAGCGGTGTAGTGATGAATGATGTCGACGTCGGCCGGGCTCGTGTGAGGAGAGAAAAGGAGTGCAAACCCGTTGATGCGATACACGCGGAGATTGCACGCGGGGAGATGGCTATTATTTTGGGTGTTTGGGAGACACAGTCTGGGGATAAGAAGGGTGTGCCTGTGGAGTGGATAAGAGAGTGGATTGGACATGAACGATTGCCCAAAGGGTGGAAACCTACTCGCGTTCAAGGGTTCTTTGACGTCGTGAAGCGGTCAAAGGGGATTAGGATGGCTGCGGATGCAATCAGGAAGCAGGAGGCTCAGGAAAAGGCATCCGCGACAGATGAGAAGGCAAAATTGTGATGCTCGTGCAACTTGGTTCTCAGGCTCTCGGCTTTGATGGATTTCCAACGATCTGTACTTGTACTATAGCCACTGTCGCTGCTATTACTTAGATATCTACTAATGATTTAATCACTCATTTCGAGACCCCCTGAACTTTTCGTGAATGCATCAAACCATGGAGCGGCTCTTGTGGGGCTCATTGCATTCGATCTGTGGGTAAAGAAAGTACGCTGGCCATTGTCATTTCCCCATCAAACCGTTAAGTACTTGGCGAGCTGACAGTGCTGAAGCTTCACTGATCTCGACAGAACATGTCCAAGGTAAATTGACACGAGTTGCTGCATTCCCGAGTTCACGGAACACCATGCAGGCCACCGTGACATCGCCGAAGCAACGCTCTCCAACATAGCAGTCTAGGCTCCTGATAAGCCGCACATCTTTGCTGGTGAGGCTGATTAGTGGTTAGCCTGGTGACGCATCCCGTGCTAGCATGATTAATCCAGGTTCAACGATGAAGCCAACGCTGTCTCCTTATGGGACTGCTGTGTAGCAGTGCCATCCCTAACGGCAGTTCGGATGAACGGCTCATCGTCGCTCCTGCTTGTCCCGAGCATCCGTCTCATCAGCTCTCGACCAGAGATTCAGTGACGCAATTATTGGAGGCTTTCAGTGCATCGATATCAGATATATGGGCAGTTGAAGTGAGCAGCACCGTCTTGTACAAAATGCCCAGTTGATTACACACGAGGGTGGTGGAGGTGTGGGGATTACGGGATTGCCCGGTCTGAGTCCGAAAATACCCGGCAGGGACGGATTGGTTAAAATTTGTGACATCCAATCAATCTTAAGCCGGAGTAAACACGTACTCAGCAGCCAACCGGTCGAGGTTCCCTCCTCTTCCCCACTCCATTCCCCACATTCCTCCCAAAGATTTCCAACCTCAAAGGGCGCATTTTGCGGCCGGATAACATCCGCCATGTTGCCCAAGGTTGCGACCCACATCATCCACACGACCTCTAGGGCGGCAGCTGCCGTCCAGAACCAAACATACAATTTCAGAAATGTTCTCCAGCTCCAAACGTCTGGACCGACGAATGGCCCAACATCTCTGAGTCCTTGGAACAACGGTACTGGCAGCTCAAATTGGAGCAATAATGGTCCTGGCCCCGGTGGGGCAAAAAACACTGGAAGTAGATTTTACAGCGGCTACACAGTGAGTCATTTTTGCAACAATTGCTGTTTAAAAAAGTTCTCACCACTGCTGTTGCGTATGGTGGTTCCATCAATGCTAGGGTCCTCTTCGGGCTGTTACACAAGCAAATGCGGTGACATCCAGTGATAGCAACGCTGGGCACAGTGACGAGGCAGACGAGATCCCCCAACGTCGCGTCGCGTTCACCCCAAAACGTACCCGTCTGCGGAGCAGTAGTTTGTCACTCAATGTTCAAGATCGTCTTGAACGAGGAGAGACATTGGGTATCCTCAAAACGGTGCAGATGCATGCTCGGTCCAAGCATGCATTCGCCCAACCACCGGTCCCTTCCTTGGAGAATGCTGCTTCGACCCCCACTTCCACGCGTCCCCGTCGCAATTCCACCTCTTCGACCCATAGCGACGAGGTGGCCATCGACTCACAGTCATCTGCACCTGCCCTCGTTCGTCACAATTCTACGGTTGCTGCTTCGTCTCATCAGGATGGTTCTTCGGTCTCCCCTCCCCCTCCCCCTCCTTCGGCTTCCTCACAAACAACTTCGGTAAACAATACGGCTTCACAGGACTCTCAATCCGTCTCCAAAGACTCAGAGGACTACCTCGCTCTGCGCGCGGCTGCTGACACCCGCAATCCTGTCAAAGTGTTAAAGGCCGTGAAAGAGTTCAGGAAGAATGCTACTCAGCCCTCTGTTCGCGAGTTTAATACGGCTCTTTCGGTTCTTTTGGAGACACGACAACCTGGTGATTCGCTGCAGGCCATTCTGGAAACGTATAATGACATGATTAGGCGCTCTTTGCTGCCCAATCACATCACGTACTCCACTCTCATCCAGGCATTCTTGGCTCGGGATTTAGAGGTTCAGCAGATCATTCAATCCCTTGAAGCTCGTTCTAAACGTCGCCCGGTTACCGGTGATATGGAGGTGTCAACCGCGCATTCTGATGCACAGCGTCTGGAGGAATTGAAAGCTGAGAATAATTTCCCCTCAGCTATGTCACTTTTCGAGGCATTACTTTCAATGTCGACGCCTCGGTCCATCGCTGGTATCAGGCCAAACATTTACAACGGGCTTCTTCGTTCAGCGGCACTCCACGGTTCATTGTCATCGGCCATTCATATCTTTGCGCAACTCGAGGCTCGTCGGGATATTAAACCGGATACATTGACCTACAAGTACCTCCTTCACGCGTACTCCACTGCTCTTGATATGGCTGGAGCGGAGGCTGTATTCGAGGATTACAAGCAAAAGGTCGCAGGTGGTTTACTTAACTGGTCGGAGCGCTTCACTACTCAGGAACATCGTCGTATCGTCATTCAACTGTACAACCAAATGATTGACATTTACTTCAAGAGTGGTCGTCCAGAGAAGGCTGTATCTCTCCTTGAAACGATGATCGCCTCTCCCGTTTCTGCAGAGTTTGGTCCCTCAGACGTTCCTCCCCCTGCTTCATCGACCTTTACATCAATCCTCGCCGGTTTTATCGAATCAGGCGATTTGGAATCTGCACAAACGTGGTTCGATCGTTTGTTGGAACAAGAGACATACCTCGCGGATCCGTATCAACCCCTTGCAGGTGGCCACGCTATGCGTCCCGACTTTGCTGCCTGGGAGACCATGTTGATTGGTTTGGCGCTCGAGGGCACACCGGCTTCTGTGGATTCGTTGAACCGTCTCTTCGTCCAACTCAAGGCTGACCAAAACATCAACGCTCGTGTTCTCGATCAAGTCGTCGTCTTCCAAGCAAATATGAGACAGCTCAAACAAGCTGATGATGAACGTGCTGCGCAATTGCTGGACTTCCTCTCGAAGGAAGTTGCATATTCCGAGATTCCCGAAGCTGGAAGTATTCCTACCGTGTATCGGAAACGTTTGGAAATGGTCAGGAGTATTAGAAATGCTTATGTTGATCGTGGCGATATCGAATCTGCGATCAACACTGTTCGCACTTTCATTCAGGTCAACCTCGACGAGCGCAGAAAACTCGGCCCATCAACTTTGGACGTTATGCAAAGGATGGCATTGGAGCTTCAGGCTGAGGTCTATGAACGATATCTCTCATCCCATTTAGACTGGGATGTCTGTGTCGCATTGAACAGGATCGCTGATAGCGTTAGGGTTGGCCTACAGCACCAATTCGTACCTGTCGTGCTTCATTCCTATGGTGTCGCTCGGGTAACGGATGCTGGTCACGCTGCCATCGCTGGTATGGGGCTCAGGGATTGGGAGGTGCTCTTGTTCACCGCTCTTCAATCTGATGCCTCGCAACAGCCCGAAGGATTCGCATTCCCAGGTCTTACAAGCTTGCTGCAGGATATGGCTCAATTCAAGGTCGAGTTTGATAAGATCCAACCCACCGTGATTCAAGGCACACTTAGGCAACTAGTTGCCTCCCTCGGTCCCCAAGAGACGAGCGCGTTCCTCTCCTCACTTGGCCCTTCCTTCGCTAGCGTTGTAGGTACCCCAGCTCAAAGTTCACCCATCTTCGAAGAGGTCCTTTCCGAGTTCTCTGCTGGCGCATCCCCCCTCCCTTCTCCTATGCTTACCACGGCGTCGCCCCAACGAGTTTTCGTCGATGCTCGGCGAACTAAGATGATTGAGGAACCTTTGGCAGCTCTTCTCAAGCGACCTTCGAACGGCAAGACTCATCGCGATCTCGTTTTGGACGCTTATACTCGCTACGTGTCTGGTTTGGATAGTGGCAAAGCTCCGGCTCCAGCTACCATTGGACGACTTATCCAGGCTTTGGGTCGATTAAACGAGATGGAGAAGCTCCGGGTTGTGTACGAGCGTGCACAGGAGGTGTTAAGGTCGCTGGAGAGCCGCAAGAAGTTGCAAGCCGACTCGTGGTTCATCATTGAAGACAGCATGGTGATCGCTATGGCCCACTCTGGGGACATTGAGGCTGCTCACCTCCATCGCCAACGGGTGCTTGAGAACGGAGGCTCGCTCACCGCTGACGCTTATGGCGCTTTGATCCTCACCGTCAAGGATACGACGGACGATGCTACCAATGCATTGGCATTGTTCCAGGAATCCCAGGCTCATGGTGTCCCACCCAACCAGTACCTCTACAACAACATCATCTCCAAGCTGTCCAAGGCTAGAAAGGCGGACCACGCTCTCGAACTGTTCAACCAAATGAAGGCCCAGAATGTCCTGCCCTCTTCGATCACTTATGGCGCCGTCATCGGTGCTTGTGCTCGAGTTGGTGACGTGCAAAGCGCGGAGACGTTGTTTGAGGAGATGGTTCAGGCGAAGAACTTCAGACCCCGTGTACCGCCATTCAACACGATGATGCAGCTTTATACGACGACCAAGCCTGATCGTGAGAGGGCGTTGTTCTATTACGAGCAGATGTTGAAGGCACATGTTAAGCCCACTGCTCACACCTACAAGGTAAGCGAAACCAGTCGGGCGTGAAGTGTATGATGGCTGACGATGATGATTAGCTTCTCATGGACGCTTATGGGTCGATCGAGCCAGTCGACGTGCCAGCTATGGAGAAAGTATTCGAAACACTCCAACGAGACCCATCTGTTGAAGTACAGGGTACCCATTACGCATCCCTCATCAACGCGTATGGTTGTGTACAGAAGGATTTCGATAAGGCTGTCGCCATCTTCAATTCTATCTATCGTGCACCCGGCAACGAAACACCATCGACTCCAAGCTCGCCAGCGACCGAGGCATCGCTCTCCTCCTTCTCATCTTCACCCGTCACTGTAGCATCCAACCCTCACACTCCGGCTCCTGATGCAGTTGTTTTCGAGGCTATCATCAACGTCTTGGTCACCCATCGTCGCACCGATCTCCTTCCCGAGTATATCAACAAGATGAACGCGTCTGGTGTTCATATGACCGCGTACATTGCGAACTTCTTGATTAAAGGTTATGCAGTTGTCGGTGAATTGGACAGAGCACGGGATATCTTTGAGTCTTTGGTCGATCCCCCTGTTGGCGTTGCCGCGCCCAACAACCATGCTCCACACGACCCTAGTGCTTCGAGCACTGTCGATCCCATGGCACCCGTTTATCGCGAGGTACGACCTTTGGTTTTGGAACACTGTTCGTCGCGCTGATTCTTTTCCGCCTATCTAGCCCTCAACATGGGAAGCTATGGTTCGTGCCGAGTTAGGTGCTGGCAATCGCGCACAAGCTCTCGATCTCTTGGAACGATTGAAGGCCAGGAAATACCCCGAAGCAGTTTACAACCGTATCAGTGGAATAATGGTGGATCGATCAATGATTTCTTCATGAGTCCTTCAGCAACTCTGAGATTTCTTTGATCTGCTCTCACTGTTTTTCTCATCTGTCATGGTTTATCCCCTCCGGGGTTGTATCGTTATAATTCGAACTCCTCGTCGCATGCATAGAACTCGCACTCGCATCAATTGGCACACATTCAAGTCGTCGACACCATAGCATATCCCTGATATCCTGCTCGCATATACTCATTGCATCAATTAATCAATCGCGCATTGACATACCCATTTTCCTTACATCCGCCTTCCTCGCTCCCACACATCCGACCGTCTTCGACGCTCTCGCTACCCCGGCCCAATGGGAATCCATCGCTTTATCTGAGTATCATGTATCATATATTGACATTTTTTTCTTTTCCTTCTGACCGTACATCTTCTACACCCAAAAGGCACACCTGGGCCGATTCTAATTGCTTTACTGTACGATTACAAGCTCGAATCAAGTCACTTTTATTTCTTTTGCTCCTTTAGTTATCTCACTTCGTTTGGTCGTTCTTACTTGCCCTGCACTTTGAGTTGCGAGCCAGTAGGGCTTTTCATCTTTCAAGTGCGGGCACTTTTTGATCGTAGTTAATCAACCAAACCCCGTATGGCCTCTTTTTAGTTATCTCGCTATTGGTATTAGTATTGTGCTCCGTATGATAGATTTATTAGCTACGTGTTAGGTAGTAGAGTCGGAGCTGTCATCACCCCCTTCTGGACCTTTTAGATGACAAAAATGTAGTAAGAGGATTCTCCTCTCATTTTGCTGCGCGATACCAATTTAAATCATCCGCCGAGCCCCTACGGTGGTGTCCGAAGCTACACACCTGGCCTTCCGAGTGCTGAGCCCAAGGTCCAAATTCTACGGTTTGTGGTTTGGGTCAAGTCCCACTCTCTGGCCTCAGTCTGCACACTAGTGTTTGCTTTGCGTTTATGACGATTGCCGCTGAATGCGATCCACAGCTCGTGGGTTCCCTGAATCGGTCGGCGCCGATTGTACCTTTCTTCCACCGAGTTCGCCGTTCACGCGTTTTTTGACCAAAAGTCTGCCTATCTGGGCGCGTTATCTCAACGTTCAACAGGTCTGAGGTCAAGTCACGCGTTCCGATGGTTGAAATTCCACCGGGATTCATCTACATTGGTCAAAACTTGCCGCGCATACTTACACCCCCTGCTTGCGTGTATTTGTTGAATTTTCTCGTCAAGAATTGCTTGGGGTGTGCTCTTTCTGAATGGCAGCACAACTGGGCATACGCGCTCTCTTTCCCTGTAGCGCTGTTTGTCAAGGTTCAGTGGAGAGACTATGTTGATAGGAGGACAGCACGCGCGTTGGGAGCGGAGTCGATCCCAAGGATACCTGACCGCACGCCTGGGGGTATCGCGTTACTGATGGCTTCCGTCAAGAATGGGAAGACTGGTTATCCAGGTAAGGGCTTTATCATGCATCGCCAGTGTGTTATTGACAAACGCAATCCTTGAAGGGGATGGGCTCGATGACTACATTAACTCACTCGGGCACACATTCATCTTAAGGTTGCTGTTCTCTAATTGGGTTGGTATATGCATGTACATATCATCTATGAACTTGATCTCATGAAGCTCTGCAAACCCTCGCAGATTCTCACGTCGGAGCCAGCATACACGAAGGTAAATGACATAATTGCATCTCACCTGTGTTTGAAATGCGAATACATTGGTCAGGCCATCCTTTCAACACAATTTGATGAATTTGAGAAAGGTGCTGAAATGCAGAGTGTGTTCCATTCGCTGCTTGGGGCCGGAATTCTGGCAGTAGATGGTACGTCGCCGTTAAAAAAAATTATTAAGGCTATCTAAGTAGACCCCTTGAACTCGCCTCCGATTTGAAGGGGAAGTGTGGAGGTTTGCCATTTTCCCTTATTTTTTCTATCAATTACAGACCATATGTTTTTTTCCACAGACTCCATCGTACATTGGCTCGGCCATTCTTTACCAAGGATAAAATTCAGCACTTCGACATATTTGACCGACATGCGGAAGATGCATTGCATCAAATACGCACTCGGCTACGTGAGGGCTACCCTGTCGATTTCCAGGTAATCGCCTTCCTTCAGCCGGGTGCCCACTTCTGACAGCGCATCTAGGACGTGATCTCTCGCTTCACTCTGGATAGTGCCACAGAATATCTCCTAGGTCACGATGTCAAATCACTTTCAGTCGGTCTTCCCTATCCCCATTACTCTCACTTATATCAAACGCCGCAGGGTCTTGCTTCTTCCCACCCAGCCAACAAGTTTGCGCAGGCGCTCTTCGCGGCGCAGGTTCATACTGCCGCTAGAGCACGATATGGTGAAAAATGGCCACTGTTTGAATTTTGGAAGGATAAAGTCAAGGGACCAATGAGAATCGTGCATGAATTCATTGAACCAATTTTGTACGATGCCATTGCAGCTAAGAAGCAAATGCAGATACGTGGGGTGTCGGACAATAAAGAATCTGATACGCTTTTGGAGCAACTTATCAGTTCCACAGATGGTGCGTCCTTGTATCATATATGCCACCACATAGATGCAATTGAGTAATGCAGACTTCACTTTTCTACGCGAGGCCATTGTATCCTTCCTCCTCGCTGGTAGAGATTCGGTTAGTATTCCGGCCATTGTCTAGTGTGCTTCCTAATCGCTTCAAGTGCACATAATCAGACTGCCAGTGCTGTGACGTTTGCCGTTTACATGCTTGCTGAGCACCCAAAGGTCTTGCGAAGGCTTCGTGAAGAAATTATGAGCGAGGTAGGACCCACTCAACGACCAAAGTACGAAGATTTCCGTAGTATGAAATACTTGAGAGCGGTCATAAATGGTAGTTTTACTCCTGCATCCATTTTTGAGGGATAATGGCTAACAATTTTTTGATCTAGAAACGCTGAGATTGTATCCCCCAGTGTATGTCATTAACTGACCGTCTGCGTATAATTCTGACGGTTAATCTGACAGCCCATTCAACTCGAGGTGAGCGGTTACAAGAAATCGTACAATAACATCTCAGCACAGGCACCAGATTTCCCATCGAGCCAACGACGTGGGCGCCATTGACCCCGAATGGGAAGCGTTTCTATGTTCCTACACAAGCCAAGTATGTATAGTCATTTCTACTGAGGCTCTGCTTGCTTATGCCTATTGCTCTAGGACAATATATAGTGCTTGGATGATGCATCGTCGGAAGGATCTCTGGGGTCCAGATGGTGAGTGCCTATATACACTCCCTCCTTCCGACACCATATAATAAATCTGAATTTTTCTATCATTGGTTATGATACCACCACATAGTCCTTATATTCGATCCGGACCGGTTTCTCGATCACCGTTTGGATGAGTATCTCACTCCCAATCCAAATATCTTCCTGCCATTCAGCACCGGTCCAAGAACTTGTCTGGGGCAGCCTTTTGCATACAACGAGATCTCGTTCTTTCTTGTTCGGTTATTGCAGTCTTTTGAGAAAATTGAAGTGGACGTGGACGCGCAACCGGAGGCGCTCAGGCCTCCCAAAAGCTGGAGCGAGGGCGTGAAGTATGACACCCCCGGCATGGGAGATGACGAACCGAAAGAGAGGACAAAGGAAGTGGAGAAGGTTTGGATAAGGACTCACCTGTCATCGTACTCTGTGGTGAGCACCCCAGTTCTTTTAGATAGAATACTTGTGGAACCTATCTTGTGCCTATACAGGGCGGTTTATGGGTCAGGATGCAGGAAGCCAGCGGAAACGACTGAACTTCTGCCACCTTAAAACGTAAAGCTGGACCATACTCCCGTGTATCCCATGCAATCACTATATCTTGTGACTAGTTTTATTGTGGACGTCGACACCAATGCGTGGTGGAATATTATGGGGTGATCGATCTCAGATCCATGATGTTCAGGGTCCGAAAGCAAACAGCGCCCAGGTACACATGAGCTTTAACCCTGTTCGTCCTCTAGCTTGCACCATCTTCTATCTGTGGGCGTTGGAATTTCCCAATCGCTGAGGCGAGCACACAAGCAATGGTTGATATCCCACCGGGATTCACTTATCTCGCTCGACGTTCGCCGCACATAATAACGCCCCTGGGATGTGTATACTTGCTGAACCGGCTTGCTAACATTTATTTTGGTTATGCCGTGCCAGGATGGCTGTCCGTAGTAGTGTACATGCTTTCGTTGCCCACTGCCCTCTTTTTGAACGTTCAATACCAGAACTACGTGGATTGGAAGACGGCTAGGGCAATGGGTGCTGAGTTGCCACCGAAGTTACCTGATCGCACGCCTGGAGGGCTTGCAATATTGATGGCTGCAGTCAGGAACCACAGGGATGGATATCCAGGTGAGTATAGCGCTTGTGCTTCTTGTATTTGTGCCCTAAGTTATTGTAAAGGCGAAGACTTGGAACCTTTCATTCGCGAGTTCGGACATACATTCGTGCTAAGACTTTTGTTCACTAATAGAGTGAGTGGATTGTCTTCTCGATCCTTTGATAACCCCTGTATTGACTTGTTTCACCGTAGATTTTCACCACTGAGCCTGGGTATCTTAAAGTAAGCTATACGTAGGCTCTGAGGTCGAACTCAATTCGTGTGTGCTAGGCAATTCTTGCAACACAATTTGAAGATTTCGACAAAGGGGTTGAGATGAAAAGAATAGTGAGTACACTCTTAGGGAGAGGTGTCTTTGCGGAAGATGGTACGTTCCAACTGTAGCGAATAGCATGTCCTTGACTCTTAACTGTACGCGGACCTGATTAGGGGAAATCTGGAGGTCAATTCTTATGATTGCAAGAAAGCAAGATTATTAAACGACACTTATTTTCAGATTCCATCGCTCAATCTCACGACCTTTCTTCACCAAAGATAGAATTCAGCACTATGACATTTTTGATAGGCATGCAGAAGAGGCTTTGAATCAGATGCGTGCCCGACTAAAGGAAGGATACCCTGTTGACTTCCAGGTACGTTCCTCTGCTGTATCTAGAATTCTATTTACGATCAGGGAAATTGAATATTTGGTCATTCAGGAGCTTGTCTCTCGGTTCACGCTTGATAGTGCTTCCGAGTTCCTCTTTGGACAGGACGCTAAATCACTCTCTGCTGGCATGGCCTATCCGCACTATTCTCCCCTCCACGAACAGCAACAGCAGCTTACTGCCTCACACCCAGCAAATAGATTCTTCAAAGCTCTAGCTGAAGCACAGTTAAAAACATCCTTCCGTGCTCGATACGGAAGCTATTGGCCACTCTTTGAGTTTTGGGAGGATAGAGTCAAGGGACCAATGAAGATTGTGCACGACTTTATCCAACCCATCCTGGAAGAAGCGTTGAGAGCAAAGAAAGAGATGGAAGAAAAAGGACTCATGGAAAACAAGGAGCCTGATACACTTGTAGAGCATTTGGTCAATTCGGTGGATGGTGAGCACCTATCATCTTTCGTTGAATAGTTGGTTGTGCAGCTCACTCCCTAAGACCAAATCATAATACGGGATGAGATAATGACTTTACTCGTGGCAGGAAAAGATACGGTGAGCATAGACAACTTCTCGTATGATTAATACAAAACATGACATTCGTATCACTAGACCGCAAGTGCCTTAACATTCATAGTGTATATGTTGGCGGAACACCCTAGTGTCCTAAGAAGGCTTCGAGAGGAGATATCGACCCAAATAGGGCCAACAAGGCGGCCAACTCCTGAAGACTTCCGTGATATGAAATACTTACGGGCGGTTATAAATGGTCCGTGGCCTCTTCATTCAGGGCAGTTCTTACTTGGCTAACCATATCATCTCATAGAAACTTTGAGGCTATACCCACCAGTGTATGTCCCTCTCATTTTCTTTGTTAGCATGACGCTGATTGTTGGATGTTACAAAGCCCATTCAACTTCAGGTTAGAGGGGCACCCTTTGCTTTTTCAAAATCTAACTACTCTATGCAGGATCTCGAACAAACCTACTTCGTGGGCGCCTTTAACCCCTGATGGCAAGCGGTTTTATATTCCACCGAGATCTGGGTACGAATCCTCGTGATGGTTTGTTGGGACTTAGCTAATGACCCCATGCTATTCAGAGCTATGTACAGCGTTTGGATGATGCACCGTCGAAAAGATTTGTGGGGGCCAGATGGTGCGCATATTCCAGAAGAGGCTTGGAAAATACTTATTCCCAGCTCAGCATTGATATTTGACCCGGATAGATTCCTCGACAACCGTCTGCACGAATACCTGGTGCCGAACCCATATATATTTCTCCCTTTCAATGCAGGTCCAAGAATCTGTCTGGGTCAGAATTTTGCCTACAATGAAGTGTCATTTTTCCTCGTGAGGCTATTGCAAGCTTTCGAGGAAATTGAAGTCGATGTAGAAGCTTTGCCAGAAGATTGTAGAGTCCCAAAGAGTTGGAACCGGAGCGGAAAATGTAAAGACGATGGGGAGGTGGCACAAGAGAGAACGAAAGAGGCCGAGAAGATTAGGCCAAATAATCACTTGACTTCATATGCAATGGTGGGTTTTTACGAAACTAAATTTGAGTTGTGTTCTTGCGTCCTAAACTTACTGACGTCAGGGGGGGGCTATGGGTCCGAATGAAGGAAATCAGTACACACTAAGCTAATCATTAGCGTGCCCTGCTTGGGTATTGGCCTGGGTCTCCAGTTTATAGAAGGGACTCCTGTTATTTTCACTCACGAATATTCCATTCAAAATAAATCCAAAAAGTCTTAACGCATTATAGGGCATCATGGAAATGTTGTCTTCGAAAGATGTTTAGCTGTGGTGTTCCTTCCCTCTCTTTCACCTGTTCGATTTCTTCGCTACCAAAGATGATGCCGACGATACAAAATTCGTGTTACTAGTACCGGAACAATAGGTAGGCTTGTGCGTCGTAATTAAAGCAAGAAGGTAGCTTGCGTGCCGCTGCTAGCAGTTCTCTATCCTCCTTACATAAGCAAACGTACCCAACAAGTGTCAACACCACGCCCAGCACAGCACTGGTACCCTCAATCAGGCTCATCTGAGCCGTCTGACGAAAATTCGCCATTAATTTACGATCCTCGTAATTATGCCTTTGGCTGGGTCTTTGCAGCCTGTTATTGAGGAACCTGCCTACTTCAAGGCATTAGAAGAGCTCGATCAGTGGGCCAACCGCCCATCTGTAAAGTTAGATGGGGTCGCTCCATACCTACCGCGATCCAATACATCCAGTGACGCAAGAGGAAAGCTTTTGGTATTGTTACATTCATTATTCTCAAAGAGCTTGATTGACCGAATCCTAGGTTTGCCATGATTATAAAGTAAATGTCGAATCATTGGGTAACTTATTTGCATGGTGAACGACCTTGCCAGGGCGGATATACAGAAAATCCATTTGAACGCTCATACACCTTCAATTTTTGGTCTTTATGTGATACCTTTATCTAGTGGGTCTTTACTCCTAGTAAGGTAGAATAATGTTTAACAATTAGGATAGTTTCTCGCATCACCGAGTAACCGCCCCACCTCCCAGCTGGAGCACTGCCGCACACCGCCAAGGCGTTAAAATGCTCGGAACTCTGTGAGTATGCCAACTCTAATATTTATTGCATATTCTGTCTTAACCGTGCCCATAACTCAATCACTAGTATATTTGAAGGAGGTTCAGAGCCGGATTGCCTGCGTCTCCTGGTAGGGAAACTGCCCAAATCAAAGACTGGATCAGCTGCACAAGTGAATCCACACCACATGAAATCTCTGCCCATATCCCCCCATTACGCTAGATTACTTGCTGACCTGGCTGTGAAACGGGGTTTCGACGGATACTTGCTAAACTTTGAAGTACCACTACAAGGTGGTGTCGAACAAACCCAAGCCTTAGCAGCATGGATCTGCTTCCTTCGCTCTGAGCTTCAAGAGAAAGTCGGACCTCATGCTGAGGTAATTTGGTGGGTACATATAATTTTCCGCTCAAAGTTGACATTCTCAAACTGGGTAAGAAAGGTATGACAGCGTCATCGTCGACGGGAGGCTCGCTTGGCAAGATAGGCTGAATAGTTTCAACTTGCCATTCTTCCTACCATCAACCGGTTTCTTCACAAATTATACCGTAGGGTACATCAACCATCCATCAGCACTCCGTACTAACAATACTCGCCACAGTGGCGGAATAACTACCCAGAAGCCACCGCCCAATACTTCCTCACCTTGGGTGCCGAGCTCATAGGCTCGCCTTCACTTTCAGTCCCAGCCAAGTCCCTAAACGACATCTACGTCGGTGTCGATGTCTGGGGACGTGGCTCGCACGGTGGAGGCGGATTTGGATGCTACAAGGCGATCGGCCACATTTCTCCGGAGAGCATGGGACTTAGCGTAGCATTATTCGGCCAAGCGTGGTCCTGGGAGACGGAACAAGATAAACCGGGTTTTACTTGGGAATCCTGGTGGAAGTACGATCGACACCTCTGGGTCGGGTTGGCAGAGGGCAATTCGGGCGTCAATCTGCCAGATGCGCCGATGAAAAGGGGCGAATTGCCATGCACTCATGGACCGTTCACTACGCTGTCTCAGTTCTTTACTAATAAACCTCCCCCTAACCCGTTACTATCCCCACTATACGTCTCGTTCTCGCCAGGAATAGGGAACGCATGGTTCGTGCAAGGTCGGAAGGTATTTGAGGCCGCTAAAGGGTGGACGGATATCGACAAACAGACGTCGTTGGGAGACTTGGTGTGGCCGCGCCCTGAACTACGTTGGGAAGGTGGAGATTGGGAAGATGAGATACCCAAGGTAGAGCCAGAGCTATGCTTTGATGATGCATGGAATGGAGGGAGTTCATTAAAACTACAAATAGACTGGAAGGGAAGTGAATCCGAAACCGCAGCGTACAGGTGTATATGGGTCCCTATGCAATCCGTCGCACTCAGCACAGGGCAGTCATACGACGTCTCAATCGTTTACAAGATCCAGACCGCGGGCGAGGATTCTCAACTCGAGATCGGACTTTCCGTCAATGCACTAGACAAGGGTGAGGCGGTTATGACTATAGAGCCAGTTGAAAACGATAGTGGGGAGGTTGGTGCAGGGTGGTCGAAGTTGACGGTTCAGGCGGAACGATCTGATCAAAAGGAGACAGCCAATGCGGTGGGCCTGGTCGTCGCGCTGATGGCAGAAGATCCTACACAAGACATCCAGACATCTATCCTTGTCGGTCAAATTAGTGTTTCTCCAACTATTTCATCCACGTTGACCCCGCATACCCCTCAAATAGTTTGGGTCGACCATGAACACGATTCCAAGTCCAATACCGGCACTCTTGCTTGGGAAATCGCTTCATCATACCCCTATGCACGTTTGACAGCCATTAAGTCACCTGACGACGCTATCGTTCCTTGGAAGCCTCATCCAACGACACACCTGCCGTCGTTCGCGTATTTTAACATCTTTGCACAACACTTCAACGCAGATAGCACTATAGGGCCCGCTGAGAATGCTATCTGGATCGGCACGTCTGGATTAGATGGTTATAGCCGTCGATTCTTGGCGCTGAAGGAGAATCTGGAGGCGAGAAATATTAAGCAGGAGCGAGTGAGGTATTATGTGCAGGGCGTTACGGCCAATGGCGAAGTGCTCAGCTGGGATAAGTGTGCCTACGTGGATGTTTGATTAGGGTGTTGGGGCAAAGAGTTCGGTGCGTGCATGGAATTGTGTGTACGATAGGTATTGGGGAAAGTACGTGGATTGCTTGATATCAGTTGTACAATAGTATTTGTGAAGACGAAGAAGCCCACAGGGTTTACCCTTACACACGAAACTACAGGCCTCGTTTGAATACAAGACAAATCAGAAAACCGCGCTCCCATCTACCTATCTTGCAAACCACCTTCCAGCGATGACGTTTCTGAAAAGCTAGATCGGCGGAGTGGTCGTACCAAGACACGCCTAGGAAACGTGGTTGGAATATTGTGCGGACTTGATACTAGTCGTAGTTGGGGTGGCTCCTCATTCGACCCCGCTGAATTATTCTCGCCGATTTCGTCTTCGTCGGCCTCTGGGATCGCATTCAACAAGATGGATAAACCTAACCTTGACTTGGAGGGGATACGGCGAGCGAGCGAGTCGGGTTCCGGTGGGACTGACTCCTCTTCGTCTTCAAGGATCGTGGTTAGCGCATGGCAATGGAACGGGTCTTCCACGAAAGTTTTCAGTGCTTCTTGTAGGAACATGTCGGAGACCGGAGAGGCGGGGGATCCTGTTCGACGTGCTTGAGCGGTAAGAGTGATGGGCTCTTCATCGACGTATTCCACATTGCGACTGTGGCCGTACCAAGGCGATCCATGGATAGAAACAATACCGAGTCCATCGAATGGGGCTGTGCCGTCCTTCCTATCAATATCTACGATCCCGAGACCAAGTCCTACATCAGAGTGATCGCCGCACTGTGGCTTGAGGTTGTTGTACGAGTTGACAGAGCGCGGTAAGATTGCCGGCGATTCGTTCAGCAAGAAAGTCAAGGCGTCGTTGTCGTCTTCGTCAGAGTAAGCCGTAGATGTATCGCTTATTAGAAGGGCGTCCAGAGAAGAGTTTGACGCGTCAGAGGTAATTGAGAACGATTGGTTAGGGAAAACCGCAGTCGATGGTAAGATGGGAGTGTTGGACGGAATGGGTGTCGGAGGGTGTACGAGTTGGTAATTAGGCTGCGACAAGGACGCTCTGGGAGATTGGGGGAACTGTGCTCCTCGCTTCAGTGAACGGATGCAAGTGAGCAAGTACAGACTCACTGTCATGTTAGCCTTTGCAGGTGAATCGGGAAGGTCGAAATGCGTGTCGCTAGTGGTGTTATTAATGCGTGGAGGTGAGTAAGGCTTGGATTTCAAGGAGTGTGCTTGAATATGCGGGCTAACATCGACAGCTGCACGAGGAGTCGCCATAAGAGAGGTCCTATCGATTCGAAGGCGAGTTGTATGTTTGCGAGTGTCGTTCGGGGTGTCGTTCATGAAATCGGCGAGCAATGAGCAGCACTATAGCTTAGGTCGAAGCATTATATAGACCCCGCGGCTGACCCTGCAAGCGGCGCGCATACACAATCCACGAAATTCAAAGGCTGACGGGCTAGGTGACTGGAGGATGCCCGAGAGTGGTGGCGGGAGAAAAGTGTCGCTCGCTGTGTGGCGCGGCGGGCCAAACAGCGAAAAGCATTCGCACTGCTGGGATCTGCGCTCGGGACGCTTGAAATTCAGCTGGTGCATGTCATACGCAATACTCTCGAGGCGCTTCTAATCAAAGGTATGAGCCCACTCAACGTTATTGCGCTGCGCATTGTCGCAGCAGCTCTCTACTCGGCTTACTGTCAGACGGGCTGACGTCCTTGGGACGGCCTTGCAGCCGGCTGCCACACAGACTCTTGACAACGAAAACTGATGTAAACAGGGAGGGATGCAGAGATGCTACCGTTTTGGACTGATGTATATCTATATTCTTGGTATAAGAATATTTATTCGAAAGGTCGATGCAATTCACTGCCTCCACTCTCGCTTGCTGTCTGTTGGCCATGAACTGGGAAGATACACCATTTGAACTTATGTGAGTGTTCCCGCCTCACGATTCTGGGATTTCATCTCATCTACCGTAGAGCAGGTCCCCCAGTATGTCGCGCGCCATGCTCTCATACTTATTGCAGCTTTAGCTCGTTGGCCTTATGGTGAATTGGTTTTTGTTTGGGATAATGACAATACAATTATGCACGTTACCCAGCATCATTGACGCAGCAGTAGTGCTAATCTACTACCTTCAGACGACTACCACCACACTTACCATCAAACTGATCCACAATACCTAAAATCGCTAGGTAAGTCCCCTACACTCGTATCATAGCGGGTCGCCACTTACAATGCCACCACTGCAGTTTATGGGCTATATGCAATCGAGGTCTTGCAAACGGCCTTCATTTCACATAACCTTTGGCAGATCTACATAACACACTGGGGAGCCATGACCGTTTTTAATCCCGCCCCGTGGTCATCTGCCCTAACCCCTGCAATTTCTGGAATTGGTACGTTAACATAGCTCCCTTTGACCGACTGCTGTAACGCCCGCGTCAGCTTCAGCTCTAGTGCAAGTTTACTTTGCGTGGTAGGTGACATGTATAAGACAGTGTCATCGGGTCTGATTTTAAATGAAGGAGAGTAAGGTGTTTAAAGCGGGATAGATGGGGCAAGGTACTTCACGCGATGATTATCACGGTAAAGAACCTATCAAACGCATGACCAAGCGTTAACGGCTGCTTTCAGGTTGCGTTAGTTCAGTGTGCGGGAGCAGTTGCCGTTACCATTCATGTAAGTCATTAACTTGAATAACTGACTGTGATATATGGGGAGGGATTCGGCAAGTCTGACGGTGACAAGTTCTTTCTCATAGGACGTGATCCGGGGAGACTACGACAGGTCTTTCCAATGGCAGCAGTAAGCCTTCGGATCCGAATCGCAGTCATACAGAGTGGATGACAAATTTCCCAACCAAGGTGTGGCTTACTGGAAGCCTTGTCTGTGATGTTTTCATTGCAGCTACCCTGGTCGCAATTGTAAGCAAGAAATATTCAATTAAAAAGTATCATTTGAACTCATGTGGTTCACTCAGCTGGTGAACGCGCGAAGGCGATCGCTGCCCAAGCCTACAGAAACCTTAATTAGCAAGTTGGTTATCAACACCATCGAGACAGGAAGTATCACCGCAACGATCGCACTACTAGAATTGACGCTATTCCTACGATTTCCTGCCAATTTTTTGCACCTTGCCCAGTTCGTGCCTACTTATCATAAGCTTGGACAATTAATACTTACGACAGAACGACAGACAATACATCATTGGAAGACTGTAAGCTTGAGTCACACTCTTTCCGTGTTATCACCCACACAAAGTGACCACCCCTGATTAGGTACTCGACAGTTCTTCTAGCGTCGCTCAATGGGCGCCAACGATCTCGCCACTTGCTCACACAAGATGAACGCAGGGGAGTTTCACCCAGCCCTATACTGTTCAAACGTCCCTCCCACCGCACCATGTGGGATCACGAAGCAGAAGCTGGCCCGAATACCATTGATGTTCATCGTGACTCCTCACAGAGAAGAGAAGAGGATTAGCTAGATGCAAAGTGCAGGGTGTTATATATTCAAGTGCTCGTTATACCTAATTCAAGCTGTCAGTTTTGGTTACTACTCAGGCGGCTGTGGGTATGTAGGCATGTCACCGGTTACGGTTCGCGCAGCAATTATAGTTGTCGAGATGGCTGTCGGGGTAGGGGTTGATGTTTCGGACGTATATTCAATCTCGTCATCAGCAACACACAGCACCTAGTATCGATCTGCTTAAGGACTCTATTTGGTTTGTGAACAGTATTTACTCACCTCGCCTGGATAAATGTTCGTGCATTCGGCATCGATCATGGGGTTATTATAGCGCAACACGTTGAAAGAGATTCCCGCATTTGCTGAGATGGCGCTACATGTGTCTCCAGGTTGGACGACGTGAACTGTCGTGCAATCCTGTCCAACCCTTCCAAGGCAAATTTCCTGTCAAGTTACTTCAGGTTAAAGACACAGAGGACGCTCGCGGACGAGAACGAACCATTCCGGGAACTAGATTCGTACAGTCTGGGTTTATGACCCCTATATTAGCAACGTAAAGTTGGAAGCTGCAATTACAAGCCGAAAATGTCAATTTATCGTATTCTGCCAGCCTGAAGTTGCACCTACGTGGACGAGTCTTGCTCTGCAGAAATTTTGTCACACCAATCCCCGGGCTGTACAGTGTAAGTTCGGGCACAAGGCGCTAATTGCGCTGACACTAATAAGTGGGGACAAGAGGATAAGCTCTTGGGTCAACAATAAAGACGGTGACGAGACGCACCTAAAGCAAATGTGCTTGAGAAAATTCCACCAGCGAAAATGAGAGCACGCATGGTAAAGCTTGAGGACAGGGAAAACGGATATTTTTTGCAGAGAGAGCCTCTACCAAATCAACCGCGTCCTTGAGGTTAAATGCTGAATAGTGCTGTCATAAACTCCTAAGACTGAGCACTTCATACCCACTCGGTTTAGACAGACCGATCACTTGCTTCTTGCACTCCTTCAAACCTCGTATTTTGCCTAATAGATGGTATACAGCTCTCACGACAGGGTACGCATGATGACAAGCCCGTCGGTAGCATAGATACGAGGATTACAGGCGTAGGGTTATGATCACTCCTAAGCTGGAGAGGAGACATATCGGGCTCGGGATTGTGACTCACGAGTACGTTTGAAAGCTAGCTCGCTAGCGCTTCTGTTTTTCCATTCCTGTATGTAGGACTTAGGGCAGCAACTTTCACCAATATTTCCACCTATGCAAATACACACTCTGAAGTGTACTTGCGGAATTTGGAGTACTATCACTGCAGCACATGAAGGTAGTGTTCGCAGTGATGAGAACAAGATTTATCACTGTGAACAAAGGGAGAGCCTAGGATTGATGAAACTTACCTCAGCTATGTGGGGTTAGAAGTCCCGACTTTGTTGCGTTTTATGCACCAAATTAGTATACGGTCAAGTATACCCCTTTAATCAAAGTCGTGGTACCGCATTGTGTATCTAGGGGTATTGCAGGATTGTGGCGTCGCTGCCTTTAAGCCATTCTTTCAAACCTATTGAATTCATAAGACATTCTCTGAGACTGATAAGACCCTAAGAGCAAGAAGCTAGTAGCACGAAAAGACGCTAGCTTGATAATTGGTGCAAGTAGCCGACGTCACCACAAGTGCTTGTCAGCACTGCGTCAAATAAAATTTATGCGAGATGATGTAGTAGTTGATACCGATTCTGAGCATGCTTCGTGGAGCTCAATCGAGTAGCCAAAATCGACAGAGCAGAACGTCTCCCCGTGTCCATGATATCTTGGGCCACTGGAATGTGGGAGCCACCATAGTATGATTGACATTTTAGTCTCGTCAACACGACGGTCGTGGAACTATTACCACCAGCTTATTTACACAAGCTGGTTCTGAGGTTTGGAAATTGCCATGCAAGTAGCAAGGAGTCCACAGCCACCAAACAGATGAGCTACTAGCAATGGAAGCCTTATCCTTGATTACTAAGTGGCCCTGCTCAAGGGGAGCGAAAAGAGACTCACCTATACCTTAACCATGCTTTGTATTTTTCTTCACAACCGTGAATCCGTCCTCATCTACTTCAGGTTCGTTATTTCGGGTCAATCGCTCTAGCCTGCGGTTGATAAGTTCTGGGACTTCTTCGTCGTCTCCCTCTTCCTCATCTGACCAATCCTCCTCCGGGTCGCTGACTACTTCGTACCGAGCATCAACCTGCTTCCCCCTAAGCTTTGATTCTATCTCCTCAAATCTCAAAACAAGATCCTGTTTCCCAATCCTTGCCTCATCCCATATTTTGACAATATCTTGAGCCACCGACTCGGCACTTCCATCCTCTACTGATGCCTCAAATTCATCTGCCATTACTTGAAGAAGCAGTTCTTCTATGTATTGATCATCTGGCGGAGGATTTTGCTGCTCGAACGCATCTACAATCTCCCCTGCTAACCACTTCCTCTTCTCGGCAGACTGTGACCCGCCCCAACTTTCCTGAACAGCAATCCGTAAAGTAGCCCATATCGCGAGGCGTGCGATTACTCCACGAGCAAAGAGAACCGAAGTTGGTGGGGGTGGTGCTGGCTGTGATGATGCGTCCATTGGGCTGATTTTTCTGTTGCGGTTAGATTAAAGTTATGTGTAATCAAATAAAATTTGGTTTTATTTGGCTCGCGCTCGAAATCTTTACTCTGCTGCACAATGCATCTTGCAAATGCTCAGCGCCGTTGCTGCTCGCAAAGCCGCACAGGCTGCTCGACAGAAGCTCGGCCAGGGTGATTCAAGTCCGAAACCGCTACCTCATTCATCGTCTCCAGCATCGCCGTCTCAGAATGCCGTAACACCAAAGTCAAAACGAAAAGTTGCTCGTACTAGTAGTCGCGCCAGTCCACTTACGAAAAGAAAGAAAAAATCAAAACAAGAGGAGTCGAAGTTGAAGCGTGCTAGATATTTTGATGAGAAGGATGGCTTAGAGGCACAGGATGAGATGGTTCTAATGCAGTCCGAGGAGGAGGTTGAAGATGCGGTGGTTCTCAGTTCCGACTCCGAAGACATCCAGGTGCCTGCACCACTTATCATAAAGCAAGGGCGCTCGTACTCCCCGAGTGCTCCTATACACGACTCGTCCGAAGAAGAAGAGGATGGCATCAACCTACCTACGAACCCGCCCGCCCCACCCCCAGCCGCCACTGCTCCAATCGTCCTATCCACTTTTCGGGCCATAGAAGGACAAAATGTACTTACTTTGTCGAGTGACAAGATTGGAAGTTTGCTCAACACCCCTGTGTCGCGTCCGGGTATGCTGCTGGCGTTGGCTGAGGGAGAATCTGTTACGTTCCTCGGAAACTATTCACTCGCCGTTCTGC
>KB722775.1:68015-107174 GCA_000349905.1 Volvariella volvacea V23
GAGATTTCATCCAAAGGCCTGCTGCCATTCTTCTAATACTGGAACTTCGCAGTGGGATTGAGGGTCTAGGGAAAGTTGTCAAGACATTTGACCCCGCGTTTTTTGTCTCGCCCTCTCCGGAATTCGAAAGTATCGGTCTTCAAATGGTAGGCTATTCTTATCCACTGCAGTGTATGCAATCTCTCTTACATCATTTCAGCTTACCCACCAGTTAAAAGACACACACCCCTTCGTTTCGCCTGATAGTTGGACGACCGCATTGAAGAGTCTTACAGAGTCCTCTGACGCGGGCATCTATCTCGTGAAAGGCGCTAAAAGATCCGGAAAAAGCAGCTTTTCAAGGCTTTTACTCAACCGACTTCTGACCCGGTAGGTATCTATCATACGTAGTTGGTCTTGTTCGCTCATTTCCAAAAGTTATAAGCGAGTAGCATTCCTGGAGTGTGATCTTGGTCAGTCCGAGTTCACGCCTGCTGGCATGGTGGCTTTAAATGTCATCAGCAAGCATATTTTCGGTGCGAAGTGTTGTTTTATGTAGCCTCTCTTCTCTCACCTTGTTCCCACTGGTCAGGACCACCATTCTCCCATCCATCCCTCCCCAGCTTCGCGCATTATATTGGCTCAACAAGCCCGAAATCCTCCCCTGCACACTACCTAGCCGCCATTCAAGCACTCATCGAGTCATACCGTCTCGACATACGAAGCCCTCTCCTTGATGATTCCCCGTCATCCAGCGATCTCATCACGGATGTCATCCCGCTAGTTGTCAACACGATGGGTTGGACTAAAGGACTTGGAGCAGACTTAAGCCGTCAAGTCGAAGAAATAATAGAACCCACTCACATCTTCGAATTCGACGCACCCCCGGAACCTGGTTGGCCCGCACAATACCGAACACCGTGGGCCTCGTCAGAGAATAACCCTTATTCCACCGGTCCAGCATCAAAGCACTTCACCTTAACTCCTATTTCGCCTTCCCCGCTTTCCACGAACTATACCCCTATTGATCATCGGTCTATATCTATCCTATCCTATTTCTATGCTCTCTTTCCTCGCTCTAGTTCTCCCCAAAACTTCTACGAAGATCGTATCGCCTGTCGGTGGAAAACCGATGTACCCTTATGCGCTCGTCATCCATACGAAGTCGACTGGTCTGTTGCTGTCGACAAGTTTGTCTTGAGCGGTGCTGGGTACGAGGATGTCGTATCGGAGGAGGTTCACCGTGTGCTCAACGGTGCTGTGGTTGGTTTGGTAGAAGTTAGCCCTAGCGGTCTGGACGACAATTACCTCGTGCAAGCAAATAGCGGTGCAGAGGGAAATTCGGAGAACATCTCAGGGACAAACTCATTGCCAAAAGGGTTACCATACGTTCAAGGGGCTTTGGTCTCCTCCCCGTCTCTTTCTCAGTGTCGTGGTCTCGCCCTGATACGATCTCTTGATCCTGGGGTTGATTCGAGGATGCACCTTCTAACGCCTTTACCTCTAAGATTCCTGGCCGATGCTCGTGTTGTGGTCAAAGGGGAGTTAGAGCTCCCGATATGGGGAATGGTAGATTATAGGAATGGATATTCCGTTCCTGATACAGGAGGTGCGGCGACCAATGGGAAGGAGAATGTACCGTATTTGCAGTGGGCAAAAGGCGAGGGTGTGGGTTCGCAGAGGAGAAGAGTAAGAAGGAACTTGATGAGAAGGTCGCAAATGTAGAACGCTCAAAGCCGCTCAGCGGTGGACTCGAGATTGCACACAAATACGTTAGATATATTGGAAAATGTACAGTTACAGTGAGGGCCCGATCTACATTGCCTTGACACTCCTATCCGTTCCTTCCGAAAGAAAAATCAGTAATAATGATTCAAGTTTTCTTGCACGGGAATCACTTTGATGAACATGCTCTCCTTCTCCTTGTTCTCGTCACTCTTTTCGGGTTCCAATATCTCCTTTCTGCGCCGATTAGACATCCATTCTTGATTCATGCTAAGCCTTTGCACGTGCGCTCCCTCAAGATCTCCGTGTACAGAGCGCTGGACGTCAATGAGGTGCACCAGCATCCTAAGCCCTGGCCTCGCCTTCACGGCTGCATCTACAACTTCGAACGTAGCCTTGACGTCACGTGTATCTACTGGCCTGTCCTCTGGCTGTTCTTTCTTCTCCTGATCATCTTGTTCGTTCTGTCCGTTCATCGCTAACTCCTCTTCGCGCTTTTGATCTTCCTTTAGCTTCTCTTGCAACTCCTTTGATTGCTTCGCACCAAGTAACTGATTTCCGAGGTGGGTAACGAAAAGCTGCATCTGCTCGTAAATCAGAGTATTCGGGCGTAGTTTGCCGTCTTGGATTAGTTCTTGAATGATGGCTTGTACTTTTGGAATTTCGGCCTCAAGCTTCGTGATATCGTAGCGCTCGCCATTGTGACGCCAGGAGTAACAGTTGAGGCCCGATATAGTGGTATTGGCACCATTGATTGATTGAACGCGGGCGGTCAGCTGAAGGAGAGTGGCCAGACCGAGAGGCGTTTCGCCGACACCGTTCTCTATATGCAGTTCTTTGACGGAAGAGGCGTCGATGAGAAGTTGCACGATTTTGGAGAAACCCGATCGGATAGCGATATGGAGTGCAGTAGAACCTCCAATGTCGCGCATAAGCAAGCCTTCCTTAGTAAAGGCAAGTAACAGTTCGACCACTCGAATGGATCCGTTGGAGATTGCCAGATGAAGGGGCTGAAAGAGAAATGCAGTTAGTGTTTTTGTAGTTTATAAAATAATAAGACATACGGTATTTTGACGGTGCTTTGATTGCTGCCTTAATAGAGCCTCGCTAACATCCCTCGGCAATGTCTTTAAGAGGTGCTCCAACAAGCGAGGTTGATTCTTTGAGCAGCATATATGGTAGATATTCCACCTGTTTTGAATTGTCAGGTCAAAATATCAATGCGCTCGTTCCAGTATAAATGCTTACCCGTTGACAAGGTCCCTCTCCACCGGAGAGATCGATTGAGCTAGGAGATAGTTCAGAAGCTCAATGCTACAGTTCGACTGAACAGCCAAAGAGATCAGGTTATATCCACTAAATTTCATCCTGTCCATTCCCCCGAGCTCATCAGTAGTGCTCAGAGGTCGACGGGTCGAAGACTCACTTTTGATGCAACGCCGATCCAAACAGACGAGGAGCTTTTGCGAACAAGAGCTTGAGGATCTTCAAATTGTTGCGGTTTACGGCTACCGATAATGGAGACTCTCCCAGTGACGAGATCGTCCAACCCAGCCATTCTGGCAATACTTTCTCCAAATCCTTTGTATAACGAATTCGAGATGCGATCTCCGTGCTATTACTGTTGGCATAGAACTTGTAGGCAGCGAGAGGTCCTTCGCCCGCCAAGTAATCGATAATCTTTTCTGCCCCTACACTGCACGCTTGCCAAAGTAATGGATGGGCAACGCGCAAGATGCCATGCGCACTAGGATCATTCTTCCTCGCCAGATCAACACGCTTCTTTCCATGAACATTTAGGCCCAAGTAGAGCTTGTTCTTGTCGTTTGTCGCTAGCGGTAGTTGTCCTTGAGATTTTGAGACGACACCAAGATCCAACCCAGCCCCAGTCCAACGAATGAATTGGTCCAGCATCTCGGGGTTGTCCTTTGACAAGATTGAGAGCAGCATGCCATCGCGAAATTCGATATGCTGAGGAAGAACGCGATACAGATTTCCAATCTTGACGAACGCCTCAAAGTCGTTGGTCCATATGGCTTGGTCGAGAGGATTTTGATAGCTTGCTTTACTATCAGCAGACAGGACACGAAGTCCATCAAGGACATCCTTGGGGTGTATGTTGCATTGTATAGTAGAAGGTCGCTTGGCGATATCGATGAAGTTAAGCTTGTTGTCCACTGTCATATCTGACTCATCTGAACATTCAGAGCCATTATCATCGTCATCGTCATCTTCATCTACAGATGACTGACATGAGTTATTGACAACCAGGATCTAATTCAGGGACTAACCAAGGTCAATATCACCCGTCCTGAATCTATTATCACCCTCTTTCGGCTTGTACTGCGCTGCAACAATTGCCAAAACGAGTTTCGCCGTCTCCCATTGTCGTCCTGCTATTGCCGCGAATAAAGGTGTGATACCTATGAAGGATATGGTTAATTGGAGGTTCAAGAAAGGGAAGTGATTACTATACCTGTAGTATCCCAGCGGTTGCTGGGATGCTCCACTTGAACGCTTATCTTGAGAGGATTTTGTCCCGAGTTCTCCGGTGGCAGGCACATCGCCTGTATCTTTTCATTGTTGCCTGTGAAACATGCCTCGAAGAGCTCTTCATATCGTTCCTTCTCGAAATCATTGACCTTGTTATTGTACTCGTTAATATGGACATAGGTGAGCTTGTCGTAATCCAATATGGGCTTCTCGTATTGCTCCTGATTCACAACATTTCGTGCAGCGGAGAGTTTATCGGGGAACACTTGATCCCAAGTCTTAGCACCATGCTGATTGAGTACGCGCTTGACAGACTGATAGTAAGCTTTCAGTTCCTTCAGCTTCCTGATTTCTTCTTCTTGCGTAGCTTTATTGAATCGCTTCTGACCTCCTTCCCATGCTTGCATCTTATGTTTCAAGAAACCCCTCCATGTCGACAGCTGAGACTCCTCTGTTGAGGTGGCGGCAGAAGTCGGGGTTTTATCGGCAGCTTGTATTTTAAAGTTGAGGGTGGAGAGCTCCAAGTTGAGCCAGTCGATGTATGTTCTGCGGCTGGATTCGTTACCATGGAAGCTCTCGTGAGTGGGCGCGCTAACATTTGCACCCAAAGCAGCAAACAATGGCACGACGTCACTCTGCATAGTCAACGCTGCTTCCAAGGGCTGGTAATGCGATCCTTCGAAGAGTCGGGATTGGTAGGGTTGCGGGCTGAGAGAAATTTAGAACTCAAGACCAGACATCGGAGAGGACTGCCACTTACGCAATAATCTGCGCTAGGTCCTGCGTGCTTATATTCAGTTTCGCACCGTAAGACAAAAGAAGGACGACCAAAGCGTAATGGCGATTGTAGGCTGCGGTGGAGAGTGGGAACGAGACATAGTTGGGGTAATCAATAACATTGCCGGCTTTGGGATCTTTCTTCAACAAGGCATTCGCGACGGGAAGGTTATTCTGGATAACAGCCTGGTGGAAGACTGTGATGGTTTGCGTAGTGACCTTAGTGGAAGATGCGCCGGCTGCAATCAACCTCTCGACGATTTTCATAGCAGTATTCGGATCTTGGCAAAGCAGAGATGCCGTTAATGGGTGGTAGAATACTGCACTCCCCTGCTTTTCTGGCTCATAATTTGGGTCTGCACCTGCGGCAAGAAGTTCTTCCAGTATAGGGAGCGTTCCAGCAACGACGGCGTGAGTAAGAGGCGTGAAGGCAAAATCCCAGTCTGCGAGATTGAGGTCAAGGATGTCTGGTTCTTCGGTACTGTCCTCGGGAATGTCGCCACTGTTCTTAATTTCCTCTTCTATTTTTTGGGCTGGTGGGACAACAACGAAACCCTTGCGATTCTTCTTTCTCTTTCCACTATCTTCGTCGGACCCTCCATCCTCATCACCATCGTCCTCCGAGCTCCAGTCATCCTCTGACGATGGCCTTTCAGCGTCCGTCTCGTCGTTCATCTCGACGTCCTCTCCATCCTCAGATTTTGCTTTGTTGGCTTCAGCTTGTTCCTTATTCGCTGCACTGCGTTCGAGCAACTTCTTGACGATGACAAGTTGATTATGCTGAATCGCAAGGTGCAAGCTACTCCTCCCGTCCACAAGACGAGCCGTCATTCTTGCTCCGGCATCAATCAGCTCGCATGCAATCTCTGGAGATCCGCAGATAATGGCGGCGTGCAATACGGTGCGGCCGACGTGGTCTCGCCGCTGAAGATCGTGACCGTCCTTGAGCATCGCTTTTACCGTCTCGATATCGTGAGCGGCGATTGCCCTGAAGAATTTCTCGACGGGACCAATGTAGACTTGTTCGCTCCACTCTCCGACATCGATAGGATTGAAGCTGCCTGACATGCTCTGCCGTCCTGGGTCTTCTTCAATGAATCTAAAGGTAGAGAATTGAGCCAATTACATTACTAGAAATATTAAGGGTACCCTTACGAGATGCGGCCTCGAATGTACTGCTTATCTTCTTCCTCCTGTAGAGCTTTCTCGTCATCATCGATAGGAGCAGGACAATGCTATAAGTATTGTAATGAGGGTCTGACTTGACGATTTCAAGAGATATCGTACCTCGCAACAATCCTCCAAGGCTTCTTCCATCGTCCCAAAGAATGCGACGTGACGATGAAGTCGCCTACCCTTGTTCTTTGGATTGAATGTCGCTGTCAGAACCATTAGCCTAAGATGAGAATATCAGATCTTCGAGAAGGCCTACAGTTCATCCCAAGATCCTAGAACAACGACGGTAAGCTTGGAGGCGATTAGCCAAAGAAGTGAGTGAACGAACCGTAGAATACACAAGCTTATCAACCCTTCGTGCATCCCAACCAGGACCATAAGGAATGTGGAGGGAAGCCACATCGTAGTCATTCATTTCCAGGCCCCCAAAGGAATTATCCCCTTTCAAATCGTTCTTGTATTTTCTGCTTGTCCTCCTGTAGGCATAATAGTTCAAGGGGTTGGGTCGGCCTCGGAGGGTACGACGGGAGTCCAAGTAGGCGTTACGAGTTTCGGTGTCGGATAACTTTTCTAGAACGAGGAGTCGGGCCAATCCTTGAATTCGAATAATCGAGCGTTCGTAAATCTATATTGACTCGTCAGTCGCAGTTCATGTTTGGATAGATCAAACGGACGTACTGTTGGATCAACATCGGCCCGTCGAAGAGATGGAACATAGACTTCGAATCCACGAGATGCATACTTCGTAAGGCGAACCTCGTAGGAAGGTGAACGCCTCGTCATGTCCACGGTGTTGCATTGACGCATCATGGAGACGATCGCTCGGGGATTGCCCCATACATGAGTCCCTGTCATTGACCATAAGACGTTGGTGCATATACCCCATCTTTGATGACATACCATCATATGCAAAGCAGGGCGCATCGACGTCAAATCCAGCCAAAATTTCGGCAGGAGAGGAATACAAACGCAAAACGATTTGAATAGAACGATAAGGGTATTGTGCTTGGAGAAGAATACTCAGGCTTTGGATACAAATATTCCTAGGGATTACTCACAATGAATAGAAACGGTATGCTTAGTACGAACGCAGGTTACATCCCAGGTAACCGAGTCCCTAACAGCGGCATAAATCTGCTTGATTTTCTCTTCGGCCTGATTGTTTAATATCGCTATTAGTGGGCGCGTTCCGATGCTGAGGTCATTTACGCACCTGAGCAGGGGTTAATCCCCACAAGAACAAATCAACATCGGATGAAGGATAGGCAACGGAATGGTAGTGCTTCCTGATCGCCCTCTTGGACGCCTTTTGCTCGTCCGTCAACGGCGCCAAACAAGCTTGCACTGATCCGCCAGCGGCAACGACATTGCTCCAGTCAGTCAACTGAGACAGAGAGCCTTCAGTGAAGATTGTCCAATTCCTATTAAACTCCTCCAAATCTTCCGCCATGCTGGGCGTCCCTTCCTTCCTCCGCTTTTCTTCAGATAAAGGCAAGACGTATTTCGCGTTGAGATCTTGCTCGTCTTTGACGACGCGTGCGCGGGTGGTTCGAAGCTCCTTGGGAGCGGCGTAGACGTCGACAAGACCGACGTAGGGGTTCTGGAGACGTATGTTGGTCTTATCAGTCGCCCAGAAACGACGAAGTTCAGCTTCGTCATCGATCGAGGGTTGCAGGGCATCGTCCAAAGAGACCCCAGGACCTTGAGGTAAAGCAAGGACGCGTCTGATGAAGGCTTGAGCTTCAGCAGTCTGGTTTCCACTACCAGGTGCAGTCATAGTCGAGCAGTGAGAAAATTGAGTGTCTTGTAGGGTGTACAGAGCCGGAGGACGTCTGGATGATGGCTTTGTGGAGTACGATTATTTATACGCTCCCAAGATCGCAACGTGCCCTTCCCCTGAATGTATGCCGTACCCGCGCAACGCATGATGGCGCACAAACTCATTCGGGACGGCGGGCAAGAAAGATGGGAGTCAGAACGCGTCCTATCACTGTATTTCCTTTTTTGGAAGGTCGGCCCGCCTCCACTTCCTTACAAGGAAATTACCGCTCGGGTGTAAAGGCTGGGCTTCACGGGGATGCCGTTGTAGCTTCCTATGACTCGGAACGCGAAGGCAGCTATGACTCTATCGGATTTACACGTGGACGAGAAGAAACGGTCCTTTTGTCTTGTGCACAACACCACCAGTCGCATGTCGGACACGGTCATCATCCTCGACAATCAATCAAGACGGGCATCTGTGAGAAAGGATTTATTTCTGGAACACTATGTATTACTGTATATTCGTATCGAGGAAACACCGTAAACCCAAAGAAAAAGATAATTTTGAGGACAATCTCAAGTCCAAAGTCCAATGCACCCAACAGCCCAAAGTATCAACCAATACCCAATTCACCAACCCACAGAAACGGAAACCCAATTTATTGAGCGTGTTTGATATCCCTAGTGAGCCTATCGACTTGTCGCCAGTTCTTGACGAGAGTCGAACGCAAGCTCTCCATTCCAGGAGTGACTCCTTCGTTCTCCTTGCATGTGTATCCACTTGTAGCCGGAGCGCCATCAAGATTGGTTGCAGGGGGTGTGGCGGAATCAATAATCTCAGTGGCCGAACGGCGGTCGGTGGGAGCGAACGGCTTGTTCCTGTATTGTGACAAGATGAGAACAAGTACTTGTCAGAAAGAAGCGCAAAGCGCTGACGTACCAATGAGTAAAGATAAAGGAAGCTGGATCAGGGGTGGTATGCTACGAGTCAAAGTGATGAGATCCTGGTGGGAAGAAGTGAAGGAGTGTGAACGTACTGCCGTAATTTCGTGCAATTCTCGTTGAATCGAGAGGCAGAAGCTGTCCAGGTCGAGATCATTCAAGTCGTAGTTGAAAGGGTTCTCACTTGATGCGTGATGCGTGTCGTCAGTAGTCATCAACGTTGATCACTGCGCTACTCACATTTCCTGACCGATCTCCAAGAAGCCAACAAGCAAGAACGTAGCAAATGCCGTTCCTGGGATGGTAAGATACTTAAACTTGGCATAGATTTGGAACTGGCGATCGGAGTGTCAGATCGTAACCATTCGAATACATCGCGGTGACCTACGGGCAAGAAGAAGAGATAGAGCCATAGCGACAGACGGAGGTGTGCCTGATATGCAAAAGGCAATGGCGTATTCCCGATACGCTCAAGTTGGGACATGGTATCTTGCATGATCTGGAGATTATTAGTCATTCCGGTTGCGATGGCGGGTTCAATGAGTTTGTTCTTCATTAGGTCTAGAAAAAGGTCTCGGGTAAGCACATGTCGGGTGGCAGAATTCCACGAGGGACAACTCACAAGCAGTATAACTAATTCACGACAAGCGAAGCAATACACCGTTAGTTGTCTCCCAGCATATGGAAGATAATTGACCAACCTTGACAGGAACAAGACGATCTCGAGCGGGACGTTGCTTTGACACATATCTTCAAGCTTCTTGAGCTTCTTTTCTTCCCTTCGTCGCTGCCAATCCGACTTGGTCCTCAACATGATCATCCTGCCTACCCATCTAAAGAATCGGATGAACGGGAAGTAGTCTCCGATGGTAGTCTCAGGTGGGTCCCGTGCTGGTCTCAGTGGCCTATGAGCAAAGACATCTGGGAGAGCTTGTTCGGGATCGAATTTCTTCTTTTTGGCACCACGAGGGCCGAACATATTGGTCCATGTCCCAGAGGTGGCAGTTTCTGTGCGGGATCCAGCCAGTGCCTGTTGTTTCTCCTGGTCGAGCGAGGTATCAGAACTCATTGATTCGCCGCGTCGGAGAGTCGCCTGTTCTTGGTAAACTTGGGGGTTGTACGGGTATTCCGCGTCCTCGGAGGCCTGCCAGAGGGGCAGCAAGTTTGCAGCCTCGGTATGGCCCTGTGCTGCATAACGAGGGAGAGCCGAAATTAAAGGAAAGAGATCCCTGTAGTATACGCCTGCTTCGCCACGCAGGAAGTGCTGAAATACTCATTAGAACTGTCGTCCATAGGTACGAGCAGAAGAAACCTACTTTAAGGGCAACCGAAAAGGCTTGAACCTAGGTCGGGTATAAGAAAAGTCCGAAGCCCCAGAAACGCCACCTTACCAAGTTGACCATGGTCTTTTTTTCAATAATGTTATGTAACGTAGATCTACCAGGCCGCTCAGTCGCAGCATGGACCCAAATCTAACACCAAGGAACATGTCAGTAGGCGAACAACAGGCTATGCGTGGAGGCCTCATGGGGGTATGACCTATCAAAGGCCGACGAGGCTCTCGAATGATGGAGCACGTCTATCTTCAAGTCATGGGACTTGTTCGTGGCAGGGTGCAGGGCACAGCCACATTAAGTGGGAGTCCAACATACCATTTGGGCGAGATTCCTTGAAGACATGGCAATGGCCGTCCACATCTTCCGTCCATCCTGGTATCTGAGGAGACATCGCAAGAGAGAAAGAGGCTGGGTGTCAGTCCAATTCACTACCGAGGGCCCTTTGGAAGGGGTGGGAATCCAATATTCAACCACCAAAGGTCGCTCCAGGGAACAAAAAAAATGGGCGCTCACCGCTCGTACGCCGACGAGGTCCTGAAGTTGATGACCAAACCGAGAACTGTACCCAATACTGTGAGCAAACCGGGGTCGAAGCTGAGCTTTGTGTCCGTAAATTCAGAGACCAAGACGACCACTAATATTCAATCCATGATGTAAGTTTGCCAAGGCACTACCAAGGCATAGCAATCTATTTATAACGAGTAAATACGTACTCGTTGCAATAAGAGAGAAGAAGATCATCTCAGGCCAAATGTCATTAATGACAGTGGCCTGGAATTTCTTCGCGGTCCAGCGACTGAAGAGTGGGTTCCGCGCAACCATTGTGGGCGGTTTTGCAGAGTATGAAGATCTTCAAGACTTCAAAGCTGACGATGGCCAAGGAGACGAGAGAGAAGACAAGGGAAAGGAATGGTTTCTGTCACCTCGAATCCATTTTTTGTAGTCGTTCTCGATCAGGGGCGTGATCTTCTGGAACTCGTGCGACAAGGTTTGACGGGGGCCAGGGCGAAATCGCGCTGGCTGATTGGGGGAGCCGTGGCAACGCGCTGACCTTCTCTTGATCCGGAGGGTTCAATTATTAGGGCTTTGTCGAATTTTTGTCAGATTACAATTTACCTTCAATAGATCTGCGGAGTTGTGCAGGGTTGTTGGTGAAATATGCGTACCATCTGGATGGGCGGTGACGCCCAGGGCACAGCCAGGATCACAGCGCCCGCCGAAAGGAGATGAAGCGAATACACTTCCTATCAGACATCAAGCACGTCTTGATGACTTCTGTCAGAGAGTGATCGCGTGTCTCTCGATATCAAGGCAAAAGTTCTCCGTAAAACATAAGAGATTTGCATTATCTGTTGATCAAAGCAGTGTCACTCATGACACTTGCTGGACATCAAGAAGCAGCGCAGTGACGCGCTGCAGCACCAGTAGGCTGCGAAGCACGGGCTCTCAGAACAGCCGAACCACGAAGGATACCTTCTCCCGATGTGGGGTTACGGTATGATATGCTATGACTTGCTCTGACAGGCTCAATACCGGTAACTGGTACCGTGATGCCTCGTGCAAAGCTGAATGACGTGTGAGCGTTGTGTTTCAAAACGTACGGCGTTGGTTGCTCTTGCTATCCTGGTAACCGCACGACTAGTGATGTTTCGTACGTGCGCGTGTCGCGTGCGGTAGCCACTGCATGTCAGCAGGTAAGCAGGACACCAAATCACCCCGCTGAATTACGCTCAGGCCTAAGGATTTTGGGCGCGTCATGACTTGGAAGCGGTATCCTCGGCGTCTTTCATTAGGAGGGCAAGTTCCTCCGACTTTGAGAGCGCCAAAGGATGCTTATCCCCGCTTTCCATCTTCAGCAATCGGGCGGTGCGGGGCAAGTCGAAGAGCAGAAAAATCTATTTCCGCTTTGTTGTTTGACCCTATTTGCCTCGACGATGTTCTCCTCCCCGTCATCAAGTAACCCTCTCCTGACCAGCACGAGGGTCCGTACGCTCGTCGTCTCTCTCTTGGTGGCTCTGGGCTCTGGTACGAACTATGTGAGTGAAAGAACGAGCCCCGTTCTCGCTGGTCTCGACGCTGACTGGTCTTGAGTCTAGGCATACTCAGGTCGGATCAATCTACCCATTGAATCACCATCTCGACGAGCTGATGATGCCTTCGCCAATGCCGCTATACAGCCTACGCTCCTCAGCTGGGCGCCCGCCTGCACATATCCCACACTCAGCTTAATATCATCGCCCTAGCAGGAAACGGTAGGCATCGGGATGCTCCGGACGTAGTCACTAACTCCTAACCCCACCCCTGTGGATAGTCGGCATCTACAGCACTGGGCCAATATGGGGTCGGTTAGTTGACACTCGTGGACCAAAGATTCCCTTGACCTTCGCGTTCTTGTTCCTTCTCTCCGGCTATTCCGGGATCCGTCACTTCTTCGACGCGGGAGTACCAAAAGATGCACCAACGATCTCAGATTGGACCTTCGGCTTGTTAGTGTTGTGCGGGTACTTGACTGGCGCTGGTGGCAACGGTGGTTTGACAAGCTCGGTGAACTCGACAGCCAAATCATTTCCTGATCGAGCGGTAAGTTAATTTCTTCGTAATTCAGTTGATTGTTCCTACATGATCTTCACCTTGAACCTCTTGTCCTTCGTCATCAATTGATTGCGGAGTTGTGCTTGGCATTGCTAACATAATTCTTCTAGAGGGCATCAGCGACGGGGTTGGTTATTGGTGGTTTTGGATTATCTGCGTTCATCTTCTCTTCTATTGCGAAGTATGCCTTTCCGGGTAACACTTCATCCTTCCTACTTCTGCTGGCCCTGGGAACAGCGTCCCCTATGATTCTCGGATGGTTCTTTGTGAAGCCAGTCCCCTTCCACGAGGGAAGGGTCTCCGGTGGTGAAGAAGCCGCAGACATCTCCCACAGAGCGAACAGTCGGACTAGGTTGTTAGACGCCGAGGAGAACCCTCTTGCCAATTCTACCTTGAGTGATGGAGAGGATGAGGACGAAGAAGTACCGTTGCATAGTACTGGTGTTGACGTTGGCGGTGCAGAGCCGAGACATCGCCGTTCGTATAGCTTGGAAAGAAACGCGGACCACTCTTTGCATGACCATAATTTGCCGAACATTTTTGGTTCCGAGCTAATAACTAATGGTGATTTTTGGTTACTGTTTTCTATTCTATCTATTGGTGAGTGTGATTATCTGAAATCGGCTGCGATATTTCTGACTTTATTTCTAGTAAGTGGAACAGGGCTAATGTGTATGTCCCATTGGCCTTCGCAGACCCTTTCTGTGGCTTGACGCGCTGTTAGATATAAACAATGTCGGGTCGATGTCGCAGGCTCTATATGCCCAAGGAAACCCCAATTATGACGAGAAACGCGCCGCCGTATGGCAAGCTCAGCAGGTTTCTAGCATCAGCTTAATGAACTTTACAGGAAGGATCTTTATCGGTATGCCGCTTTATTTAATCCGAATTCTTTATTCCCTAACAGATCGACCTAGGCCTTGTGGCCGATTTCACCAAGACGAAACTCGGCCTTCCACGATCGTACTGCATCGTGCTAGTCGCTTTCTTTGCCTTTATATCTCAGGTAACAGCAGCGCGCATTGACACTATCGAGAACTTGTGGATGGCGAGTGCGTTGCTTGGACTCGCCCACGGGAGCGCATTTTCTCTATTCCCAACGATGACTATCGAGTGGTTTGGTATGCGTAAGTAGCATTCCTTTTCTACTCGCCACTCTGTCCCGCTCACCAGTCACGATCTTTAGCACACTTCTCGGAAAATTGGGGCTACGTCTCGATGTCCCCGATGTTTGGGGGCAACATATTCTCTCTCATCTTTGGCCGCAATCTGGATGCACATGAGACCGTTACTCCTACTCCGGAACTGTTGGTGGATGCGAGACATATTTGCTTGCAAGGTCGGTTGTGCTATGTCGATGCGCTCTATGTTACTGCTGCAGCTTGTTTCTTTGCTATGGGTTTGAGTGTTTGGGCTGGGTATAGAGACAAAGCTAGGGTGCGATGACTGTACTATATATTCGTTTCTTGTATATTCTATTTATTACGAGGTGCTTCTAATTTTTGCGGGCCATACTGCCAGTGGCGTTCAATTATATTGCTCCCTCCACTAGGCGAACTACTCGCCAATATACCTCGCGTTTTCGTTACGCTCTGTGCTACAAACAACTCGAGTTGAATCATAAACGATAGTCATTTTGTATCAGTCCTTGCTGAACTATTATATCTTGTGGTATCCTGATGGTCACCATCACAATCCTTTATGTCATACCTGACGCATCTAAGCCTAACCTCAGAGCTGGATCGCTGGGTTCTGCACAATATGCAAAAGAAACTGTATGTCCGATGACAGCAACTCGGCATATGATAACTCGAACCTTCGAGTTCCCTCATCGCAATTCAATCATCCACATCGTACGATTGTCCCCCCAGCGCTTGCTGCGACCTCACTTCTTGGGTCTGCATACCAAATCTTATACTTGGTCTCTTCTCTACGCCCGGAAACCATATTATCTACAGGCTGTAAAAAAAAGTTCGTAGAACAGAACACGAGAGAACGGTTATCATATAGCTCACCATCCCGCGGTCATAATGACTTCTCAGTGTAGTAGGCGTCCAATTCTCGATCTCGGGTATCGCCAGTGCCTAAGGACGGGGCTGATTCACACTGTCGATATTGAGTTATGAATGTAACTAAGATTCAAATTGCCTATACATCCATATAACCAGCACGCCTACCAGAACATTGAGAAGATGCAAACAAACCGGGAAGAGGGGTAAGGGAAGGAGGGGACGGGAATACATTGAGACAAGAGCAACGATTGCACATTAACCAACCAGTCCATAAACTCCATGATGTATCTCAAGCTCAACCCCTTTAATCCGTCCTTCCAATCTTCCTATAATCAACTTGCTCCTCCTCATTCAACACCCTCCTCAAAAACAGCGCAAAGGCTCCGATGGCCGAAAGGATCAGCGTAATAGCCCACAGCGGGTGGTTGACTATGAACTTTTCGATTGACATCAGTTTGTTGCTGAGGTACTGGATGGAGAACGCGGAGATCAGTATTGAGTAAAAAACGGGTATGGAAGGGCGCAATACGTACTCTCGTCATCCTTTCAATGGCATTCTCCGAGTTCTTGTACGCGATCTGACCGCTGAAGCTTCCTTCGATGGCCGAGAACACGCTCTGAGAAGAAGACAACTTGATAGGTGAGCCGGTGGCATCCGTATCCCAATAAATCAAGTTCTACCACACCAAAATCAGTTCAACTCCATTCACCCAACCTCTGACACAAAATACTCACCGAATGGTCAACAACCACAACCTTCAAATCATCCAGCCCACCCGTGCTCAAAACAGTCGCCTCGTCCACCTTTTGAATCCCATACATGCTCTTCATCCAATCCCCCCACCTTTCTCTGTCCATCCACGCAAACACCACCTGTCTCCCTCCACTCGTGTTCTGCACACCATGCGCGCCAACCATCCCCGTCCCCTCCGTCCTGGCTTTCCACTTCTTTGCCAAGTCGGAGAGCCGGGAGTCGACTTTACCGGCAGAAAAGTGGATGCTAGAGGGAGGAGGAGCGGCGACGAGGACGACGAGGGGGCTCGAGACTTGGAGGCCTTTGTCAACAGCTACGTTAGGTACATTCATGACATGTTGGAAGGTATCCTGCGTCAGCTCGATCGTGCTTGGGATACGGTTTTGTAGCAAGAACTCTTCAAAGGTCTTTCGAAGTTGAGCGAGGTCGCGATAGGAAGAGGTGTGCTTGCCGTGGTAGATTGCGGTGGGGAGGGTCAAGTCGTGGTCTTTGAAGGCTATAAGAGCGTATGTGGAAGAGGCTGGGATGCTGTATTGCATTAACAAGGAGGGGGATTCGGATGTGAGGATTGGGGTTGAGCCGAGGAGAATGTTGGCGGCCTCTTTCAAGGTGGTCTGTTAATGAGAGTTAAGGAGCACACTCAGAATGTAAGAGAGAGAACACCTACCAAGGCAGCAGGATCCCCAGATGAATGGAGGAATAGATAGACGACATTGTCGCTTGCGACGTGTTGGGCGAGTTGCTCATCGGTAATTGCAGTAACTCCTCTGTTATGCACATCGAACCCATCAATGCACGAAGTGATGAGAAAGTATATAAACTTACGAAGAGCTGGCCTTCTCGGCAAATGCCTTCAACTGTTCAAGCTTCCTGCCACCGCTATACTCCGAAACCACGCCACCAGGAGCGTAAAACTTCAAAGTAGGATATCCTTGTACTCCTTGAGATCCACATAAGGAACTGTTGTCGTCGCAATTCACTTCAGCGATAGTCAGTTGGTTTTGCATGTGTCGGGCGAGTTGTTTCCATGTCGGTGCTAGTTTCTTGCAATGTCCACACCTAGGCGATTATGAGGATTTGAGAACGACGCTTCGTCGTCCAAGAAATAAGATACTCACCAAGGCGCATAGAACTTGACGAATACAGGGTTCCCATTTGCTAATTCCTTCTCGAAACTATCACCATCCAGGACCAATACCTCGCCCTGAGGATTCGCAACCACTCTTGCGCTTTCCTGTTCACGATGTTCCGGAGTGTGGGGTTGGGGTACTGCAGGGGGCTGCTCCTCCTGTGCATTGTTAATCTGCGCCTCTGCATCGACTTGAATATTCGGTCGTGGCTCAGGCCTCGAATGGCTCGTAAGGAACGCAATAAGACGTTCAAGCTCCCGACTGCCTTTGAAAGTCTCAAGAGCCTCTCCTTCGCGGTAAAGCGTCATCTGAGGGTATCCAGTTACGCCATTTGCCTCACACAAGTCTACAGCAACCACAAAATTCCCATGTCGCCCATCAACTCCATGAAAGAACGCGAGATGAAGACGAACGTACCACCATACGAAGCACAGTTGACCTGCGCCAACTCGACAGGCAACTGCAAAACCTTCACCTCCTCGACCAGCTTCTCCCAAGTCGGCGCAAACGCCTTACAATGATGGCACCACGGCGAAAAGTGTTCTACAAACCACGTTCCATGTGCGGTTATTTGCTTGAAGTTTGTTGGCGTGAGTTCAGTCGATACGATGGGCAACGCAGCGGAGGTCAAGACGGAAGGAATGAGGAAGAGAGTAAGAGAGGGAAGTGTAGGGAAGAACTTCATCGTTTTTGCGCGAATGGGGGATTAAGTGTGAATGTTGTGAACTCGGAGGGTGTACCAGCCCTCCTGGAGTTTGTGAAGGGAATTATTAGGAGTAAAGTTGGAGTGTGTTCTCCTGTCCTGAGTGCTGAGACCGGCGAGGACGAGGATAGTTAAGTGACGACGTGGAAGTAGATTGGTAAGGAGTGTGTGTAATCGTGGCTGTGATCCCCGACCTGCCAAGCTCTTACCACCATCACCTGCTGCTCTCGACGAACGCCATGGAGACTCTACGCTTCCCCTCAAACCCACCTCATCTCTCCTTTGCTCACATCGCACTCTTTAAAAACGTCAAAAACGCCTCAGATCTTCGCGACCGCATAGTCTCTGCATCAACCTCACCGAATCAATCAGATAGGGATGAAGTCAACTATGCGTTTATAAATCCAACACTTGTTAGCCCTCTCATTCTCGCTTCTATCTTCGCCACAATCATCTCTCAACCTCAGTTTTCACCATATGCATACACGGGATTGGATTTGCCTTGATTGACGCCAAATCCGTTAAATTATTGCGCGGCATGTCAGATAACAAGCAAGCTGCATCTCCAAACCGCTATAGCACAAGCAACGCTCTCAGATGCACAGGGAAGCCTTCGAACCAAGACGGTGCATTCAGAAATCCTTTGGGCTCTTAATCCAACGCACAACGTGCGTCTTCTCTCTGTCGCAACAACCATGCCTAACGCCTTGTATTGCGTTACAGATCACTGAAGCACTTCGGCGATACGGTATATCACCCACGTCTACCTCCCTCCTCCTAATCCGAATCGACGGTCCCGCCGAATCCCCATCCGCGATTCAAACGCACATGACAAAACTAGTAGATGGTGATCTCGTTCCATTCGAGGAACTGTCCACCTTGACGGACTGGGCTACAATAAAAAAGGTCCGTACTCTACCCCTACCCTCTTCCAGATTTGGCGAGTCTGATTGCCCACAAGTACCACAAACTCAACGAAGAGCAAGCGATCAAATCAGCTGGAGGCGTTGATCGGGAGAGAGCCGTCGTGGACAACATCGTAGTGACGAGTGTGGCGATGAAAAGCGTCATGTCGTGAACGCGCGACTCCCCGCAGCAGAGAGCGGAAAATTGTCTTATTTTGTTACATTATTGCAAATGTACAACCAGCAGCGATGTATCAACAGGGAGAGATAAACGGTATAAGCACCAGGGTGATCTCCAATGGACATGTACTAAAGAAACAAAGACTATACCCTTCTAACCTCACCACACTACCCAAATCCACACCCCCAACTTTACTTCCCTTTCGAGTTCCCGTCCTTCTCCTGTTGGTTGTTATCCTGCATACTCATCTCAATAGCTCTAGCAATAGCTGCCTCTTCGTCCTCCTCATCCTCCCCAGCCCCATCCGCAGCTGCCATCTCGACATCCTTGCCCTCCGACATCGCAAGAGCTTGCTGCAACAACGCTGCCTCTTCGTCGTCAACCGCATCTGCAGGTTCTGTTAGTGCCGCGGTCTTTGCCTGAGTGGATGTAGGAGCGGTTGTCGTGGTTGTCGAGGTAGCAGGAGCGGGGGGAGCACTGGAACTTGCCCCAGCGGCAGCAGTTGCGGACGATTCACCCCCTGATGCTGCTCGTTCCGCCTCTTCTCTTGCTTGAGCTTCCTGCATGGACAAACGCAGAGCCTTTGAGAGGACATTGTCAGCCCAAACTCGTCCCAAGCTGATACAATAAAGTAACATACCATAGCGAGCTCGGGATCGAGGTTAGGATCAAAATCCAGACCGAATTCATTAGCCTCTGCTCCACCTGAAGAAGCATCTGGTCCTGTACCACCCAACTCTGCAGGGATTGCTCCACTTCTGTCGCTTGCAAGGATGGGTGATGAAATCAATACATCAGATAATAGTCGTGATCCAGGCTGCACAATGACTAGGTGCCTAGTAGTCCGATTACTACCAATATAGATAGAAAAGAGATAGAAAAGGACGCAAACGCTTACGAATTATCTCCATTGTTAACACTATCCACAAATGCCTTCAAAACCGTCTTCCCCTCCTCCCCTACCGGCTCCTCGATCCCATCTCCAAACGCTACCACGTCCACCGCCACGTTATTCTTCTTCAGCTTCTTGCCCAACTTGATCATCGCCTTCTCATCGCCCGATTGCCCCTCGAGCGGCGACCCGACAAAGACGATGATGCGCTGACGGAGGGTCTTGTTCTCTCGGTGTTTGAGGGCGAGTTGAGCGACGGCTACTGCGGTGGGGATGTCGATTGACCCACCGATTTTGCGGGAGGCGGTGTGCACGGCTGAGAGGATGTGTCCGAGGTCTTTGGTGTGTGTCACGAGGACTTCCGGGCTACGTTCATGCGCAATTGGATAGATGAATGCCGGACAGACAGAGGGGATGAGAAACCTGTTAGCATCGTGCAGGTATGTCTGTACAGTACCCACTCACCCTTTCCCGGCCATGGACATGATCCCAACCGTGCTCTCCGGGTTGGAATCAATCTTCGTTTGAAACACAACATTGACAGCATCGGCTTGCGCATCAAATCTAGTAGGCTGATAGTCCCCGTTGCGCATATATTCAGATGTGTCGACTATCATCATCGTTGCTTCCAACGGCATCTTGGATTAATTAGTTGAGGGAGGGTTGTACGACAAATTGGGGTCTGGCTGATGGGGTAATACAAGTGGGTGTGTAGTTGCAATCTTGTGAGATCCTTTGTGTGCTATGACGAGGATGAAGAGAAAGTAATGGGATAAGATTGTAGGCGTAGATGCACGGAGATGACGCGTCCAAGGGACGCGACGAGATCTGTTTGCCTATGTTTGTCCAGTGGCAGACCAAGTCGTTGAACCGCCAGTGCGAGAAGTGCCGTACATCTTGGATGTAATATTGTCCACAAAGTGAGGCACATCAAGTCATAAACTTGACACCCCTGCACAAGTACTGCCCAAGTCATCAACTATTTTCGGAACTCAAAGCCAATAGATAGTGAATAGACGGCTAAACCCAAAAAAGTTAGGTAATAATACAATATGATCCAGCAGAATCACGATGGTCATTGTCTTCCTCCTTGTTAACAGGTACACCCTTATCAGGACTATTTTCCGCTGATGAGCCAGGGGTAGACTCTGAGCTAGTCGCAGCTAACAATATATTCTCAAACGTGATTTGAAGAGTAGTGTAGATGTGATCCATTTGAGGATGATTGCTAGCACGAGAATGCGTTAGTCCTATGGTTTACACAGCTCTAGTAAAAGAGATGAACGCACTTGAGGTTCAAACTTGCAGACTTTGGGGGCTTGGACTGTCCTGAAAAACCCAAAATCTACCCTTTATATATTGCCCTTTCTTTTGCTTTGACCACCAGTGGCACACCACTGGCATCTTTCGACCCCTATAAGCCTCGTCTCATCTCGGAATTTATGTCAAAGCAACATCGACAATAAGTTATTCCATTACCATACGGCTTTATATCTATATAAAGGACCAGGTGGCTGCAAATATCGAGTCACCTCCTTTACCAAAAATGCCCGTGTTCAAAGGAGAAAACAACAATGAGGAAAGATCTTATTATCACTCCCATTCATCGAGAATAGAAGCCATCGTCAAATCACCATCAGTCAGATGGTAAGGAGAGAATGGTATTCTAATTAGATGCGTGCTTTCAAGGCATTGAATTGGCGATTTTTATCGCTACTTAGTTGTTCACAAGCAAGAGGCTCTTCAGGAGCCTTAGGCATATTCGTAATGGGCCTGCGAGAAGGTACTTTATTTTCTATAGCCATATATAACGAGATTATTCTACGAAGCTAATTCCGCCTCTGGGGTTAGAGAGATATGAGCCAATGAATCCATGTCAGATAGGTAACACTCCAGCCCTTCACTCTGCAGCAACAAGACCCGTTCACGGATATCCGTCGAATCCCTTTGGTCATGGACTTTGATGCTAGAGAACCCGTCGACCTGTACCCTCCACCGAGATTCAATAAACCGCATCAGCTCGTCGTTGGTCACCGCTAATTCGCCCAGCTCCTCTCCTACAACTAATTCCTTAAGAGCCGGCAGGTATCGCGTGGTATTCTCCGAGGATAATGTCATGTTCGATATAAGCGCAGCGAAGCAACCGCATTTCTGAATTCTGAGTTCCGTAATTGTAGGAATCTGCTGGAGGAATTGCAAGATTTCTTCGGGGCGGACTTGGAATTTGAACAATGAGAGGTATTCCGGGGGTGGTGATGCGGCCGCGACAAGTCCCAAGATCCCCGACGCATCCACTATATCGGCCAGACCTAGGTCAACCAGCGAAGGAAACTGCACTGCTTGGAATAGCGGCCGAATTCCGTGAACCGGTCGTTCAAATGTGGAGTCGAGCACGCTAAGGGATGTATGCGAGAATCGCAAACTGGGGTCAACGGGTAGAATGCCGCCCAAGGGCGTAAGGTAAATGGAGAGGCTTTCCAGGTGACGGCATTTAGATAGCATGTCCAGAATTGCAGTCGGTCGCATCGAAAATGGGTCCCATGAGCAACGCCAAAGATTTCGAGTGAACTAGGCATTGCTCTGACCAAGTCATCGCGGAGTGCCTCAATAATGTCTCTGTGGAGGGTGATGTACTTGAGTTTTCGACAACGCGAGAAATCCAGAGATATTTCAGAGATATCTGCGGGCTCGTAAAGATCCTCTTCAATCTCCAGCTTCAACCCCTCGAGCTGGGGCAATCCGCGTGAAATAACCTCCAGATGCTTGCTAACTCGACCAAATCAACCGTCACAGTAAGATTTTGGATGCGAGATGCTACATTCTCCAGGATAGTGTGGGTCACGATAGGCATCCCCCTGTCGCTTTGAGAAGCCGATAATATAATGTCGCAGGGTAGGTTACGCGATCGTCTAAGCCACTTTTCGATTTTATGAGTGTCGCGGGAAATATTGCGGACGTCTCCATTTATTCTGACAAACGACCAGAGCGCATGAGTGCCTAATGTTATGGCCCTCCAGCGCTTGCAGACGAGCCCTAGGGTGATAGGGGCTGCCCAGAAGCCATCTTGGTAGAATAGAAAACTTTTGATATTATTTCTGGCGGGATGTCCAATATAGGCGATCTCATGCTGTAGGCGGATTGGAATCGTGAAGGTCAGCAGATGGGAGGTCGACGCGTTGGGAGGAAATTGGGGAGACACGCTGGTGAAAATTAGCGGAAGCGCCATGCTTTCAAGCTCCAACCATCCAGCTAGGCCGAAATGCCGACCAGTCTCTCTTGATGGCGCCTGGATGTTGAGCGCTGATGAAGTATGGCGTTGGGTGTTCCATGCCGACTACTTTCTGTAGGAGGAGCTGCCTATTATAGCTTACCATTATAAGTCCAGTGGAAGAATTCCCCTTGCCCTATTACCCATTCTTTAGTTCATTTTCCAGAACCTTCATGCTGAGTGTACTGCCAGTGGAAGCTACCAATGCCTCAACCAAAGAAGCATTCTTCGTGTCAGGTATATGTGTTAGCGAACATGACAGGCAGAGAGCACCTATAAATTATAACATTCGTTCCCCCATGTTCTAACGAAGTACACTATAATGCAGAGGATTTAAATATTCTCTGCGAGGGCGAGGTCGGCCAACACTCAGAAATATAGCTTACAAACATACGTACGGTCCAAAAACGAAAATCCTACTAAGTATACAAGCATATGCATTAATAATGAACTCGAAACTAGATAATAATGTTCAATAACCCCTATATCCCAAGGTATAGATTCTGGTCGCGAATGGAAAGCGAACAAGGGCTTGTCACTGGTATAGAGCCGGACATTGAGTCCGCTCCACCAAGCAGGATCCACAACTGCAAGAACGATGACGAAGTAACGAAGAGCGCCTGGTTTCAAAAGTCCCATGGATAAATCGTCAGATACACTCCACTGGCAAAACTCCAAGAACTAAACAAGATGCAAGGATAAAAGCTACTCACATAATAGTTTTTAGCGATCAATGCAGCTTATTTTCAGCAACACCCATAACTCTCAGACGAGCTCGAATAATCCCAGTCTGACGATCCATACGACGACTCTTCGTACGATGGCGCAAAAGATTCGTTAGACTCTGAGTATTTGCTGCCCAGCTCGTATATTTGTTCGGTTTTGGCTTCGCATGGCTCGTTGATCATGGTGAAGGTAGTTTCGAGTTTGAGCAGTGTGAGGACGAGACAAGGAGGTCACTCGAGGAGAACAAGGCGGAGGCGATACAAATGGCTTTAGGGGCACTGCTGGCGGTATGACCACCCACTCCAACCACCCACTATATATACACATCTCCCCCAAACTCTCGCCCGAGCAATGATATCACCTCACCACTCCCAAACGCCGTTCGTGCCCAGCCAATCCTCTCCAAAAACAACAATCCCTCGATCGTACACACAATCAGAGCCAATAACAACGTCGCACTCCTGTGGCTGAGCCGCCAGAGTCTTATTGTTCTCGTCCTACGCGTGCACACACGACAGCACAAACCTAAAACGCATCGAAATGCCTGGAACACATTCTTTTTGTCTTTGCGCTTGCGTGGGAAATGCGGGGTGTCAGGGATTTATGAGATTGAAATTGATCCTAATGGGTCGGCTCTGCGCAGACCTGGATGATACAGCATATTTAAAATAATGAGTAAAGAATACCGTACAATATGTGAGTCAAGATGAGAAGGTGTTAATCATGAAGCGAAGGAGAGATCTGGAACAATAAGCCAAGAGGCTGGCTACAAAGAGATAAGGCGCGAACAAGGATGAAGAAAAAACTCCAAAACTCATAAATTACATACGCATGTACACAACCCCCCAACCTCCTAATTCGGGGTATACTCAGGTGGGACATCCTCAATACGCTGTCCTAGCCTCAAACCACTATCCTGATGCACAACAACAATCGGAGGTAGAGGGATCTCATCTGGCGGTGTTGACGTATTATTATTACTAGGACGAAGGTGGGCATGACTGCTTTCCGAGGGAGGCGACGACAAACTGTACGAGCCATGGCTGAGGTGCGTAGGCGTGTACGTCAACGGAGTAGGGTTGGGATGCAACGGGCCAGAAGATATAGGCGAAAGAGGCGGCGATGTAGTGTTGCTTCCGCTAGCAACAGTCCGTTCCGACGTCGGTATCGGATATAACTGCGGAACGGTACTACTCGCACTAGCAGACCGAGAGACGGACGACGTTCCAGCCCCAGTCGCACCCAAACCACTCCCTCCAAACGCTTCCTGCGCCTTCATAGACGGTATAACCAAACTCGCTCCGTTCTGGGGCCCTGTACCCGCTGCGGCTGGAACCGGCTCAACAAACGGTACCGGTTCAGGCGGTGGAGAATCGATGATAGCCCGCCGTCTGTCTTTGTAGTCGTCCAAAAACTTTTGCTGACGATCCTTTCTCCGACACCAGAACCACAGGAGGATAGCTACGACGGCCAGAAGACCCGCTCCTCCCACGATTCCTCCGACAATGCCACCAATCGTAGCAGGTGATGCTCCTGATGAGCTATTGTCCTGTGGGTTCAATCCGCCTGGGGGCGGCCATGGATTCTCGGGAGAGATGGTTGGATTTCCCGGAGGAAGAGTGTACCCAGATGACGTGTCAGTATTACTGCTCCTAGTATTGGTTCCAGACGAGGTATTTGAATCTGAATTAGAGGGCGTAGGGGGTGGTGTTGGATTGGGCGGCTCTTCTGATTCGTCGTCGTCGTCGTCATCATCGTTGTCATTATCATCTACAAACGTCGCATTGGTGACAAGTAGCCATGTTAGCGAAAGCGGTGACTGGTTCGAGTTCGTTCCTTGATAGGCAACTTCGATGCTATGTCGCCCAGGCTCCAGGTCGGGCGTGGTGAATAGTATCTGATTGTAAAGAGAGCGTGGGCTTTCTCCCTCAAGTCCAGGAATGTCAAAGGTGGCTGGATCGGAGCCGTCCACAGAGTACGTCCCAGACGAAGCTGCTCGCTCTGCTCCACCTGGCAGAAACGCACCCCAAGCCAGAGATTTCCCTAACCCACACCAAAAAAACACAAAAAAAGTTCTAACTCGTTTGACTACAGATCCATCAAAACCAGACTCACCAATGAAAGGAAACGTAACTTTCGACCCCGCAGTCCCCGTCGCCCTCGAAACCCCGCCGACCAGGACCCAATCGTCATCATACCTAATATCCCCGTCATCAAACTCCACCCTTATCTGCGCCGTATCAATCGGGTACCCCGCCCCCGGCACGAACTGTACACGGTCAAACTGGAACGGGGCTCCCAAACTCGTCACGTTGACCGTCAATACATGATTCCCATCGGACGCGCTGTCCATCGCGCACAAGATCCAGTTGTTGGCCGATCCGCCTCCGGAAAACGGGTCCAAGTTCCGTATAGGCTGTGAATCGACAAAACACTCGTACGATGGGTCCGAGACGCCATCCACGGCGGTGAAATTCGATACACCATACACAAGAGCATGATATCCTGAAAGAAGCGCAAGAAAAAAAAAAGTTAATCAACTTCCTAAAGCCCTCTAATCCCCCTTCCGACTGCCATGCACATTGCACACGACAAGAAAATGACAGCGAAGAAAGCCCACCTCGGAACGGGATAGAAAAACTAAAACTCCCCGCCTCGCTCGTCTGATGCAACGTCCCCTCAAAATTCGGTCCAAAAAGCTCTCCCGGCTCTTGCAGCCTCCTCACAAGAGACCATCCAGAGCTATACGACACTCGGGCGTCATTATCGTCAATCTGCACCTGTCGTGGCATGAAACGCTTTGGGAATCGGGGGATAAGCTCAATAAGCTTGAGCTATAGCCTGGCTGACACGAAAGCCTAGGAGGAGACAAGGAGAAAGGAGGGGAGAGCTCCAATCACCGTACGCCGATGCCCCACATGCAGATGGGTCCCATCGGAAATAATCCGAAAATGGCATACTAGACCTGGTCTCGTATTATGATTTCCGCCAGCACGGTATACGCTGCCCGTCGTACTCCTGGTCCAAGGAGGACTGAATCTGTCCATGGTACGTTAGGTTCCACGCTGGCGCAAGCCGTTCGAGAGCGCTCCGAGTCCGCGGAGACCAGCTCAGCAGAACTGCGCTTCGGCTTGCAATGGAGCGACCCATGTGGAGGGCAAAAGGAGACATCAAATCGCGACTATTTTATCAGCCGAATCGGTCCGGCCCGCCAGGCCCGGGAGACGCCTAAAAAAACGAATAATTTTATTTTATCCAGATACAACTGCTGTTGATACACTTCCGGGGAGGGTCCTCGCTCTAAACCAAACCTTTCCTTCTGCCCACCACAAGCTATTATCGAAGAGATGATATCCAAAAAGCGGCGATAATCACAGACGGTCTGCATTGCAAATTAGAGCCATCCTCCAAACTGGTGCTGCAAGAGAACTTACCGACGTTGCCGAGGTCGGCGCAAGCCTCCTTGACTCGGGCGGTGAGAGTCTTCTCACCCTCGCGGACCCAGACACGGGGATCGTAGTACTGAACCAGCAAGTGAGACTAAGTGAATGAGAGATTGATATGAACGCACCTTCTTGTTTGGCTTGTCTGCACCCTCTGGGTTTCCGACTTGAGTCTTGAGGTACTCGGCCTTGGACTCGACGAATTTCTACGTGGATTGGAAATAGGTTAGTTTCACTACTACCCAAATTTAAAGTGTCTTACCCTGATACCAGTAAGGTATGCGAACTGGGTATCAGTGTCGACGTTCATTTTAACAACACCATTGTCGACGGCAGTTCTGATCTCCTCTTTTGTTGAGCCAGAGCCACCGTGGAAGACCAGGTACCTAGACGACTTGAGCGTTTCTGAATAGAAAGAACTCGTGACGAGAACTTACAAGGGTTGGCTGCCCGCTGGTAGTTGACTCTGTTCAGCAGCGTATGCTTGGTGCTTGCCCAAAAGTTCAGGATGCAACTTGACGTTTCCAGGCTTATAGACACCATGCACATTTCCGAAAGCAGCAGCGATACTGAAGTTGGGGCTGATCTTGCTCAAAGTCTTGTGGACGTCAAAGACATCCTCAGGTTGTGTGTAAAGGGCCGAGTTGTCGACGCCAGTATTATCGACACCATCCTCTTCACCACCAGTGATACCGATTTCCATCTCGAGCCAGATACCCAAGGGTGCCATGCGCTTGAAGTACTTCTCGCAAATGGCGATGTTCTCCTCCTTTGACTCTTCGGAGAGATCCAACATGTGGGAAGAGAACAATGCCTCGCCGTGCTCCTTGAAGTAAGCTTCATCAGCCTCGAGCATGCCATCGAACCATGGGAGGAGCTTCTTGGCACAGTGGTCGCTGTGCAAGATAACAGGGCTATCCACGAAGTCGATTAGCCATCCCACGTCCAATCAGAGTCGTAGAGTAAGACATACATTCCGTAGGCCTTGGCGACAGTCCTAACGTGCTTCGCTGCGGCGATAGCACCAAGGATAGAGGCCTGCTGGCCATCGTTGGAAAGACCCTTTCCAGCGAAGTAGGCACTACCACCCTGAGAAACCTGCAGGATGATAGGTGATTTGATATCCCTGCAATAAGCGCCATGACCAACAAATCTCCACTGATGACGACACAATATACCTGGCAGCCTCGAGAACGGCGTTGGCGGTGGACGAGGAGGTCACGTTCTGCCGATAGTTGATGAGATGAGCGCATATACCGACGTATTAGGGGTGGGTAACTCACGATCGCCTACGATAATGACATCGGCAATAACACGAGGGAGATATGATATGAGCCAAAAGAAGCACCAAACATGCCTCACGCTGGAGCGCTTACCGGGATGGCGAACTGGCGATCTAGTTAGAACGAACATCTCGACGTCACAGCAAACGGACATCGCACCTTGTTGGCTTTGGCATAGTCCAACAACTTGCGAACATTATCACCAGTCAAGACACCAGTCTGCCGCGCGATTCAACTCCTCGATCGAGTGCTCAGCAAAGACGACGACTCACGGGAACAACGTCGAGAACGCCCATTGTGGATGCTGTGGCAGTAGAGAGAGCGGATGAAGGGAGGTGGAATCAAGGAGGAGAGTGCGGAAACAGCGGTCTTAAATTATGGGACGGAAAGTGACGGGTAAGTCCCATATTCTGAAATCTTATCACGTGGGATCCTGATTCCCTCCGTCCTCTTATGGTCCCCTTCCCCGTCATCCACGTAGGACCAGAGGTTCTGGGCACCAGCAATCACCTCAGAATGCCTCTTGGGGCTGTGCTTTTGGTCATTTTCTTTGGTATTTCTGTCCACTACTGCTCGAAGCGGCCCACCGGGCCACCAGCTTGACCACTCTCCAGAAGTCGGGTGGAACGGAACTAGAATGAGCTCCGGCGTCATTCCGCACACGACAACCCCCTTATGTACCTTTTTGACGAGATTCCGCTACAATCGTATGAACCGGGTTCCCAACACACGAAGAACGCAGAACAGCCTTCCCAATGCCGCCCAACTCACGACTGCAAGAACGTTCGAGGAAGGAGCGATGTCACCCCTTATCTAATCAATGATATCATTGATCGGCCGAAAGCCAGCTGTGGTGGGTTGTGGCGACCGTGGCGTTGAGCTATGCAGACAGCTAGGTATAGCATTAGTACAATCACGCAATCATCTACACATAACAAGGTCCCAAGTATGCTCTATCAGTACGAGTTGACAACTCTCCAGGAACCAGGAGCTATAGTATTCCACTCAATCACCTCCTCATCTCCCTCCGTGTCCTCGTCCACCTGCATAGCCTCATCCTGCGCAAACTTTAGCTTGGTCGAGCTGAATCCTATCGCCGAGGTGCCTGGGCGATGGACCTGTCGAATGACGACTTCAAGACCAAGGTCCTGCTGCTTATTTAACCGCACAACGCGGGCTACTATCAAGAGCTTCTCTGGCGCAAACGTCTCAGGGTTCATGCCCAATCCCTACAGGGATACCGGCCATAATCAGCATCGCTCCACTGGCAAATCGCGTAGTATTGATAACGTACCTCCCAACAATAAAGTCCACCAACAACCAACTGATCGCCCGAAGCGACCTCCCTAAATGTCTTCCACTCCTGGTCTACACGACCCCAAGAAACCGCTTGCCCATTGGATACAGCAGCTGATTGGGAGATAGCACCCACACTCAGCTCCACAGGAAGGTTATCGTGATTGGATTCCGACCCTTCTTGAGGGTAGACCAGTGTGATGTCACCCTCGTCCGCGTCCTCAAAACGTCTCTCCTCGGCCCACCGTGTGCCATTCTGCCAATTCTCCTTCTGCGCCCTCTGTTGCCGCTTCCTACCCCTCTTATTCCATTTTCCCTCTTCCACATCTACACTCGTTACGAATAAATTGGGAGGAATTTCACCCCGTTCTTGCTTTTCCGAGGGCGGAATCAACCTTGGCTTCACGACTGAATCCGACGTTGACGCAGCAACGGGTTCAACCTTGGTCTCAGGCTTCGATTGTGAAGAGCTCTCTTTGGATTCGACCGTCTCTATCCGTTTCGCTGAACACGTCTCCTGTCCAAAATCATCCGAAAAGACAATTTTGGCAGGTACCGGGGCATGTAAGAAGTTCTTGAACCCCTTTCGCTTATTCTTGTTGCCAAAAGATGCCATCATGACTTCCCGTGGCTGGCTTGAAACTGACATAGATCTCGATGCCTGCGCATCAGATGGGGCTGGCACTGGTTGTGGCGCCACCGAGCTACCTCGTTCAGGTTCACCATCAGCATCCATAACTGTACCAGGATGAAGCGCACCGCCGCGGTCGTTTGAACTAAATGCATTATTTAGAGCACTTGCGACGTCTCCGGCCGGACCGTATAGATCCCGTTTCGTCATTGTTCTCGTGCTCGTGGATGGTGCCGGACCGAGTGGGGTTATGTTGGAGGACGATGTCCCTTTTGGTGGTTGTGATGGGTGTGCATTTGCTGCTTGTGCAAGTTGCTTCTCTATTTTGCGTTTTCGACGACGTCGTATGTTTCGGCTGTGGGTTTGGACACTACCGTATCCTGGTGGTACGTAATGCATACTGAGTGTAGGCGTTAAGCTCCTCAAAACGCGCAGTCCAGTGTAACACATACTTGGGATTTAGACTAGGTGTTTGGACGGAGGACTTAGCAGGAGGATTAGTGGGTTTTGTTGGTTGTATGGTAGGTGGCGAGGAAGCAGTCGTAGAAGAGGACGAGCTAGCTTCTGACGAATCTGACAGCTCCGACGAGGAGTCTTCTGAAGATGTGCTTGACGAGCGTGCCCTTTTTGCTTTATGATTAGATCGTGCATGATCTTCACTACTCGATGACTCGCTGGACTCGGAATCAGAATCAGATTCCTCAGAACTGTTGCTCTTTTCATCACCCGAAGAGCTGAGCGTAACAGGAGATTTCGATTTACTGGACTTTTCTCGTCGTGATGTGAGCTTCGATGATGGTGGCGCGTTGCGTGGTATCGCCACAGACCGACCGGGAATCGTTATAGGCCCCGAGCGCTTTCGTTTTGGGACGCGTTGACTCTCTGAAGCGCGTTAATCGTAGAATGGTCGAGCGCTCCGTCAGCATGACGTGTGCCCAATCAGGTAAAAGGACCACTTGCCAGGGGTTGTCCGAGACTCCAAAGGCGCTCCTTGTACCAATGATTCGGGCTTACATCCCACGCAGACCAGATCACCGTCTCTGATCACGTCCATAGGCGTCCCATCCAACAACTCAAATCCCTCCAAACTCAACACCAAATCAGGACCAGCAACTCGCGCATTTTGCAGAATGGGCAGTTTAGTGCATAGATACGCTTTCAAGCTGTCAATCGTGGGGTTTGTGGGAGAAGCTTCGGGTATGAACCAGGCTTTAAGTTCAGGGAGAGGAGACGTGGTTTGAATACGGATGCGCATATGCTGAGGTCGAAGGCGACTGTGGCGGAGAAATGAGTGCCTTTGAGCGTGTTGACTGCGAGAGTGATCCCCGCTCTCTGGCCAACAGGGACAAATAAAAGGCTCCTTGCCTTACGACAACCACGGGAACTGCGGTGGTGGGCGGACAGCGTCCACAGGTCGAATGGGCTCTCTGCATAATCGATGGGCACTCGCAAGCTGATTTGCCTTGTGTTCTCGCGCATATAAGTTCGTCCATGGCTTAGGCGCTCAGAATTCTGCCACCTTGCCGGGACCCACAATTCATAATGGTGATTTCGGACATGAGGACGACCCTGGCTGAACGTTCAACACGGTGGCTCATTTTTTTCCAGTCACTCCTATCAGGTTCTCCGTGCCCGCTTCCTCCGGTGAAAGTCGTCAAACGGACTTTATGCTCACTGTCGAGTACAAGTCCGCGATCACTGGCCCTCATGACTAGTTGAGCAACCTTATCCTTATCTGACATCATGCGATGCATCTACATTAATCATATCCCCGCCCTCACTCTTTTTTTAGTTGTACTTCCTCCCCATTGCTTCCGCATATCTTGGAATCGGTGCCTTACGTTATGGCATAGTTCACATGTCCAGCGAGTGCTCACAACATCTCCCTAGTAGGTAGTCCACATGCTTGTGCAGTTACGAGATGTTAAAATTGCCACCTCATCTGTTCAACATCAGGGTGTTTCAAGGCCTTTCAAGCAAAGGCCGGTCATGAGTTGGAACATTCCGTCAAGCTTTGAATGGGTATTCTAACTTTAACCCCACTTCCGCCGAACCTTGAAGCAGTATAGAATGCTGCCAGAGAAACATGGAACCACGCCCTTAACACACGATCAGCTTGCACCTGTTTTAGTATGCAGCTGGGTTGACGATGTCATTCCCGGTCTGACATAAGCATTTCCAGCAGTGCAACCTCGTATGCGACTGCATGGATTAAAGTATTGAATTAACAGGAACTGAACAAGGTTCAAACGCGAAACCGGGAGTGTGGTGATCGTCATAAGGGCAAGCTACGTGCAATATTGCTCGGATTTTTTGAGGGATTACCATTCCTATTGTGGTGCCTCTGTTGCCTATGTCCCTGATTTTATACCACTCGCATAACTTCGCAATTATCCCCTGGCAATCCCCTTCATTATTTCAGGAACTGTACGAGAAGTTGGAAGTTACCCGATTCCATATAAATTTTCATTTTAGAGGGTGGTTTGCGCTAGGACATTCTGGAGAGTAATAATACATAAGCACTAGCGCCCATAGGACCCAAGGACGGCTTATTATAAGTACGTGAACGCAATTTTCACCCCGGGTACTCACCACCTATTTATTACTTCCCGTCTTTCCCTGGAACCATCAACCCTAACTGCATGTTGCAGCGTGCCCAGCTTACCTAGCCAGTCATGGAAAGGGCAATAACGCGCAACTGCCATGCAGCTGCTATGGGCGGTGCTAACCAGAGTCGATGAGATAGTGGCGAGAGTCCCTCAACTTCGCGCAGTGGGGCAAAGAACTACCATTCCACGATAATGCCCTCCTTGCAGGGTGCTGTCATTCAGCTATGGGGGAATTGTTGGTGGAGCCGAATAAGCGCAATGATAAGCCTAATCCTGTCGGCAGCGCCGGCGTGGCGTTGGCTTGGTGGATTTCTCCCTTCCGCTTCCCCTTGCAAGGAGAAGCATTGGGAGGTGAATTTGGGCAGATTGTGTCAAGGAAAGTGACGAGTTGGGATGGGGATTCTGGTCTTTCCAGAAAGTCCCCGGTTGTGGAGTGGGACAAAGCGGTGACAGATCGCGACGCACCCTCAGTGAAATATAGTTCGGTGGTCGTGTTGAAGCTGTTGAATTGATCATTGACAGCCAAGGCAACAGGATTGAGTTCGAGGGATAAGGTAACATTTCGTGGGCGGACGTTCCTGATATAAGCCTTTCCTTTCTGAAGGGGTTGTATGGACAGGTCAACATCGATCTTCCGAACCAAGATCCAGTACAAATCGGCAGCGATCATGATGAGACATGTTATAAACCTTACATACCTATACTTCACTATTCTGCTTAAGCGTTTCCCTTCTGTCCACTCCTTACGACCTCCATCCCCTTTCTCGCACTGCAATCGTTGGAGGCGGAGGCATGGGCGCTTATGACGATGTCCTGGGTGAGTCTTCAACAATCCTTGAAAAATTGGGACAATTCCGAACTGAGATTTCATGGCGCTTGTGTATATTATATTTTGTGCTCGTATTATGGGATCAAGGAACTCTGTTGGTTGGAATTATTGGTGAGTGTTCGTTTTGTTGAGGGGGTTGGTTACGAGGGGTTAACGCTATGTCATTTTGGTCAGTGAATACGTATCTTTATGGCATCGTTACCTTTCAATTCGCATCGTATAGGAACACTGGTATGTCGCATTGATGGAGTCCTGGAGGGGTTGGCTGATTAGCGCGTAGCGTTCCATGACCCGCTTTGGATTAAGTGAGTACCTTCCTGTAATCAAATTCGCGAACATACTAAAGGTGTAATTTACGATGTGGCAGGCTCGTCGTACTTGCTTTGTTTTTGATCGATACTGTACATAGCGCATCGTGAGTTGAGTCCAAAAGATGATCGCTGGCCTTGTAGTCACCTCGCATTCAGTGTTGTCTACTTATTATGGGTATTATGGTGAGCACCCCTTGGCGAGCCGCAAATAAGCGTATTAGCTTACCGTCCACGCACAGTATTGAGAATTTTACCAACCCCGCAATTTTAGCCCGTAGGTGCCTGCAGATGTTTGTCCACGAGCTCGACCTCATGTCACCCACAGGATCAATATGGCCTCTTCCACTTACTCCCATCGCTATTACCCTTTCAGCATCTCTAGCGCAAACATTTTTGTCTTATCGGTAAATTCAAGTCATAATGCATTCCCAGATTAATATACTTACCTGAACCTGCACAGAATATGGCGATTGACCGGCAGCCTTGTATATTTTGTATCCCTACTTGCAATGATAAGTGCATCACTGGGGTTGGGGCTTACCTGCGGCGTAAAAGCCTGGCAAAAAGAATTGTGAGTGGCCATTCAATCATGTTTTGCTTTAAATTTAAACAGGCTCACTTTCCTAGCCTAAGCGAGTATTATGCGATCAAAACGCTGGCAACTTGGTGGTTGTCTGCACAGGTGGCGATAGACGTTGTAATAACGAGTGAGAAACAATCACTCTCCAACATATACGATCCTTATTCGATCATCTCCCGGGAATCATAGCCACGCTGATTGCGATTTTGTCGAGATCACGCACTGGTTTTCGTTCAACGGACACTATAATCAACAGGCTTATACGAGGGTGCATTCAAAGCGGTAAGCCCGAGAGTCTAGACAATCTCGTGCCCGAAGCACACCTGATGACGTTCTTCCCTTGCAGGATTACTTTGCGGAATTATCTCCCTTCTCAGTCTCATCTTTTTCCTCACGAAGCACAACACAAACCATTACAGCATGCTTGCGATCACGATTGGTCGTGTCTATACCAACGTGAGTACATCCAATCACCAATCCGATTCGCACAAGGTCCCCGGACCGAATGAGGGCTCAATCGTTGAATCGCTTTCACATGTAGACCCTGCTGGATACATTGCTTGTGAGAGATAAACTACGAGGAATATTCAGTACCACATATGGTACGAAGGTGCGTTGTTTCCCTCCTGTGAACTGATGGTGTGTCTAAATTGCTTACCCACCTAGCGAAATCATAATCACGATCTATACACGCAGACCAGCCTCCAACTACGTGCCCAGACCGAGGTCCAAACAGAAACAACGCTCGATCAGAGCGAGCTCCGCTCTCATTCTACAGATCGAAAGCCTGATGAGACAGATGTACTCTATAATAATGGAGTGTCTAGCCACTCAAGTAAAGTCTAGAAGCAGGTCAAGCGTGCCGCATCATACTATGTCAATCGAGCATATCTACGTTATGCCGTTTCAGCGATTCCTAAGTCTGTTTTATTACGTTTCTTCGGACGTCGCGCAAAGTAATATATTATCTTTGGGTTAGGTACTTGGGGCAAGCCCAAAAGCTGATAAAGGGATCAATGATGTAGTCCATCTTTGGCCGTAGCCACCTTAAGGCAGCGCCGCTTGACGTTGTTGCTCGGGATGAGCTCACACGAATCCAACAGCAACAAGTGACTTTCGATTGGGACGCAAGTACCTCGAAATAGGCTACCCTTTGACTCCCTTCCATAAATTATAGATGTCACTTGTCGAAGTTCGGTCCGAAAAAAGTCAAAACTGAGAATGCAATCAACTTTTAACCAGCGAATGAGAGGCGGGTCTACGAAAATCTAGACTATCTGACTTTCTGATTGCCTCTGATGCACGTGGAGAAGGAGCAAAATATCGGAGAAAGGATGCTGTCTCCCTGGATCGCACCTTTTTGACACCTCAACCAATCACTCAAGTGTAATGCACGAGTTTGCAGGGTCGCTAAATAGTCGGGATCGGACAAGTGCTGGTATAAGCATCTACCAGCATGTTTAATGGCGCCTCTACGGGCGCGGTCATCAAACGCGAGCGCAAGCACAACCTGTTTGTCATTAGCTTTGATGCTGTAGTGTCATAAAAAACAAAGAAACTGTTAAACCAAGCCCCCAACCTCAAGCCCGTCGCCACCCCAATTATGTTAAGGATCATCACTTGATATTTTCTTATTCAAGTACTAAAAGCCATGCTGTGCGTCAATTCCCCTCCCGGTCACACACCAAATGCGTACAGCAGGGCTGTATTTAATATCCTACAACACATTCACCAGACCTATCACTCAGATAGCGATCCTGTAAAGGTGTAGGGGAGTAGGCCCCTCTCCATTCGGTAGCGACCTTTCCTTCATTACGAATCGAGGCCCCACCTTGTGACAAGGTCATTACCTACTATCCCCGAGCTTGAATCGGGGTTCCAATAGAAATGCAATGATATAAAGGGACAGTCCCAGACCGCTTCTACAGCCATTAGGTCTTGTTAGCCATGTCTCTTAGCGCTCTCGTCATTTCTGTCGCTCTTCTCATTGCTTTGAAAGTATGGTTGAGTTTCGCTAAGCGAAGAGACCGTGGCCTACCCCGTCCTCCTGGCCCAAAACCACTCCCGCTCGTCGGCAATTTATTAGACATGCCCAATGAGCTGCCTTGGCTCGTTTACGACGAGTGGTTCAAGACATATGGTGAGCGCCCCAACGTGGTTCTTTACGCTCTGAATTGACAACCAACTTCGATTATAGGGGACATCGTGTCAATAGAGGTCCTTGGACAGCCTATAATCCTTCTGGGCTCTCTAAAGAGAACTTCAGACCTCTTCGACAAACGGTCTTCTATCTACTCTGATCGTGTCAGAATGCCAATGATCAACGAGCTGTGAGATATCTCTCTTGACGTTGACTTGTGACGTGCTCTGACCACGCGTACAGGATGGGTTGGGACTTCAGCTTAGCGTTCATGCGCTATGGCTTGCCGTGGAGGAAACATCGGAAAATGTTCAGCGCTCATTTTAATAACGCCGCTTCTTCACGATACAAGCCTATTCATACAAAGGAGACTCGGTATCTCCTCGGTCGGTTGCTGAGCAGCCCCGAGAACTTCATGCATCATATTCGACAGTTCGTGCTTCCCCTCCCGTCAGTGGCGTCAATGGCAGAGAGCTGATTCCCTGTCAACTGTAGTACGTTTTCAGCGACCATCATGAATTCTGTCTATGGATACGAGATTCAGGAGTCCAACGATCCATATATTATTACTGCGGAGAAGTGTCTACAAGGATTGGCAGAGGCGGGCGTGAATGGCGCCTTCCTTGTAGACCTCCTCCCAGTCCTAAAATATGTACCGAGCTGGTTCCCGGGAGCTGGATTCCAAAGGAAAGCGGCAAACTGGAGGGAACTCAATAAGGACCTCGTGGACAAACCCTTCAATGCTGTCAAGGAAAAATTGGTAGGTCCTATTGGCTACGCGAGGTAGGATCAACCCTTGACACAGCGTTGCAGGTTGAGGGTACAGCAAAAGATTGCGCTGTGGTCCAGATGCTGGAGTCAATAGGGGTCGGAAACCTGACTACTCACGAAGAACGTGTGGCGCGGAATTGTGCTGCCGTGGCTTATGCAGGCAAGTTCTGGATCTCGTTTGTTCTGATTTCCACGTTATTGACCCTTTATCCAGGTGGTGCCGATACTGTGAGTATAGGATATCAATAAGCCTCGATTTCGCGCGGACTGATAGGGCGGTAGACCGTCTCTTCGGCTCAGACGTTCTTCCTGGCAATGGCACTCTATCCCGATGTACAACGAAAAGCGCAAGCCGAATTAGATGCCATCATTGGTTCCCATCGACTGCCCGATTTCAACGACAGAGAATCATTGCCCTACATTAACGCCATTGTCAAAGAAACCATGAGGTGGCAAAACGTTACTCCACTCAGTGAGCAAACCCCCACTTTCCCATCTCACGAACACTTGTGCTGACTGGATGATAGGCGTCGCACACGCCACCGCTGAGGACGATGAATATGATGGATATTTCATCCCTAAAGGCTCAATCGTGTTCGGCAGTACATGGTGGGTGATCTCTGGAGAGTCTCGACTCTGGCTGACCTGGTACACGCCGCACAGGTCTATCATGCATGATCCTGAAGCATACCCCCAGCCTGAAGTCTTTAACCCGGACCGCTTCATCAAAGATGGAAAACTAGATCCTGACGTCAGAGACCCAGCTACGGCTGTGTTTGGCTTTGGTCGCAGGTATGTTCTTATCTCGGGAATCCATGGATCTGGATGTTAAATGTTGCGAACAGAATGTGTCCTGGTCGCTTCTTCAGCGATAACTCCCTGTATCTCGTAGTTGCGGCTGTTCTGTCGGTGTACGATATCAGCCCTGCTTTGGACGCCCACGGTCAACCTATCCCACTGAAACCTGTCATGAGTTCTGGATTACTGTCGTGAGTATCCTTCCATGACATCTCTAGGCCGCCGCTCAACGCCATCCCTCCTCAGATACCCTGAGTCATTCCAAATATCCATCAAACCCCGATCCAATGCCGCTGAAGCACTCATTTGTGACTGCATAGATAATGAGTGACACCGATTAGCTAATTTCTCCCGTCTTCTTTCCATTTGGGCTCAGGTTTGTAGATAGATGGGACTCGATAGATTAGGTGACATTACACGCACGTACATAATTTGCAATACCATACCTCTCATTTTTTTCTTGAGTGCACATGAGGTGATGTGATTGGAGCTGCAAGAAAGATACAATGTCTAAAAATGGATGAGATGGTCGATCCATCAAAACGAGCCGCGAATAGTGATTCAGGCTTGACAAGAAACAAGCTTCCCTACCCGCCGGGTCGAGCGGGCTGCGCGAGTCTAGACTTTCAGTCATTGCAAATTCAGTAAACGCAGGGACGTACTGTCCATATAGCAGAGTTGGCATTCCTGACTCTCACGGCCTGGAGATATGAAGCACAGTGAGGATGACGCATGGGGTCAAAAAATGAATCCTGCCGTGTGGCTACTTGCGCTGGATGGCCGACGCTGGGAAAGTAGATGAGTCTATCCTGCTTGATTGGACGTACCAAGATGCTTATTTCATATCAGCCGTGCTGGGCCATGAATGTAAGAGTCCGTGCTTTGAGGGTAGCCTTGACATCTCCTCAACTCTTCTTCTTCTCTCAGTGTTATGGACCTGAGTTAGTTGGTAAGCATCACATCACCACCACCCTCGGAGTGAATTCTATTGGATAGTGGCGACCCCAATAGACCAGGATAGGTACTTCCCAGCTGCTTACCTTCAAGTCAGGGTCAGAATACAGATACTATATGCATAGTGTCGACGTGTCTAACATAACCGGGATAATTTTAAC
>KB722775.1:114778-167870 GCA_000349905.1 Volvariella volvacea V23
GGTTATCAAATTATACCGTGTTGAGATTAGTCCAAACATCAAACCTCAGGACTGTGCAGCTGTTTCGTACCCATTGTCTATTCGAATTGGGAAAGTCTCGTGTTGCTTGCCCATACGTTTCCCAGCCGTTGACTCACTGATGGTGGTGGGGGGAGTTTTGAGGAGAGTCATTCTCCATCGTGGCCTGAGAATCATTTGTCACAGGAGATTCCTACAAATGTGCGTTTCGTTGTGAACCGATTGGTATGGGAAGAAATGCCCAGATCGGGTAGGGGGATCGTCTTAGTTTGCCTCGTGTTCGATGTGTTCCTGAAGGAATCGAGATAAACGAAACAATACATGGAATATCTTGGGTCTCTTGGGCGTCGCCGTTGCTTGCTCTACGGATTTGAAAAAGTCCTTTGCGACCACCATGCCCATTTTCTGGATGGGGAGGCCGATGTAGATGAAAGGGCTTACCTCGTGTCGGGTGGATGAGTCCTGACTTTTTGCATTTCATTGCCATGCAGGAGGATCGCAAATTGGGGGGCCAGCGTCAGGCTCGATGAAGGCCATCGCACGTGCAAATAAAATGGAAGAAATGGAAGAAAATCTTGAACGGGCAGTTGCACTAAGCACGGTCGGCTGGATGGTGGAAACGGTCAAGTCCTGTATATCACCAATTTGATGACCGACAGCCACAACCATAGCCTCCAAGAAGCCGACACATCGCTGTCAATGCCGCCTGAATTGATGCCATCGGAAGACCAGCTCACTTGGATAAGATGGTGCAACGCCATAGACAATAGATGATGCACTCAACTCCCAGTGATTTTATCCCTCTTCACACTGGCATCCGGCTCACGACTCGCCTTGACCGAGGGGATTCCTTGTGGTCGTGTGCCCATATTGACCTAGATTTGTCGAAAACGGGCTCCCAAGCCGTCCTTCTGTTGATCCACCCAGTGGACTGAGGGGTGGGGCCCTCTTCGTTATTACGAGTGGATGCAGGCAAAATGGATGATCTTGTAGCATTTCTGTTAGCCACGATTGTCTATAGTCAGGCACTTTTTTCTACCACGCGGTTGTTGTCCAGTGCCGAGGGGAATAAATAACAGGTCAGATAACACCCTCCCTGAAATAGCTCCATCAGCGCCAGACAGCATACCCCTCCATCAGCTTTAAACCGATTTCTGACTAGTTCTGCACTACAACCACTACTTGCCTCCACTCCATGGCATCAGCACCCAACCCCAACCCCGTGCCAGCGCCGCCACCTCAGCCGGCCGTGGCGAAGAACGCATCCCACAAACATCTTGATCCCATACCACCATCTGTGTACACACTTCCTCAAACAGCCCAGCTCGAGGCGCTCTACACCATCATCCGTGACAAAGAAACCTCGCGCGGAGACTTTTTGTTCTACTCTGATCGCATCATCAGGTTGCTCGTCGAGGAGGGTTTGAACCATCTGCCTGTGGTTAAACGAACGGTGGAGACCCCAACTGGTGCCAAGTACGATGGAGTAGGATTTGAAGGAAAGATCTGTGGCGTGTCAATACTGCGAGCGGGAGAAGTGAGTATTAGCTTTGATCATTAGTCTTCGCGGCATTGATACGCGGATGGGTAGGCGATGGAGGCTGGCTTGAGGGAAGTATGTCGGAGCGTGAGGATAGGGAAGATTCTCATCCAACGAGTACGCATTGAGCCTGCTGCGATACGGGGTATGTACTTATATCTGCGGTATTCCGTGTAGGACGAAGAAACAGCTACACCCAAACTCTTCTATTCGAAAGTGCGTCTCTCAACACAACATAATATGGCAATGGAATCACTGATTACAGATATCAGTTCCCATCTGATATCGCTCAGCGATACGTTCTTCTGCTCGATCCTATGCTTGGTATGAATCACGCACACCATTTGGCGGTATGATCTTAATACTTTTATTTAGCAACGGGAGGATCGGCGATGAAAGCTGTTGAGGTGTTGATGGAGCACGGTGTCCCCGAGGAGAGAATCATTTTCGTCAACTTGGTTCGTCTGAGCCTTCCTTTTTTTATCACCAGACCTTGCTAACAATGCGCCTGCATGAACAGATCTCCTCTCCGGAAGGCTTGAAGGCATTCTCAACGAAATATCCTTCGCTCCGCGTGGTATGTTTATCACCACATCTCCTAGGAATGGACCTAACACTATTCGCTTCAGATAACGGGTTGGATTGATGAAGGCTTGAATGAAAAAGCATATATCGTCCCTGGTCTAGGAGATTTCGGTGAAAGGCGGTAAGTAAAGTTATGGCCGATCACCATTCATCTTCTGATTTTATTGCAACGCAGATACTGCTCCTAAATACCGAGCGTGTATGCATGTCTAGCAATGCTGCTACAGGCTCGCTCTCTGGGTCGTCTCTCCAAATGGTCCCCGGCATGTTGGGATCATGCTAGTGCTGACTGGCACTTCAAATTTAGTGCAATTCCGTAACGCAATGTATCACGAAGCTGCAACACTTCAATCTGCGCTCATGTACTTACTCGATGTAGATCCAATTCCAGGATTTTCCTTACCCAAACACTCGTTCTAGCGCATGCAAGCACTTGTAAAGTATTCTCCTCCCATCTTTTCTGAGGCGGATCGGGCATTTTGACTTCGATTTGTACAAGCAATAGCAGCAATTGCCGGTCATTACTTGATACTTCAATTTCCCAAAGCAACTTTCACCTCTTCCGTGAGGCTCTCTAGGAATGTATGCCTCTCAGTTTCCGTCAGTTCAACTCCAAACCGTTGCTTTAGTCGTTGCGGGATCCCATACGCGCTTCCTGATATAGCACCTCCTATGACTAGCGCTCATGTGTTATTTCTCGCTGTCTCCTTAACCGTGTAGGTGACCTACCTGTAGGAATTTTCTTCAGCATTTCCTCGGGAATCGGTTGAGAATCAGGTTGCGAAACTTGACCAAACTCATGGAGGACCTGGAATTCACATAATTGTTGGGCTGCTATTAGAGGTGCGATTGCTGGGTACCATGTTGTAACGCTCACATCTCCGATACCATCGCTAATATCTTTGGCATGCGGAGACGTTAGGACGTCACTCGCCGCAAAATCTAGATAGGAAATTGAGATACCTCGCCGACTTGGATATTATAGAAGTAACATACATATTCCATTTGTGCCAGATCCTCCAGTCCCTTCTATTCCAGCTTTGACCAACGTTACAATGCAGCTTGCAGCATCTTTGATGTTGGTGTTTGCAATATAGTTGAGACCAGGTCCAAAGGTAACGGAATGATCAGCCTCCTTGGCCATTTGGATATAAAATCGTAGTGGGCTGCTTGTTTTCTGCAAACCTATCAGGGTGCGCATCCCATCCCACAGTAAGCCATCCCAGTTTCAAGCTTTTGAACCTATGGCATACCTTCTCCCACACCATAAATCCAGCCAAAATAGATGACATTGGTGTTCACTCGGAGATCCTCTCGGTCTCCAAATTCAATGACTGCCCTATCAGATTTGTAGTGCATGTTCGTTTCAGGGAGTTCCTTGATATCGAATTGCGTGTCAATGTATTTCTTGGCTGTGGTTGGGTTGATGGGCTGTCCCCAGCTGTTGTCACTTATAAGGCCATATCCAGAGATGTGAATGTAAGTTGGAGGTCGAGAACCAGCATCTCGTCTTCTCTTGGCCGATTCCTCAAGACCCGCGAGGATGGCTGATTACGCATGCATGTGAGGCATTAGTTGATATCGACGTGTTTTAAATAAGAGCAGCCAACTCACGCTGTAGACTGGCCTCCACGTCTCCATCACCAGCATGAACGATAATATCTGCCTTCTCCGTGTTCTCTTTTATTACATCCCAGGCGGTCTCATATGAACCAGTATATGCAGCCACCGAGACATTTGGGTTTAGCTTGTGCAAAGCAGCTTTCAACTCGTCATTGGCATTTCGTACAAGCGCGATCACTTGGATGGTGGGTAATTCTCGTGCGAGATGGACGAGAATTTGACCACCAACGTAGCCTGTAGCCCCGAGGAGGAAGAGCGTGCTCGTAGTAGATTCAGATAAGGAGGGTGTCATTTGTGGGTGGATGTGGTAATTACCTGAAAATGGAGGTTTATACACCGGTGCTGTTGATCTAATAAGCAAATCTACATCATAGTCACGATGCAGATCCTCAAAAAGCAGCACTGACAGTCACTTCGGAAGTATTCTTCATCCAGGTCATGTGGTTCCAGTTTTTCACTTGCTAAACGGATCGGGTATTATACGGCAAGCACCGCCGCGTCACCTGGCTCTCTATCCATAGGGATAACAGGGCATGAATGGAGTGCATGAGAAGTGTTAGTCGATCATTAGGGACTACGCCATGTCAGAATTTGGGCGCTGAGTGGAGCAGCTGCCAAAACTTTCCCCTTTAGGCGAAAGTTCCCTCTCCGTAGAAGTGAATGTTATAAAGAGTGAGAGGGAAAGAAATATTCGTTTAAGCTAACCGCGATGGCGTTGATAAAATTTTAAGGAGGGGGGAAGTCATTATTTTGTGGGCGCGGCCTAACGATCAATACAGCGTGTAGCCAGAGTATTTTCTATGCCCAGTGTTTCGCCGCAACTCTTACTTCGTCAGGAAGAGACTCCAGCAGTGAAATCTTCTTCGTCTCTGTAAACTCTACGCCAAGTTGTTTCAGGCGCTGAGGGACACCGTATGCATTGCTGCTGAAAACGTATGATACCACTAGGACATTTAAGTGTTCGTAAAAATGGTGCGCGATAGATTTCATGGAGAAAGACACACCATCTGGAATGGACTTCAGTAGCTCTGGTGAAGCTGGCGTGGATCCAGGTTGCGAGACCAGGCCAAGGTCATAGAGGGTCTAAATACAACCCGGTTATTTTTACGCTTTGTCACGAAATTTGACAGTACGCACATCACCAACGACATCCTGGACCTCCTTCGCGGTAGCTGCAATCTCGAAGTCCTCGCCAGCAAAATCTGTCCAGAAGATTTTTCGCGTTAGCCTGAAGAATTTGCATGAATACTGCCACATACAAAACCCTTGAGCGCCGGTTCCTGCTGTCCCATCTATGGCACCTCTGATCAGGGCAACTAGAGAAGTCGCAACGTCCTTTAAATGAATCCCCGGAAGGACATTAAGACCTGGACCGATGGTGATGGCGTGCCCTGCTGCTCGAGCTAGTTGGAAATAAAACCTAAAGCCAAGTGTAATGGTTTGGAGACCTAATGCAGTATATTTAGTGTTAGTTTGACACGGAAGGTCCGACAATAAAGCACTCACCCGATCCAACACCATAAATCCAACCAGGGAAGAGAATCAAGGTCTTTACAGGATTCACCTTACGTTTTCCTGCCTCCACAATCGCTTGATTAGCTTCCAGGAGCACGCGAACACTCGTTGGAGGGAGATCATCAAGACTGAAGAAGGAATCGACATATTTTGGTATCTTTGACTTTTCTATCGCTTGGCCAAAGGCACCATCGCTGAGTGCCCCGTACCCAGATACGTGGATATAAATTGGAGGATTCCCTGGTCGTTGTTTTGATGCATCTTCAAGACCAGAGAGGATAGCTATTCACCATGAGCGCTTTATTCACTCTTGAAGAAACAGGTAAATTGGCTCACCATCGAGGAAAGGACCTTGTACTCCGGTTGCAGAATTTATCGTGATATCTGCCTTAGACGCATGTTCACGTATAAGCTCCATATCCTCCAGGGTTCCTTCAATCACGGAGATGCTTGGATGAAGCTGAGCAAGAGCAACCCGACGCTGTTCGGTTGCATTTCGGACAAGCGCGACGACTTGGATTTGAGGAAGTTTGTCCTTCAATTGAAGGAGAAGCTCAGCACCGACGTAGCCAGTCCCTCCAAGGAGGAACAGTTTGACAGTGTAGGGTGTTGACATAGTAGGTCAACGTGGTGCGGTGTTGGAATGTGTCTGGATCCTGGGTCTTTGGGGGTTGGTTAATGTTCATTGGACTTTTCATTGCCTTAATATACTTTCGCTGTGGTGAGGCTTCATAATACAGGACAAGCGTCGATTCGAGACCTTGGGAGGTGTAGGTAATATGGGTTATACGTGCCTAGGACTTGCCGAAGTGCCTTTGTTATATACAGCTAACCTGTTATCGGTATTTCCTTTCTTAAACAAATTTTCTCGCCATGATAGAGTTTGCTGAATGCTCGCCATCCCGAGGCTTATTCAGCCTATTTCAGTTGTTACCTATCTCCCGCCCGCCACGGCATATCTTGAATAACCACCTTTCCACTTCTTCAGCTCTCGCTGGCGTATTGTAGTCGAAAAATCGTTACTGGACTTTGATCAAACAGTGGTGGGCTGGTCAAACACGTATTGTACTTGTTGTAATTTTAACACAGTGCGTGAGTTACTCTGATGTGTTGTCGGTATTTGATAAGTCCTAGCTGGAAACACGTACAAGGCTTGGAAGACTTATCGCAGAGGAGTTGTTCAATCCCGAAATGTAGAAACGTACTTTGTTGGGAAGTGATTTTCACGAATTGTTTAGTCACCAGTTTGCAAGCAAGCAACCATTCATCACTCTTACATCCATCGGGGCTGGTTCAAGGACGAGAACGAATCTCCTATCTTCATTCCTTCGATCTTGGTGATTCTCGAGTAGAGTACAAGGTTGAAGGAGGCATCACGTTGCTTCTCAAATAAGGGTGCTGACCCAGATGTTACGAAATTGGTCTCCAACTGACTTGATCTCAGTTGGATGCTATAGCAAACTTCCCGAATGGTTCTCTGAGTTATTGTATGGTGGAGTCTTGGAGGCAATGTGTTCCAGTGTTCCAGTGTCAGAGACGCGTCGTAAGCTTGGACTCACGTGTACTGGTCATCACAACGATCGCAATTTCGGCAAAAGCGGTGGTTCGTAACGCGGAAGATTGGGTATATTCCAAAACTTAGATCAATACTGCATTATTAGAGAGCGTTAACAAGAGATAAGTGTATCCTAGGTCAATTCGTGAATTTAGACTTACGACGTCACAAGTTGAATTTGCCTCTTCACATACACACATCTCGTCCTAGGTGTCATCTACAACTCGTATAAAATGGTTTATGTCTTGATCCCCCATGGCTACTGAGCACTTGCCAACGGGAAGCTGATTTGACCTATCCCTCCCTGACCCACTGTAAGCCGACATTACTCAACCTATGTACCTGAGCCCCGTTCGACGCCGGAATCGCGCCTCGATTAGTGAGCAACCTTATGCTTTGTGGTGAATCTTCATTTATACTGACCATTACCGCTCATTTCATTCTTCACTCCTTCCATCCATTTACTTTCCAATTCTGCACAGGTTATTTATTGCTTCTCTTATAGCGACTCTCCTTATACCGATTTCCGCCTTCCGCATTACCAGTAGAGAGAGCACAGGGGGACAATGGATATTGAAAATTTGTCGTCGCCGAATCCCAGTAAGGGTTCCATCATTGTGGACAGTGTTGGGACGGAATTGTTCTACACTGACAGTGGTGCCCCTCCCGGCTCTTCTACTTATACCACAGTTTTTACCGTCCACGGGCTCTCATTCACCGGGGGTATGTACTGTCTTCGTTGAATCTGATAATCACGGTTCTATTTCTGTTAGAAATAATCAGAAGGATCATGGACCTCGCCCCTGCGGCGAATTTGCGCATCGTATCCATCAACCGTCGCAATTATCCTGGTTCAACTCCTTTCAACGACGCTGAGAGAGATCTCCTTATGAACGGGTCGGATGCTCAGAAGACGGAATTCCTCGGTGCTCAAGGCATGCAACTTCTGACATTTATCGACAAGTATATGATAGACAATCGACCTCCACTTAATACCCATGCAAAGATCGGTGGCATTGCCCTCATGGGGTGGTCTCTCGGGAATGTCTTGACACTTGCCGCTGTCGCCAATGCTGATAAGCTCCCTACTGATGCACGGGATCGTCTGGCTAGCTAACTGAGATCTGTCATCATGCTTGGTAAAAATTCCTACTTCCTACGACCCCAGGTCCGCCAACCTCTTGCCCTTGATTTATTCCGAACATAAAGAACCCCCTTCAAACATACTCGGTCTTCCCATCCCCCCACAGGCTTGGTCGCCTTTGATAGATGCATCTATTCCTCCCGAAACACAACTCCCCTTCTTCTCCCACTGGATCACAGCTTACTTCAAGCACGGCGATATCAGCAAGCGCGACAACAGTCTCCTCTCCTTTGTTGTCACAGACCCATTAAAGGTTCCGAGCATTTATACCATGACGGAGGACGAAATTCCCAAAGTCGTTTACGAGGATGCACTAGCGCTTGGGGACGGTCTCCTGGCGCTCGTGAGGAACCAAATCTATCTCGCAAATTATCAAAAGATTGTCTTTGATCAATCTTTCCGCGCCTTGTTCCGCAACATGCGGGTTTGGATGGTAACTGGCGATGCGACCGCTTCTTTCTCTATTTCCGCCTTGTGGTCGGTTCAGGACGATGAACTCGCCCGGGGTGCCCTTGGAAGTTTCGTTAGCTACAAAACCTTGAAGGGCGCAAACCACTTTTTAAGTGCTCTGGGGAAGTATCAATTCAATGGCAATATGACTGACGCTATAATTTTTGTAGGTTCATTGGGATGAGCCGGCTAACACTATCGAATACATTCAAAGCATGCTCTAGTCTTCTAGTTATTAACTGGTCGTGAAATATATATTATCTCGTTTAGTTTAATATATCTAATTACTCTCGGAAAGCGGAATACGCGAAAAGATTGGAATTTTTATGTCTACGTCAGGAGTACTAAATCTCCATTGCAGAGATGGCCCGACGGTGTAGAATCACTACATTTCGACCTTATTTATTATTCAGGAATAATCCAACAGAACCTATATGTACACGAAATGCGTATTGACTGTATCACCTACGCCCATTGCTTCGCCGCAAGTTTAACCTCTTCCGGGATACTCTCCAACAACGAAAGCTTCTTCGTCTCTGTGAACTCTACTCCAAGTTTTTTCAAGCGTTGAGGAACGGCGTTCACATTTGCACCAAAAACGGAGACCACACCTACGATATTTCGATGTTACTTGTTAAGGCGGTTCACAAAAAGCAAGCTAAGGAACGCACTATCAGGAATGTCTTGTCGTATTTCTGGTGGTACTTGTCTAGATCCAGGTTGTGAAACCAAACCGAGCTCGAAGAGGGTCTAAGCAATAGCACTAAGTCAATCTCCTATATTCTTGTCGAAATTGGCTCTTACATTTCCAACGATGTCCTGGATCTCCTTCGCGGTAGCTCCGGTTTCAAAGTCCTGACCCGCGAAGTCTGTCAAAAGTTTCTGAGCCCGAAATGAAAAGGTTGCATGAAATTGCTACATACATAACCCTTGGGCACCTGTTCCTGCAGTTCCGTCGAGAGCACCCCTAATCATAGCGATGAGAGAAGTAGCAACATCCTTGACATGAATTCCTGGCAGGACGTTAAGACCCGGGCCAATGGTAATGGCGTGTCCGGCAGCCCGAGCCATACTGAAGTAGAATCTGAAAGCGAGAGTAATAGGTTGGGCACCTGCTTGCAGAGTCAGCGAAATTGAAAACCAAAAAATGATTGCATACACACCAGGTCCTACTCCATAGATCCAACCAGGAAACAGGGTCAAAGTCTTAATGGGGTTTTCCTTCCGTTCACCTGCAGCCACCACGGCCTTATTTGCTTCTAAGTGGACGTTTGTAGGGGGGAGATTGTCAAGGCTGAAGGTGGAGTCGATGTATTTTGGTATCTTTAACCTGTCAACGGCTTGACCAGCAGCGCGATCGCTGAGTGTGCCATACCCAGATATGTGAATATAGATAGGAGGATTTCCAGGCCGTTGCTTTGACGCATCCTTAAGTCCGGAAAGGATAGCTAACGTCTGTTGAGTGAACTAACACAACCTCCAAATATCCAGCTTACCGTCGAGAAAAGGCCCCTCCCCTCCAGTCGCAGCATTCAGCGTAATATCAGCTTTTGAAGCTTGCTCGCGAATGAGCACCGTATCCTCCAGCGCTCCTTCGAGCACAGAGATATTTGGATGAAGTTGAGCGAGAGCAGCTCGACGCTGTTCAGTTGCATTTCGGACAAGGGCCACGACTTGAATACTCGGGAGTTTGTCCTTCAATTGAAGTAGAAATTCGGCTCCGAGATAGCCGGCACCACCTAGGAGAAACAGCTTGCCAGAGTATGATGTAGGCATAGTGGGACTGCGCGGTGGAGTTATGCATCACGGTCGTGGTGTAGCTTTTAAGATAGTCAATGCGCTTCCTTATATTGCGGTCGGGGCGGTGATTCGTAATAAGGGACACTGATTCCTAAGCTCGTCAAAATGCCTGAAGGGTACGTTGTTGGAGAAGTCAGAACAGATGTGCCTGTCGTCAAAATCAATCCCAAACGATGCCAAAAACTTATAATCATATGAATCTCTGCTGTCCTTACTCAATGTAAAACCAAATCAAAGGTATGTATGTAAAGACTCACCGTCATGAGGCCTTCTGCGCATTTGCTCTCCCAAAGATCGGGCTTACTCAGCGTGTGCGTTGTTGACCCACTTGACACCGGCCGATATCCACTTTTCCCAACCAACTGTAGAAACCCCAGTGCTTTTGACCTAGTAGCCTACTAGGCTTCTAGGCCTCAAAACCTCGCTGCCCTCCCCCTCTGACCGCAATTTTCCTGTTCTGGCCAGGCGCAATTGAATGGACTACGGTAAGGAAAGGAAGTTTCATGCAAATGCTGGTCAAGCAAGGTGCGATTGGGTTGAATACACTGAAGAGCAGAAAATTACGATGATTGAGGTAGCCAGCACGATCTGCATGAGGTGGGATTTTTAATCACCGCATGAGTGCCTGCAATATTGAATTATTACGCGCAAACAACTTGACGTGAGTTCTAGGGATGGCTCACCTGTAATGAGTTTGACCACACCATGCAACTCCCTCTTGACCGCTTCCTGATGAATTTTTATACCAAATTCTTAGTGGTCTTAGTAGCTGTCAAGAAACAAGGATACATGTTGCGTGGAGTGGCACTGGTGTTATTTATCTATACAACATCCTGGATATTAGGCCATCATCTCTCATGGTGCACAAGTCACTTCCCGCAGAAGTATTTTGTGGCTTCGAGGAGGAACGGTATGCCGAGGATACGTCTTTGCCGCATTCAAGCCGTGTCGATGATAGCTTACGTAATTTGCCACTGCCCCTCCACATGTATCGTGGAGGCAACCGGACGATCTACGTCAGGGTAGTATGCTTTTTTGCATCCCGTGTGCCGGCGATTCCATCATCTGCCCACCCTCCACGGTAAAAGCGGCACCCTCCAGTCACGTCGACACACCCGCTAGAGGTCGCCAACAGTGGGAAGGACACCACCCTGACACAATACATGACCTTGAGGCTATCCAAACGATAGGCCATGGCCACATACAGTAATGAGTCATCCTATCGTGAACTCGAAATCAAACTGAAGATTTCCGTTTCCTTTTGCTTGTTACCATAAAGATCAAAATTCAACAGTGATACCCGAGCTGGTTTTTGACCCTCTAGGTCTATAGTTTCTTAAACAGCTGTATAGCTGTGCAGGCCGTTTTGAGCACTCAGTCCGCTGGAGATTGAGAAGAGATTCGCCAGGTCCCAGTGAATGGGCAAAGGAGCTGAGTAGCACCTTTGTTTGCGCTTGTTGGAAGATGGCGGAGGACACAAAATTGGAGTACGTGTTATCAGTATCGTTATACTTAGTATAGCACTTACTCAGCGCGCCCTTTCTTGCCCCATGTATACCGATACAGACCGATTCCCTTCTGTCAACTTATTTGTCATTGACTATCATCCGACACAATTGCACATAGCAGCGCATCATTTTGGAGCGATGCACACCAGAGAGTGCAGCGCGGCTGCATTCCGCTGGTATATATTCTAGCACTGGCTAGCCTCATCCTACGTCCTATTCATCGCAATCTCTTTCACATAGTCACCTTGACTCCTCGTCGATTGCAGAGATGTCAACTTCTGGTGGCTGATCATAAAGCTTACTATGACCAATCTATACTCTCGTTGTTGAACCAGATGCATATTTGGATGGTGGCTAGAGATGCGACTCCCCCGTTACCCATTTCCACGATCTGGTCAATACAAGATGATGAACTTGCTAGGGGTTGCATTGGCGATTTTATCAAATATAAGATATTATTGAAAGGCAAAAATCGCTTTGTAAGTACTCCGTCGAAGTTCTGATCGAGTAGTAGAGCTTACTGACATTTCCTCCTTCGCACAGGTTCATTGGGATGATCCAGCTGAAACCATGGAATACATTCAGAGCATGCTTTAGTCATCTCGCTACGTAACGATATACCATAACATGTATTTTGTCCCAGTCACTTTAATAGATTACTTAGATTCAAGGTGCCAAAGTTTCAGATTCAAGAAGCATGCATGAGAGTGCCATTGGACTACTGAGGAGGGCTCTTTCTGTATCAAAAGCGTTATGTCCAATGTATGTTAACTCTCGATTGGAATTTCTCTCGTCTGACGCTGCACAACCATTCCAGCAAAAAGCCACTTTCCTTCAACATAAGGAGCTTTATAATCTTATTGTATGCTCTCTTTTACAATGCATTGTAAACTGGAATTCGTATTCAACTAAGGCTAGCACAAGAAACTGTATTTCACTTCAGGCAAGCGAGGCGACCTTTACTTCCTCCGCTAGGCTCTCCAGCAACGGATACCTCTGTGTTTCAGTCAGCTCGACTCCAAATTGCTCTTTGAGTCGTCGAGGGATTGGGTATGGGCTTCCCGACAAAGCGTCTGCGACATCTAGTCCTCAAGTCTTAAACATCGCTGTACTCCAATGATACGAGTGGTTCACCTTTAGGAATTTGTCGTAGGAGTTCATCAGATATTGGTTGAGAACCGGGTTGCGAAACGTGACCGCATTCATAGAGAGCCTGTCCATCAGATGATGTAATTAACAATGTGGGTGCTGAATGTCGCATTGGAATAGCTTACATCTCCAATAATATCACTCATTTGCTTAGCGCACAGTGGGATTCGGACATCACTCGATGCAAAATCTGGACAAGGTGTCGGTAAGGTGTGCTACTGCGAACGTATTAGACCACTTACAGACTCCATTTGTGCCGGACGCTGCAGTTCCTTCTATTCCGGCTTTAATCAATGCAACGATGCAATTCGCAGCATCCTTAACATGGATAGTAGTAATCCGATTAAGGCCTGGGCCAAAAGTGATGGAGTGGCCTGCTCCCTTCGCCACTTGAATGTAGAACCGTAGTGGGACGGATGTTTTCTGCAGACCTATTTATTGAATCTCTCGGTAAGCCATCATGATTTCAAGTGCTCGTGCCATTGCTCATATGTACCTTCTCCTACACCATAAACCCAGCCAAAATAGATGGCACTCGTGTTCACTCGGATATCCTTTCGGTCTCCAAATTCGATGACCGCCCTGTCAGATTTATAGTGCAGGTTCGTTTCTGGGAACTCCTTGATATCAAACTGGGTATCAGTATACGGTTTAGCTGTGGCTAGGTCGAGAGGGGTTCCGAAGGTATTGTCGCTGAGAAGCGCATATCCAGTGAGGTGAATATAAGTTGGAGGGTTTAAACCGGCAGCCTGTCGTCTCTTAGCAGACTCCTCAAGGCCTTCAAATATAGCTAATTACGTAGGAAAGTATCAAACGTCGTCAATTTCCACCCTTTTGTAACTCGAAATCCGATTGAACGAACTCACCTTGTAAAGCAACTTCAACATCTCCGTCACCAGCATGAACAACGATATCCGCTTTTTCGGTGTTCTGCTTGATTATGTCCAAAGCTGTTTCATATGATCCCGTATATGCAGCCACCTGGACGTTGGGATTCAACTTGTGCAGAGTGGTTGTCCGCCCTTCATTGGCATTTCGTACGAGCACAACTACGCGAACGTTGGGCAATTGCTGCGCCAGATGTACAAGCAACTGGCCACCAATGTACCCAGTGGCTCCCAGAAGGAAGAGGGTGTGAGAGTAGGATTCAGGCGGCGGCGTCATCTGTGGGTGTAGGGCAATAAGTGGTCCAGTTCAAGGGACTTATATACCAAGAAAAGTAGTAGTGATGGACAGTAACGCGGATGTATTAATGAATTCGCATTATTATGGAGCTTACCAACGCGTACCAAGGCTCTGCATCAGAGACAGATGGATAAGGGCGAGGTGGGGTGTAAAGTACGGGTCGACCATGTCAGCACCGCATTCAAAAAGTAGTTCAGAAGCCTTATTATGAGAACTCCTCATTCCCGAGAGTGACGGAAAATCGGGAATTTGTAACATCTCAGAAACAAAGGAAAGAAATGCATTAGCTGGTGGCTACAAATAGCTCAAAAGAAGATTGAACCCTATGCAAGTGTCCTCGAGTAATACATGGCATTATCAGCGAACTATCCAGACGTTAATATTCTGTATAAAGGGTTTACAATGGCGAATGCTAGGTAGCTTAGTGGTTTATTAACGTATTGTTTATATCATATTGGTTATTATGGTGTACTAACGATTATGATCCACAGCCTAGTTCCACAATGGCCTGCACAACTTGAATAGAAGGATGAAGGAAATGCATTTGGATAAAGAAGTTGCCGATTTGACGTCGAAGCCTGTCGAAGCTTGGCGCCTAAACTTGATACCGATTCTCCCTAAGTCCCGGTAAATTATGGGGTTGCGGCACTAGCAACGTGGATGACGGTCCCTATAGGGCAAAAATACGTCCAAAGCTCAAAAAAACAGGTGAGCTCGACCCACCAGGCTTACAGGCACCTGTGTACCTATTTCGTACTCGCAATTGTTACCCTATCGCTCACTCACGTGAATGCATAGTTGCACACGGCTCTCATACCGCACATATGTCAGTTAGCATAGCAATTGCAAAGATTCGGTAATGGTGTTCGTTCCTCTACACAACATCCTGCTAGCGGTTGCCTGAATTAAGCTGCAAATAGACAAAGCCCTGGCTGAAGTTGGTGTGCTCCTGAACTGTGAGTCGACATCCCACAACCTGATTTCCCCTGTAGAGCATTTTTGCCCGGCGATTATGAACTCGCATTTTTGTGCAATTCAGCGTTGCGACAACACAAATCAGGGCAACACCGGTTGAATAGCAAAGCAAATTGGTAAAGTAAGTGAAAAGAGGTGAGACTAAAAGACCAAAGATCAGAAATCCAGATGTAGTGCCTAATATAATAAGGCGCTAACCATCTAGACTAGCTGCGAAACAGCATGATGCAAGAAGAAAGATTGGATATGTGGCTAGATGTGTGGGATGTAGTCAGCCCATTTGACACTTTGGAAGGCAGAAGGGGGAAGATTACGAAGGGAAAAAAAGGGTAAGACAAGGAGGGCAATGCGAGCGGGGATGTACAAGATGGGTCCGACAAAAGCCGCTAGGATGAATACGGGTATAGCAAAAATCCTAATCACATCCCCGAACCTCGGATAGCAATCCTCCCGCCAATCGAGGACGGCGACCGCAGCAAGAATGGCAGGCTCAACGGTAACAACAAAGGATGATATCCTCCACAAATGGCGTTCAATATGAGTAGAAAATTGAAAATTCCACCCAATGAGATGGATTCCACCAAAGAGGATGCCGATCAGGGAGGATGAGATAAACATTGCATCATACCCTGCCCTAGGCAAAGACCCACTATAATATGAGCCTACACACGTAGGATTTCCGGTGTATTCATGCCCCATCATATGATTCAAAGGAGAAAAGACTGCAAGGAATGGCTTTTTGACCATCCATTTCCAAAGCGTACCTATAAGTGACTTCCGCCCCATGTCTTTCTTGATTCTCTGCCAAACACCTTCCTTAGACTTCCCCCTCCCCCACGTCCAACCAATCCATAGTCCCGAATACCTGTCTGACACTCCAAGGTTATCTTTCGCAATCTTCAGTGGCCCACTTGTCCGACTACCATCCTTCTTGAAGTAGATCGGGTACTCTGCATTCAACGGCTTGCTCCACCACAAAAAATAAGTGATGATATTCAGCGTCGCAAACGCCAGAGTGACCAACTCTAGTTCTGTGATGACTAGGCCTTGAGCATGACGAGCAATGCACTGGACGATGAACCAGGAAGTCTGCATAACAACGAGAACTTTGGAGAGGAAGTCTCCTTTGGCCTTGTCCATTATCTCCTCCCCTGAGATTGTCGGGAATATAATCCCATTCTTTCTCTTCTCCCCGCCGAGCTCTACGTTGCCATTCTCATCAATGGTGACTACCTTGTACCCACTGCCATCCTCTCGCATATATCCTCCCATGATGAGAAAGAATGCATGGGTCATCGTCCAGCCATGACTTGCTGTGCCTCGCTCAGTCCCATTACTGATCCAATCGAGTGTCACATACCCCGGTACTGTTTGGTAATCTTCGACGCAACAAATCGCTGCTGCATAGCCATCATAATGACAGCCTCAGGAGCCAGCAATGCATAAAAACAAGTCTTGACTTTTTGCCACATCTTCTCCCTCTTTGACGCACGCCTATCCGGGATGTTGGGGTGAATGGCAACATACGTGCACACGAAAATGGTCCCAAGGCAATTCCAAATAGTTCTGATGTCGATCGAATCTTGGATGGGTCGCGGATACAATCCGATACAGCGATGAATGCGTTTAAGATAGGGGATGTGGGTAGCACTGGACTCTCGGGTGGTAAAGAGACGGGATGAGCGAGTGTGCGTGAGAGGAGGAACACGAAGAGTGTTCCTAGAAGCATTGCTGTAGATGTGGAGGATCTTCAAGACGTGAATGTGGCGAAAGATTGGATGCGCGTCCCAAAAAGTACTCGCTCTAGGCACGTGTAGACTAGGCGCTAAACCCTGATACAGATAGCTTCGCTCGGGTGGCGTAAAAAGTTGCGTGCACCTGTAATAAACGCTGAATACCGGTTATGGGTGCCGCCAAGAATGGCGATGAGCATATTGAAAAATTTGGGCGGGTTAGAATGGAAACGTTAATTGAAACAGATTGTGGAATCGAGGCTCTGAGTGAGGAGAAGCAAGTATCGCGTAAAAAAGACGTGAATTGGACTACCAAAAATGAGGCCATGCCGGATGTTAGACACTGTCAAGAAGTTTGATGCAAGTGTCATCCAACTGGCGGTTCTATAGCTTACAATTCATTAATATTCATTCGTCATTGTTAAAAACAAATCTGGATCAGCCGTACAGAATATATGCACAGGAAGGAAATGCGTAGCAGTTAGATCCCTTAAGCCCAAATCTTTGCCGCAATCCTGATCTCTTCGGGAAGGCTCTCCACCAATGATAACTTCTTGGTTTCTGTAAATTCCACACCGAGCTGCTTCAGGCGCTGAGGAACAGCATACGAATTGCCGCCGAAAACGGTAAATAGCACTTGAAAATCGCAATAGGGATAACACGATTTGTTAGATGAATTCATTCAAATCTAGGAAGAGATGCATACTGTCTGGAATAGATGCCCGTAGCTCAGGCGGGGCGGGTGTAGACCCAGGTTGTGATACCAGTCCGAGGTCATAGAGGATCTAAGCAGAACTTTTAACTCGATCTAAGTCTCATTTTGTCATCTAGCACGTACGTTCCCTACGATATCTTGAATCTCTTTAGCAGAAGCTCCGGCTTCAAAGTCCTCGCCTGCAAAGTCTGCAAGTATTTCCTTTAGTAAGCCTCTTGACGAGACTTGATACACACAATCACTTACACAACCCTTGAGCCCCTGTTCCCGCAGTTCCATCGAGAGCACCTCTGAGCATGGCAATCAGAGAAGCAGCAACATCTTTTACGTGGATCGCAGGAAGAACATTATGACCTGGGCCAAGGGTGACAGCGCGCCCAGCTGCCTTGGCAAAGTTGAAATAAAGTCTGAATGCGAGTGTAATAGGTTGCGGTTCTGATACCGATGTAATCATTGATAACAATTAGAAATAGCAGGAAGCCCTAACAAGTAGTCATACTTACCGCGACCAATACCGTAGATCCACCCCGGGAACAGGATCAGCGTCTTGACAGGGTTCTCCTTGCGTTCACCCGCAGCCACAACGGCTTTATTAGGCGCTAGATTAGCGCTCGTTGGAGGGAGATCGTCAAGACTGAAAGACGAATCAATGTATTTTGGGATCTTCGACTTTTCTACGACTTGACCATCAGCCCCGTCGCTCAGTACACCGTAGCCCGATATATGGAGGTAAATCGGAGGGTTTCCCGGTCGTTGTTTGGACGCATCCTCGAGGCCAGACAGAATAGCTGATATTTACTTGAATGGGTTAATCTATAGAATCTAATATATGCGGCTTACCGTCAATGAACTCTCCTCCAGCAGATATAGCATTCACACTGATATCAGCTTTTGAAACTTGATCACGAATCAGCTCTAGATCGTCCGAAGTTCCCTCAACGACAGAAAGATTCGGGTTAAGTCGGGTGAGGGAAGCCTTGCGCTGATCTGTTGCGTTTCGTACAAGGGCGACGACATGGATGTTGGGGAACTGGTCTTTCAAATGGGCAAGAAACTCGGCGCCGACATAGCCAGTCGCTCCAAGGAGGAAGAGTTTGCCAGAATACGATGTTGACATGGTGGAATTAATATGAGGTATCATTTGTGCGATTCATGGGATTCCTTTATATCATTCTTGAGGTTCAGGTGACCTAGATTCGTAAACAGTATGACCTGATGATCTCTCAGCCTAGATTCTTGTCATTCTTGAGAAATGATCAGAAAAGGGCGCACCTCTGCGCACCTGCCACTCCAAGTGCTTCCGGGTGACTAAACCACGCTTTTCTAGTTTGTTGAGGGTCTCGATTTCCGACGGGTACTCGTCCAATTTGAGGAAGTTGTTCAAGGAAACCTGGAGGTGTACTAGTAGATGACGCGTTTCAACACCCGAAACAACTTCATTTGACTCGGTGTTATCTCCATCACCCTGCTATCATAATCTTGACCCTTTATCAGGTGCATCCTTCGTGGTCTCGTCCCCCCTTTCGACCGGTGGGTGGTCCTGAACTATTCCGAAGGGGATTGTAGTGGCCTTCGCTGCCGTACGCCCTGGCAACGCTCAGTCATTGAATGAGCACTGCGCTATGAAGTAGAGCTGCATGACGTGCTGGTGGTGTAAGACTGAGAGTAGGGACGGAGTTGAAATTGCCGAGATCTGCCCGACGCGTCGGTGCACCCTCAACTCCACGCCCCCGCCCTCGGATATGTATGACCAAATTCACCTACTACAATATTACACATCTGTTCAAATACAATACACGAAGAGATAACAAGACCTAATCATCGATTACGCTATTGATGTCTACCTTCCTTCCCAACGTTCACGCCCATTCTTTCGCCGCAATCTTAATCTCCTCGGGAAGACTTTCCAACAGCGAAGTCTTCTTCGTTTCTGTAAACTCTACCCCAAGTTTCCTCAAACGCTCTGGGATCCCGTATGCATTACCACCAAAGATTGACCAGGGGTCTGTCGTGTCAATGTCAGTAAACGTTCCCATTCGCTGCGATGCAGCGGAAACAAACGTACCCTCTGGAATAGACTGACGTAGCTGAGGCGAGGCGGGCTGAGAACCCCGTTGTGATACCAAACCAAGCTCATAAAGGGTCTACAAAGTATACCCTCAGTCGTTGATCGGGGTGGAGGTGATACTCAATGGCACCTACGTTTCCAGTAACATCCATTATGTCCTTGAGGGTGACTGCAGTTTCAATATCTTGGCCGGCGAAGTCTATGAGACGCTCAGTGAACTAGCAAGCGACACTTTCAGTAATCTACATACAAATTCCTTGAGCACCTGTTTCTGCTGTTCCGTCGAGAGCACCCCTGATCATGGCGACAATGGAGGTAGCAATGTCCTTCACGTGAATGCTACGTGAATGCTAGGAGTAATATTGAGTCCTGGGCCAAGAGTGACAGCGTGCCCAGCCGCCCGAGCTAGGTTGAAAAAGAATCTGAACGCAAGCGTAATTTTCTGTGGACCTGATCGCCAAAGGCATCTTACTATTTGACGGAAAATCCTACTAATATTAGAGCATTTACCAGCTCCAACACCATAAATCCAACAAGGGAATAAAATCGCAGTCTTAATTGGGACGTCCTTTCGTTCACCAGCAGCTACAACAACCTTATTCGACTCGACATGAATGTTTGTCGGAGGGACGTCGTTGATGTTGAACGTGGAATCGGTGTATTTCGGGCTTTTCTCTCGCTTAACTGGTTCGCCTCCGACGTTGTCGCTGAGAATCCCATAGCCAGAAATGTGAATATAGATTGGAGGGTTGCCCGGTCGCTGTTTCGAAGCATCTTCAAGGCCAGCGAGGATTGCTAGCAGAAAATTGAGCGACCGAGTAAGCAATTAAGGGCGTCATACACTCACCATCAAGGAATGGACCCTCTCCTCCACTGGCTAAGTTAACCGTTATATCGGCTTGCAAAGTTTGTTCACGAATAACCGTCGTGTCGGACAAAGAACCTTCGACGACCGACGCGTTTGGATATAACTGGGTGAGAGAGGCTTTGCGTTCAACAGTTGCATTGCGCAGAAGCGCGACGACATAGACATCAGGGTATTGTTCCTGCAATTTGAGGAGGAATTCGGCGCCAACATAACCAGCGCCTCCAAGGAGGAACAGCTTGCCGGAGTACGAGGAAGTCGACATGATAGTAGTATTTGGGAGATGTGCGTCGGTGTCTTTGTGAGTGCTGAGCAATGTTCGATCGCCCATCTTATATCCTTCAGCTTGTCTAATCTCCATGAATTCTGGGTGTTTTTTAATATGGTAAAACATGGCGATTGCTCAGCTCTCATGAGGTGCTCTCGCAGTTTTTAGGACCGCGTTTGGAGCTGTCGCTTTATAGATAGGACATCGTCCTCTCCCATGGATTCTGGGGGTGCTGACACAGATTGTATATTGATTTGAGCTTTGATTGATGTATAGGAAAGTCACCAATCCACGTCCTGTGGGCCTGAGCTCTACTAATGGGCGTAACGTCACCTTCCTTCCGGAGCGGGGGAGTAACCGACTTACCGTCCGCGCCCACTAATCCCTCATACTGCTAACACTAAACTCGCAACGGGGAGATACCGAGGGTGGCGACAGGTGGGTGGGTTCTAAGCTCTGCGAACTTAGTCAACCACAAGGGATGGGAGCCCCTGTTTGCGTGAGGCCGCTTAGCTCATCACGTACCTCCCTCTTCAACGCCCCTCATCGCCAGCTGACCCAACGATTTTTTTGTCGAACCCTAAAGTGCTGCGACGCCGCCTCCACCCCAGGTACCCTCCTTACCTCCACCATCTCTGTTTCTCTCAACATCACCAAGCCACACCCGAATTTCTCATGGCGGTCCAAAATACATTGGGGATTCTTGGGAATTCCTGGCGGATGGGGCTCCGATTGGAAGGTTGAAGGGCATTACTGTAAGCGTCGTGGGTCGGATCCATGCTGGAATCGTTGGGTAGGGAACATGTGGCATCAATCAGAGGGTGCCCTAACAATTGCTGAGGTTGGAAAGAGGCGCCCAAGGGGGAGCTGGGGAACTTTATGGGGTGGCCCGATTAACAAGGGCCTTTTGACAAAACTCATCCATCAACAACCCACAACCCTGTAACCTGCTGGGACCTTGTACCCACCTTGCAGATCTTAGATTTGACGAAAAATCATTGGTCTTGTCTGCTGCAGGAATCAGAATAGGGTGTGATGATCCGTGTAAGGAACGAAAATTTGGGTGGGGGATGGTTGGTGCCGTGGGGAGGGGGAGCCCGTTACTTTGAGCATATTTTATAATGGTGCGTCGACTAGTTGACGAGTATGCAGTTGCAAAGCCCCCAAGCAGGAGTTAGTTCTCTTCCTAAATACAAGTCAGCACAACTTCGGCCTTCAATATCCCGCTGGCCGGTGCTGGTGATGTACGCCGGATGGACGTCTCGCTCCGTCTTCAGGTCCTTGCATCACCATGAAAAGGCTCATCGGACGGGGGACCGATTTTCAATAGCATACCAAGCCTTTTTTTGGGCAGCAAAAGGGCGTGTTCCGCCGGTGTATACAGTCGTCGGACCTACTCCGGGAGTCTGCTTGCTTCGGCCGTCGGTTACATCGTAGCAACACCATGGCAAGAGCATTGCCTCGTACCTACAACCCGCCATTGTAGATACTCATCTCTTGATGCAACACCCACACTGCAGGCTTACAAACACCTAAGGATTGCGAACGGAATGGCCACGTTCAGGTAATTCCATGTCCTTTCCGAGGTTCAATAGGGCGTGTCTTATCGCCTACCAATGACAGTAGAGTGGGTCGGTGAGGAGGTCCATGTCCAATCCGTTGGAAATTTCGTTAACGCGTGACGCTACTACAACCCCTTCGGAGCATAGAGTTGCTAGGTTTACTGGCGTCTAGCCTCTCTTATTTCTCATCGGCATGCAAGTACCCAACCAGTCAGCGGATCATATGGTGTAAGCTTCCCCGCTTCACTGTATCTCATCGAATCTCTTGGGTGACGAAGCCCAAAAAAATTGAAAGGAACGACAGGATCAAATGGGGAAGAAATATGCCTCCGACCCCCCTGTTCCCCTCTAGATTGTTCGTTTGGTTATCGGAATGGATTCTGATGTGACTCTTGTCCTCATGCGAAAGAGCATAAAAAGGAAGGGTGTGGTGTGTGCATCCCCTATCATCCACCCACCTTCACATCGCAGTTGGCGATTTTCAAAAAGTAGACCACCCGCTTGCCTCTATACCCCATCGTCGACAATGGCCAGCTACACCGTCCTTCCACCAGAGTTCTACAACGACGTCATCTCTCACGAGGCGGCAACGCGCCGGCCATCAACTAGTGAGTAGACGTTGTCCAACGCGTCCAAGTACTCAGCCCATGCATTACACCGTACAGTCCGCGACTTCTTCCATCTCGAGTTGAAGCCCGGCATGTTGGGCATGTTGGCCGGTAAACCCAACGAGTCCACCTTCCCCGTCACCGGTCTCTCCTTCAAAATGAAAACCGGTCCCAACCCCGGAGACGAAACCACCATCGAGCTCACTCCCTCTGAGCTGACCCTAGGCTTGCAATACGACGGTGCCGCCGGTCACCCTCTGTTCGTCGAGTGGGTCAAGAATCTCGTTTTGCGACTTCACGGACGAGATGCGGGGATTGGCGGGGAGAGCCCAGAGGGATTGGGACTATGCATGGGAGCGGGAAGTCAAGATCTGATGTACAAGGCGATCCACGCGCTTGTCAATCCCGGCGATTCCGTTTTCGTCGAGGCCCCAACGTACCCGTGAGTGATTCACTTGGCTAATTTTATACCTCGGACGTTCTCTGATTGGACGGAAATTTCCATGCGTGTAACAGAGGATCGATACCCATTCTTGCTAGCCTGAACTGCAATGTTATTGAGCTTGATTCGGATGCAGAGGGTCTGGTACCCAGCCACCTAAGATCAGTGCTTGAGAACTGGCCTGCTGGTAAACCCTACCCCAAAATTCTGTATACTGTACCGGTAAGTGTGTCGTATATTCTGTCCGCATTAAAGTGCACAAAAACTAATTTATGTTCGTAGTACGGATGCAACCCTTCCGGAGCAACAATCCCGATAGAGAGACGACGCGAAGTCTTGGAACTCTCGCGCAAATACAAGTTCATCATCTTGGAAGATGACCCGTACTATCACCTCCACTACCTTGAATCCGAACAGCCACCCTCTTACCTCGCGCTTGAAAAGTTGGAGGGCGGTGAGGTAGGCCGCGTCGTCAGGCTCGACAGCTTTAGCAAGGTGCTCGCGGGTGGTCTACGCCTCGGTTGGATCACTGCTCCCCAACCGATTTTGAGGGTCATCATGTTCCACGTAAGTCGTTTCTCGTCTCGACTAATCGACTTACTAACTCGTATTTCAAACCATAGCTGGGTGTTACAACCCTGCAAACCGCTTCACCATCTCAAATAATTGCCTACAAGATCCTCTCCACCTGGGGAATCGACGGCTTCCTCGAAAGCACCCGTCGAACGGCCGACTTCTACAAAACCAAGCGCGAAACCTTCGATCGTGCTCTCAAGAAGCACCTTGGCGAACTCGCCGAGTGGTCCAGTCCCAAGGCTGGCTTGTTCTTCTGGTATGCTTTCATCTCATACCCCCGTACCCCCAGCCACTTAAATTGTTTTCACTATCCAGGGTAAAACTCAAGCTTCCACCAACACCAGAGTGTCCAGAAGGCGACGCCGACCGCTTCGTGCGCAGCAAGGCTATCCCCAACCTCGTCATTTTGCTCCCTGGTCAAGCGTTCTTCTATAGCGAGAAAAAGTCTCCCTACGTTCGTTTCTCCTTCTCCACATTGGATGAGGAGCGTGTCGATATTGCACTTGGCCGTCTGGCAGACCTACTAAGACAGGATTGGGACGAGTACAAGGCCAAGTGCCTGCCGAATTGAAGCAGGTGTAGTTACCCGGTCATCATTAATGTTATTAGCCACGGTCATACATAGGGGTGTATATAGATTGAGTACATATCATAATAGTTAGCCTCAGTGCAACATTAGACTGATCATGAGAAATGGGGAGAAATGGGCTGGCAGTGAGTAGCAAAAGATTTGACAACAGTGGGATTCGAACCCACGCCCTTTCGGACCAGATAGGGGAAACCCAACCTGATTCTGGCGCCTTAGACCACTCGGCCATATTGCCTTGGTACCTAGTACTACCCGGTGCACATCATGACTGCTCCATTCAAGGATGATCACCGATATAGTGAGTACGCCGACGATGCACCTAACGACATCTAAGTTTATCTGGCTGCGTACCGCTATATTTAGCCTGCCACACTATTGAATTCGGCCCTTGACTGGATGTGGGCTAACTTGATTTACGTTTATAATCCAAGACCTATGGGGCAAAATCTTGTTTGACATAATCGCTTGAAGGGAAGGAGGTTTTGGGGTGAAAGTCTGAGTTTGAGCTTGTGATCTGCTGTGAACGATGGTCATCAGCTGGGCAGCGTGAACTGGTGAGCAAGCAGCTGGGCCTTCCAAAAAGCGTGTATGTTACGGCGTTCACCAGCCAATCATTATTCGAGACCGTCCGATCATCCGATTTTTTTCACTTACGGAAGATGTAAATAGTCGGAGGGTCCAGATTTTTGCCTGGAAATAGGATTGTTGCGAGACTTTTTAAAAAAATTGGGTGCGTTTTGGCGATTTTTCAGGGCATTTTGGGACAGAAAGAGGGGCAGAAACGAACGACAACGGCAGAAATAAAAAGTGCAAAAAAGATAGCTTGGCCGGCGAAGACGTGCCCCTCCAAATTCCTGGACCTGTAATTCTGTCCCTAACTCATCCTAGTCACCTCATTCCAACTTGGTCGCTTACTCCATCTGCATTACTATACCTACAAAAGGACTCTTCCCCTCCTGTCCCCTCTTTCGACCCATACTTTACCCCCATCTCATCACCAATGGCCGCAGATACAATCGTTCCTGCTCGTCGACGACGCCACTCTGGTTCCATCGATCGTGACCACACGCGCCCCCTACTTTCCATCTCAAGCCATCGACACGAAGGCATAGAGCCTCCTCCAAGACCAAAATCGACACCAGGGGAACGTCCAACCCAACGCCGAAGGCAAAAAAGCCCTCAGCACAGCTCAGACTCGGAATCTGAGCTCGACCGCATGCAAATAGATATCTCCCAACTCGAAGACGAGGATGACGACGAACAGGAGCAGGTCCAGGTCTTGGGTGGGGATGTGGAAGATGCGGATGTTGACCAAGACGGATCGCGCGCAATTTTATCAGTGAAAAATGTAAACAAGTCGTCGCTCAATAAGGCCAAAGGCCCAAAAGGTGCTTCGACCTCCACTGCCACTCCGACAACCGCAACATCTACCGTCATGGACTCTGCTTCAGCTATCAAGACTGAAAGCACCCTCGAGCGACCCACAAAGCCTCTCCCATCATCAAAAGCAAAGAAAATTGCGAATCCCGTACCGAATCCCCATAACCCCGTCAAACTCCCTGCTAACCCATCTATGCTCCCCGTTCAAGCTCACGTACCGAAGGGTGGAGTGGCTTCTTCCAATAGAAGGCTCTACGTGATTCTGGAACAGGCATGCTTGGAGGCCTACAGAGTCTCTAGTGGTGGGAAGGGAAGGAACGGGAAAGAAGGGGAATTTAAGTATACCCTATTGAATTGCGATGACCACCAGGGCATCCTGGCCAAGACAGGCAGAGATATCGCGGATGCCCGACCGGATATTACCCATCAGGTGTGTTTACGCTCTTTTTCATTTCGTCCTTGTTGGTTTCCCGATCGCGTTCAATTCTGATTCTTTTATCGCATTTAGTGTCTATTGACCCTGCTTGATTCGCCATTGAACAAGGCAGGACTATTGCAGGTATATATCCACACTGCAAAGGGTGTCCTGATCGAGGTCAATCCTCACGTCCGAATCCCACGAACCTTCAAGCGATTCAGCGGTCTCATGGGTACGTTGTCAGAGTGACTATATGCGCCTTTTTAATGTGTATCGCTTGATAGTGCAACTCCTGCACAAACTCTCGATTCGAGGCGTCAATGGACCCGAGAAACTACTCAAAGTGATCAAAGTAGGCATTTCGTTGCTAACGCATATATCCACCCCTAACCTTTTGCTATCTTTCAGAATCCTATTACCGACCACCTTCCACCAAACACGATCAAAATTAGTGCGCACACCTCCATCTAATCTTCCTCACGCGCTAATATTGTTTCAGCACTATCCGGCGATGCACCAACTGTGCGACTCTCGCGTTACCTCCCTACGTTACCTACCACACATAATATCGCCGTCTTTGTTGGGGCTATGGCACGTGGAAAGGACGATTTTGCAGACGCATACGTAGATCAAAAGATCAGTATCAGTGATTATCCATTGAGTGCCAGCGTGGCGTGCGGGAAGGTAAGTCGGACGCTTTATCTCAGGGCTCCCAAGTTTGATGGGCCTTTCTTTCACGACTGTAGTTCTGCTGTGCCTTGGAAGAGCTCTGGGACGTCGTTTAATCACCTCCAAAAGCTTCAACGCATGGCATCGCATATCCCCTCAACAGGATATGCTCTGCTCTGCCTTGCCTTCTTTCCCACCTCTTTCTCTCCTTTTATTTTCTCCCTTCTGCACGAGCTAGAAGCTCCCCAAAACACCAACTAGGACTTTTGATCACAACGGCCTCCATTTGACCCTCTACCATCACTCCACACATCAAAATCCAATTGCTCGTGTCTGTATCTGTATTCCAATCTCATCTCTCTATCATCGGTCCACATTGCTATCATCTCTGCATTCAACTCGCAGAATTATCACCCGCATATCTGTACCCTGTAGAACTATCGACCTTCTCCCCCCCCCTTTCACCCTTCTTTACGAGATCTATCTCCACCGTTCCTTGTTGGCTTCTTGGAGTGCGTCACTTTCCGAGTCATACGTGCTGCGTCTCTTTTTTGAAGGCCAGTCTTTGGCTCACCAGCCTTCCACCCCTCGGTGCCAACGTAATCCATCTCCCTATCTGCCTTGTCGCGCACCACCTTTCTTTTCAAACCCCCTAATGAAAAAAGCATGCATATATGCGACTCAACTCGCATTTACCGCATGGCTCGCGTTTTTCATTTATATTTGCAACTTGTCCTGACCATGGTTGGTCCTTTGTTTGCTCATCCCCCTTTTTTCGCTCTTTCGTGTGCCTATATATTTGCGAAATTGACAAGTTGCCTGTGGTTCTCATGCCAGTTTGGCCATTGGCCATCACCTAACCTTGATGACGCAGGACACGATTTACGATTTACCTCGGGTTCCTTTCACCGCATCCTTCGAGCTGGATGACGTTGGCCTTCTTCCTCCTCACTCGGGATTGACGCGGCCTTGCTTTGGATATTGTGCGTCATGCGTCTCTTTGCAGTGTTATGACGACACGTTTCTCCGCATCCTTTGCTTGTTGGTTTTTTGATACGCTTTCGGAATCGACGCGGTTTTGCTAGTACTGTTCCTCGCTTCAGCCGATGGCTTGCAGGCTACGGGGCAGTTTATGACGTCATCGTACATCACTAGCTGAGCAGATGGTGTTGATCTGCCGACGCACGCCGTCTCCGCGCTATTCTTCAACAAGTCCTTAGGCTTTACATGTCGTCCCACCGATGCACGTTCTGACGTACTGGGTTTGTTCAGTGGCTGTCAGAGTCTATGGCAATGGTTTCCCTCCCCTCAGCCAGTTATGCGTGATCTTTCCTGTGAAAAGTCCTCTTGCTCGCGAGTGAAGCGGCAGGGACATGGGGACTCTGCTGGCTTCGGGTCGATATTTGGCACTTGGCCTTTGCCTATCTACTTGCCGCATGCAAGTAGGTGAGCAGCCACGAGGCAGACCCTGGTTTGGAGCCCCATTCTACAGCATGGTGCGACTTTGTAACCACGTCAATATTATCTAAAAGCTATCTCCCTAAGTACTTCGACTCATATGAACCGGCATCAACGATCAGATACCGAACAATCTCCCAACGATCCTCAATCAACAAGTGCCTTCAATAATTCTCACATTAAGAATGAAGGGAAAATCATTACAAATGTTGGAAATTTCAATTACAGTTCCAAGTGGGGTGAGGAGTCAGGTTCTATGCTACCTTATGGATTGTATTCATATGCCTTCCATCTAGGCAAAGAAATGCTCCAGGAATGTCATTGATAATGCAATGCACACAGGTGAAGTACGTGCAGAAGAGTTGAAGTGCCACGAGGATACGCGTATAGCTATCCTGGATGACTTGATATTGTGGGTCGAGAACCCACAGCGAGGGAGGGATATTGCTTGGATACTAGGCCCTGCTGGTGTGGGTAAATCTGCGGTTGCAAAGACAGTAGCAGACAAATTAGATCGGAAGGGATCCAAGGCCATCATTGCGGGCTCGTATTTCTTCTTCAGTTTCGATCCAAGACGTAATACCCTTGTCGGCTTTGTTCCAACCCTTGCCTATCGACTGCTTGTTTCTATGGGTGACATAGGAATAGAGATCGAGAAGGTAATCGAGAACGATCCGCGTATTTTTCACGCGGATATAATAGTTCAGTGGAAGAAACTCATCTATGAACCTGTCATGGCGGTGAACTCTTCCCGGTCCCTGCCACCAGCAGTCGTTATCATAGACGGGCTTGATGAATGTGGAAACGAGCAAGACCAGCGCAAAGTGCTAGAACTCGTTGCATCATGTGGATCCGATTTTCCACTCGCATTCATCATTGCCAGTCGTCCCGAACCTCCCATCTCCAACTCATTTCAAGCGCTCCCGCTTGCCGATCTCTGTCGACCTCAGATCGATCTCGGTCTTCTTAGAGATACCAAGGAGATGCGACTCTACCTCCGATCTTCGTTCTCAAGCATCTACTCGAAGTATAGGGATGTCCTTCAAGACTATGCGGTTGATGGATCCTGGCCTTCAGATGACGTTGTTGATCTGATTGCGAAGAGGGCCGATGGACAGTACATATACCCTGCTACTCTCCTCAGATTCATTGACCAGGATGACGTCCATCCAAACGACCGTCTTGAGGCGTGCCTCGAACAAACCCCCGAGGCGCTATCACCCCTTGATGCACTATACAAGTATATCATGAGATCGTCTCACCATCCGTCTAACCAGACCGATGACCAGATTCAAACCCTTTTGTTCATGATCTTGAGGATAAGGCTTCCGAATACTCTTACCGGCATTCAGCGAGGGGGAGGGGGAGCATATGAGGAAGAGTCAACATCGTCGGATAATGAACCGGACGCGCAGAGGCCACTGGAACTCAGGATGATGGCAACGGTGTTGGGACTCAACACCAGCCAGTGTAGATTCAAGCTCAGAAAGCTCCACTCAGTCCTGGCCATCCCAAGCAATGCTGCAGATCGTATAGTTATTCATCACCAATCATCTGACGATTTCCTGTCCTCCCCTCGACGCGCCCACCCCTATCACGTTGACACTAGAGCTTATGTATCAAATGTGATAGGGGGATGCCTGTCTGTAATAGAAGGCACCGGTGCTGGTTTGAACACTCGAACTGCGGCTTCCATATGGTGGAAGTGTGCCAAGTATTTATCCTACGGCGGATGCAGACTCGGTCTGCAGCAACCACTCATCGAGCGCCTGATCCATTTCGATTTCGATGCATGTCTAGAGCACCTCTCTCCGAGATGCAAACCCGAGTATCTGGCCTTTGGCCTTTACTGCCACGCCCGGGTTTGTACATCCCCCTCTTTCTGTTTTCTGTGATTCCAACCACCGATCTCAGGGTTATTCAGCGTTGAGCGAGAAGTATTACCGCAGCATTTTCACCGATTCAACGGTGGCTAAATGGCTGCAAAGTCATTGGGACTGGCCGGATAATGGTGATTGTTCAGAATACACACTGCTCAGAATACAGCAGTGTGAAATCAAACTCACGACTATTAGACACCCGCAATCAATATACATCTTCACGTGCCTCTTCCCATGGAGGATCTCACCCATTGTCCTGGAAAGCTTTCCTGGCTCTCGGGAAAGCTTATTCGATGATATGGGAAGGACACGACAACCCTGGAAACGTCTTCGAAAATCTTAAAAATGGCCTTCGGGCAGATGACCTTTTGGAAGCCTCCTTGGCAGTTTTTACTTATGTGGGGCTATTTGAAATGCTGTACGTTGATTACTTGGTCTTTTGGTAGCATGTACTAACTGGGGTTTATTTCTAGTTCCAGTAGCGATATTGAATACTTGTCTACCTGGAGCAGACCTTGGAAGTTTCATCGGTAATTTGCATTCCCTTCCCTTCTACGTCGGTCTAATGGTTGTGTTATCCTTCCATGAACGCAATAATAAGCATGTTCTTCGCTGGTTGGAGGTCAGTACCACTTTCAAGGAGCTTGGACAGTCGCTAAATGCATATGCATTCTGCTCATATCTCATTGCCAGGCTAACCGACACAAAATCGAGAGCCCCGTGTTCCGACGTCTTAGAGCGCACTGGTCACTAGAAAACCATTGTCCGTCGTTCTATGGTAGTTCGACGTCAAGTACACTGGGTCAGGCGTCTCAGCACCAACCATGACACGCATCGTCTTGCTCAACAAGGAAGGGACTTATGACTTGGTGTTTACTATGCCACTGATTGCTAGTGTTGGCAACGTGTAAAATACATCCAATTCTATCATGATGAGGCAATCCGAGTCGTAAGGCTCTATGCATTGGTGGTGGAAGCAGAATTTGTGCGGCGACTTCAGCAGCCATTGATACCGTCAATATTAGCGGTGTCTAATTAGAGAATTTTGGTTTCCAATATCAAATATTGCCTCTGGAGGTCGTGCACAAGTTGGGAGCCAAAGAATGGCGCGAATTCTGCGCCCTGAGAGCACAGAATACGCAAAACGACAAGTATGGCGTAGCGAAGATAACCTCTAGTCTTTGTGCAACTCGCCGAGATAGCACTAGAGCACCAGCGCCAGGGACAAAGACGACCAAAGCCGTACCAAGAGTCCCTAGCGATAACACCAACGAGGGTACACGGTTCAAGTCCATCGACGTTGTCGGGCACGATGATGGTAAGAAACAACCCTTGGATGACGTGTTCTGCCCATCGGCGGCCAGCCCTGGGCCAGACAGCCGCCGCCAATCGTCATTTCACTGGCAATCACCTGCCTGCCACCGGCATCCGTTGCTACTGAGCCCGTTTGGCTCTCACCACCACGCTTCTTCTTTAAGATAAGGCCACCACCTTGTGGTCCCCTCGTTTCTCTCAACCTTCAGCCCAACTGATGGCCCCGACCCTCTCCTCCGAGCTCGTTGACCTCCCCACCGCATTCGATCCCTCCACATGCGTTCGCAAAGGCCTCTGCCCCGTCACGCAGCTCCGTAAAGGCTCCCAGGGCCCCGAGCTTCTCGAAAGCCATTCGCTGTACTACGAGCAACACGGCCGGGGCACCAAATACAAGGTCATATTCATAATGGGATTGAACTCCAGTTCGTTTGGATGGGGAGCTCAAGTGCGGAGGTTTGGCAACACGGAGGATCACACGGTGCTTGTGTTTGATAATAGAGGCGTCGGGAACAGTGGATACCCTTGGGGACCGTATTCGTAAGTCTAGTTCATGATGTGTTCGAGTTTTGGTTGAGATGGTAGTGGGGCAGGACTTCTGGAATGGCGGAAGATGTGATTGCGCTGTTGGATTATATTGAGTGGACGGGGAAGAGGGATATCCATGTCGTTGGGATCAGCCTGGGCGGGATGATTGCTCAAGGTATACATTCCCGTTTTCGTTGCTCCACAGCGCTTCTCAATCTGGTTCATTATGCAGAACTTGCATATCGAATACCTGAACGGATAGCGTCTCTTACGCTCGCTGTTACCACACCCGGAGGTAGACCGTGGAACAACTTTCCACCTGTACGTAGCCATTCCCCGCGTCTAATACAAAGACCGTCCCGTTGACGCTCAGATGCCCTGTTCATCCTCATACATGACAGTGGATCGGCCTCAAGTCACTCGCCCGACTGGCATTCACACCCGATCCAGTGAAGAAAGCCCCCATGGCGCTAGAGATGCTGTACCCCAAAACCTGGCTGGCACAAAAATCGGAGACGGACTCCAAAGGTCGTACGAATGCCGAAGTCGAAACAGAAGTACACCTTCATCGCACTCTAGAGTAGAAACGGCACTAACGCCCTTGCACAGAACTTCCTCCGTCGTATCACCATAACCAAGCCCCAGCAGTTCCACGGCCACATCTCGCAAATGATCGCTGGTCTAACGCACCGGGTTACACCCGACCGACTCGCTTTCATCTCTAAATCTATACCCAAGGTTACCATCGTCACCGGCGATGAGGATCATCTTGTGTTACCCGTGCATAGTCTCGAACTCAAAGCTGCGATGCCTGAAGCCGAGTTGGTTGAGTGGAAAAACACAGGCCACGGAGTTCATATTCAGAGAGCGGATTGGTTTAATGAGTTGGTCGAGAGGACGTGGAGGGAGGGGAAGGAGAAGGTTTCAAGCGAGGGTGGGCGATGAGCGCCTCGAGCGGTGCATGAATGACGCCCGAATACTCTCTCCATACTCGCGATACTTATTGCTCTCATTTATAATTTATGGGATTCATGCGGTGACATGTATTGCAACAGGCCACGAATACAGGTACCACCGCGAATTATCATCCAGACTTTAACAATATGAGAACAAGCTGCGGTAGCAACGGGAAATGACGAAAAGAAACAGCTAATTGCGAAAAAAAAATCCGACACACAACGCATCTAAGCAGGAAAACGCCTTAGGATGGTTGATTCCAAGGGCCGGCATCACTCAACGAGCATCCTCCGGCGCACTGACAAGTTCCTCCAAACTCCTTTGGCAGATTCTCCGCTGGTATCTGCTTCAACAGCTCGTCCTTGTAACCGCTTCCCAGAATGTTAATCTTCTTCACCGTTACTTCGTCCAACCAAGGCTTGACGACAGCCCAAACGGCGCTAAACGCCCAGGGAGCGTTGATGATGTAGAACTTCCCCATCGTCTCGGGATACCGATCCTGGCCAATCGAGGCTGCTTGCATGACGAAATCCTTGACTCGGTAGAAGCTGGTCAAGCCAACACCGTTGAGATCGAGGATGGTGGTGCAAGTCTCGACTGGGTGGCCGACGGCTTTGGAGCAGAGTGGGAAGCGCTGGTTGAGGAGCTTCTCGTATTCCCAGACGAGGCGCTTGAGCTGGCGTTCAGGGGTGGTGATGGCATATAGAGCTTTGATGTCTAGCTTGCCCAATTGTTCAATGTAGAGAGGTCGGCCGTCCTGGAGAGTATGAGCGTTGGATTGGATGAAAATGGATGAGGTGAAGGAATGGCTTACTATGTCGATCTTGTGGTAGTACTTTGGATGTAATTTATCGACTTGCTCTTGCTCGGGATAATCAAAGTTCCTAAGTGCACAACGCATGAATGTCTTTTTCCAGGGCACACAACAAAGGAACGTACGGGTAGATTTCATCAACACCAAAGTCTTTCCTCCACTGCTCCGCAGCAATAAGCATCTCCTTTGCCTTGACAAGATCGAACTTGCGCGCCCGCAAGAACCTATTTAAACAAACGAGAGCCAAAAGTATGAAGACCAGTCAGCATTATACTTCGCAATGAGATGTTGCGTTGATAATTGAGAATAGTAGCGGGCAAATCGCGGAACGGCTTAGGGGTCTTCCCACTCCATTGATCCCCACAAGGACGATCCGTCACAATCCACGGAGATCGTCTAGCTGCCCTGCAAGGGCGATGAACCATCGTACTCCCCATCCCCAACTCGCCAGCAAAAAGGGAACAGTTCTCGCCAAAAATCAACATTTCCCCACCCCTCTTGCTCTAGTCACGCACCCTCCATCACAAAACACACAGAAAACTCCAACAAAGGCAGGAAAGAAAGAAACCGCGCATGACGAGACGCCCACTTCCCGAAAAAGAAGAAAAAGAACCGACCTCAGCAACATCGCATCATCCATCCTCTCAGGGACGAACCATCCTTCAGCTTGCAATTCCTGCTTGAACTTCTCCAAGGTGTGCAGTTGAACAACGGTCAGATTCCCCAATCGTCCAGGGAGCGGTTGATAGTTGGGATCTGTTACGCCAGGGGGCATAGGGCTTGCGCTGGCCTGTTGGGGCACGGATTCGTTTGGTCCTGGCATCGTTCACTTGCGGGATACTCTGAGTCGATGGGTGAACCTGCGGGAGAAGAAAAGCGTGGATACGTGGATGCAAGAGTGGCGTAAACGTGGAAGATGGTGGTAGACGATCAAGAAGGATAACCCAGGGATGAAGGACAAAAACGATGCTGATGCAAAATTGATACCTGATGGTGGCGATGATGGAAAGAGTTTGAGGTAAACTTTGAGGCGGAATGGATAAGTAAAGATTGAGGACAAGATTATTAAGTAGGCGAGTAGTGAATCTTGCTAGGGCTGTCCGTGTTTGGTAGCCTTGACTTTGTTTTGGCGCGTTTCTTGGGCTCTTGGTAGGTTCTTTAACTGCAGACTATGAAAGCAGACTGACAATTGTAGAGTCAACCGAGGCTGCTCTCACTCGGACCACTTCTTTGGTGGATGCCTGTTCGTTACTAATGGTGGCGCGCATGATATCCGCGATCGCGATGGCATTCACGCTCGCGCATACGAATGGGTATTATTAAACCTCTTTGTATTCAACACGCCATGGATATTATTGGAGCCGAGGCGCTCCACAGCTATCTAAAGATAGCGCAATCTACCCACTGCAAGTCACGTTCAGATCAAGTTCAGATCTCTACCAGTGAATATACTACTGCGGCATCGTAACCTCCATGTAATTGAGCACACCTCGTGTCGGGTAACGCGTTTTCACGTCAGATTTAGACTCGGCGCCGCGCTACTCGGTATGTTGTTACTTGGCGTTTAACCATCTGGCGCTGAGTTATGTCCTTCTGCTGACCGGTGGGTTAGACGGTCTTCAACTGATTAGAGAAAGCTTTCGACTTTTCTGACTCCGGCTCACCTTTGACCGCATAAGAGCATTTCCCCTGTTTACTTTGTGGTAATGATACTGTTGACAGGATACCCCGTTTTCCGGTGACTTTATTGTCTCCCTTTTTTTAGGATGATGTGACCAAGCACCGTGAGATTTATGTGTTAAGGAAAGACATGGAACTCACCAGATGTAGTGAACAGATCGTGCTGTGTTGGCGACCAGAGGATGAGATTAGAAAGTACCTCGTGGCTGCGGTCTGGGATGGCTAACCAGGCAGTACAACACAGGCTTTGGAACAGGTTGTCCTACTCATAGGCCCCAGCCCTCGCCAACACAAAACACAAAACAACACTTAGCGGATGTGTATAGCGATATGGGCGTATTCTGGTGGTGGCAAGTAGTGGCAAACAGAATTGGAAAGTGCAACCTTGTGACCATCGTGTGCTGCTTGGCTTGAATGCATTGCGTTTGTGCATATTCCGCGCACCACACCTCTTCCAACCAAGATAGCTGAAATTAATTGGCTAGAAAGGGTATTTGCATTTAGGACGTGGATAGAAATGTTTTCCTATGGGGCCTTGCCTTATCGGCTCGCCCCCATGTGCACGCGGTACCGAGCTTTATGAAAGTACGCCGTCTTTGAGATCCTGTACACAATCCCTACCCGCACCTTCGGACACTTCGAGATAGGGAAGGACCCACTGTTTCAAACCTTACCGATCCTTTACACAAAGCTCTATCGATAACTTAACTGAGCATTTTGAGGGTGAGATGCATTGACATCGAGGACGTATCATATTTACAACTTGCAATTGACACGCTTTGTAAACCCAGCTACGACCGGACACTGATATTTGACGGACTGTGCCCAGCAGCCACTGCGGAGTTCCAAGTTCTGCTGTGACGGCCTGTGACATGCTGTGACAGTCCGAAGGTGTAGTGTGTCTGAAGGAACAGGAGGGATAGCAATCCCTAGGTCGACTTCAGCCTTCAAATTTCAACCACATTGGACGTAGCGTGTCGAGAATTCCAGAATCTCTTGGATTGCGCAATTGGACAAGCCCTTTGTCAATGCTGAGGATCGAATGAGATTGGTAGGGGCCTGGTTGACATATCTGGCGATGCAGTTGTAGGGTGTGGCAGCCAATTGGTCCACAGTAGGCCCATGGTAATCCCCATATCTCGGCATTATCTTAATTTCAAGCAGCTTAAGAAGTACAAATTTCCCTAGGCCTTGGTCAACATCCATTCCTGAAGCTCAGCTGATATTGATCAGCGTAGCTGTTGACGACCCGTGGCTCCTCTAGTCATCTCATCTCACTTCGGTGCTATTGTCATCTTCTTGTAGATAACTTTATCTGGTTATATGCACGATTATCGTTGAAGGCTAGACTTGGTTTGGATTTCCAATCAGTACTTCGGTGATGACTCATCAAAAGTTCAATAGGTGTTGGGTGTAGTAAAACGCAGAACGTACGCGAAGACCCTTGGTAATCGCTCCCTGATTCCATATTACTGGTTTACAGATCACTTTGTAACGGGTTCGGCGGGCAGAGAGACCCTTACTATGAGCTGACACCTCCATGGCCAAGGTACTGACTAGTTTGGGGCGGTTATGGAAGCACTTTGGAGGCACCCAGCTCGTATAAAGAGGAGGTCAACTCGAGAGATGCCAACCCAGAATTCCACCAAAGCTCTATTACTTCTCATCTCTACAGCACAATGTCGTCGACATACTCTGGCAAACTCTTCCTGCTCGGTGCCACAGGGTACCTCGGCTCCCAATTCCTCATTCAACTCAGAGAACAGTTCCCCAACGTCCACGTCGTCGCTCTCGTGCGGAACGCGACAGAGGAGCGTAAAGCTACTCTTGCCCAGCTCAATCCCAACCTCACCCTCGTCGAAGGGTCGGTTGAAGATGAAGCAATTATTCGCGAACAAACCTCGAAAGCCGACATCACTATGAATGCTGCCACTGCAGATCACGAAAAGAGCCGTCAAGGTGAGCTAGTCAGAATTTACGATGTTCCTCAAGTTATTGACATCCTTCACTCCGATAGCTACCTTCGCCGGCCTCGAAGACGCATCCAAGCAGCGTCCTGGAAACCCGCCCATCTATATCCACGTATCTGGTACCGCTATCCTTTCTGATAACTCAAAGGGAGAAGTCGGAGAGATTAGCCAGATTCCGAAATACGTCGACACAACATTCAGCGTCGACGACGTCCCCCAGACAAACATGTTCGTCCAGGCCAATAGGGAGATCATCGCTGTCGGGGAGCGCAAGGAGAACCCCGTCAAGACGCTTATCTTGTTGCCTAACTGGATTTACGGTGTCGGAGAGGGTAGGTCCTTCAACGTCCTCATTGCTCAAAGTCGTACTTATGACGAACTTCCTTGATTAGGTGCACAGAAAATTTCACTTCCTCTCAGGCTCTACCTCAACTTGGCAAAGGCGGCAGGACATGCTGTCACTTTAGGCCCAGGCAGAAACAAACTCCCACCTATTCATGTCAAAGACGTTGCCAATACTCTCGTTGCTTTGGTTAAAGGCGCTCTTGATGGAACTGCAGGCACAGGAGCCCAGGGATTGTGTAAGTCTCGCATGCTCACCGTTGCTAATCGTGAAGGGCTGACCATCTTGTGTCGGCGTAGACTTCGCAAGTGGTGATTTTGAGACCGCGCCCACATTGAAACAAATCCAAGATCAGGTTGGAGATGTGAGGATACTTTTATATCTGGCTTTGGCTGTGAAACTAAACGACTCTTATGTAGATTCTCCACGAGCTCGGTTTGACCTCCGAAGGAAAGTCTAAGCTCATCCCATCTCAATTGGCAGGTAGTCTTCCAGATGGTGCGTCCTACCCTTTTCTATCTTGATCATCAAAAGGGTTTACTAACTTGTTCTACTAGGCGTCTTTGATGGGTTCGCGGGTAACCTATATGCTGAACCAGAGAAATTGCGTGCGCAGCTCGGATTGGAGTTTACGGAAACCAAGAAGTTGCCTTTCCTGCAGAGCCTGAGGGAGGAGGTGAAACTTGCTGTTAAGGAAATTGGGTGGACGGCGTGAGTAAGCGCATCGCTGTCAAATGAAATGTATATTATGGGTTTTATGATGTGTATTCCAACGAGAGATGTATTTTTGGTGCAGGCGAAATTAAATGTCTAGTATTGAGCGATAATGATACAACATGTTACTTCACAATAATCGTCTAGGTTTGATATATTCTAAGTTTTGTTTTATGCTGACGCTTTGATAAGATCAGCAGCTCTCTCAGCAATAATATACACCGGCGCCTGAGTATGAGCGCTCGGTACGAACGGCTAAAAAGAGGTAAGAGGATTAGAATATCTCCATAAAGCCTTCATTTCAATAAACACCTACCAGAACTGAAGCATCAACCACACGGAGACCTGCCACGCCCTTGACCCTCAAATCAGGATCCACAACACCCCACTGCGCGCCAACTGGAGACATGCTTGCCGTTCCACAAGGGTGGAAAACTACAGCAGCATTGTTCCTGATGTACTCGTCGTACGATGCATCGTCCGTAAGAGTGGCGAAATCACCATATGGTTCAATGATGAAGTCATCCCATGGCGTAGCCTCGGTGAATCGTTGAACGGCTTTGAGCGACTCGCGGAGTGTGACGATGTCAAATTCGGTGCTAATGAGATTGGGGTTGATGAGTGGTTGAGTGAATGGGTCTCGAGAAGCGATGCGGACATAGCCACCTAGCGGTGTTATAGTTAGTGAGCATTGTTATGCAGATGACAACGGCGAACACTCACGAGATGTAGGGGAAATAAAGGCTGTCAAAAGGCTAAAATGATCTCCAGTGGGGGGCGTTGATTCTCCTGGTAGGAAGAACGTGTTCTAGAGCAAGAGGCCATAAATTGGAAACGAAAATCAAGTGAGCAGGACGAATTTACCAGGAAGAGGAATTCATAGTGTGATGCACCTGGACCAGAAGAAGGATCCGTTACCGTGTTGAAGATAGGATGGTCATCAGGGAGACGGAACCAGCCAAGACTGTTGGTTACAGTATTTGAGAGAGGCCCTGTCCTCGAAGTTTGCCACTCCTCGAGGTAATCGTCCGTAATTGATGGGGTACGGAAGAAACCATCCAGACTGGGTCCTGTTGTAACGTAGGGGGCCGAAAGTAGGATGTGCTCTGAGAGGTTCTTTCCAACATCAGGTAGATCAACAATGGTCCGAATGCCAAGCGGTGTCAGCTCGCTTCTGTCACCAATACCAGACAGCTGAAGGATCGCTGGTGTACCAACTGATCCTGCAGAGAGGATAACTTCTCGCGTAGCATGAACAGTAGATGCACGGGCTATAATGAAGATGATTAATATTGGTCTAGAAAGTGGCTACGATGTCCAATCTTACCTGTTCGGCTACTATGGAACTGTACACCTTCGAAGTACGGTAGACCATTTCTGGTCCCTGTTCGAAGCAAATTGGTCACTTGTGCGTTGAGGAGTACGTGGAAGTTAGGACGATTGATGTTGGGGTGAATGTAGGCCGTAGATGAGCTGGACCTCACTCCGCCACCGGCTGTTGATTGTGTCCATCCTACACCAAGCTGTGAACCACTGTTCATATCCAGCCTGAATTGAAATTCGTCAGGGAGTTCTGAAAGTGTATCGAAAATTCGTTGATCTATTGCAGAGGGGTGATTTGCCACGGTGACTAGGAGAGGACCAGTTGTGCCATGTACATCGGGGTCCCATTGTTCTGATGTGTCATGGCCATCAACGGGGTCTACGATTTGCTCATACTAGATGAGTGTCAGCAATGTGCTTGAAATAATGTGCTTCGAGAATACCTTGAAGATATAAGGCGTTATAGCATCCCAGCTCCACCCAAGATCGCCTGTTAGCTCGGCGTACTTGTCAAAATCATCAGCAGGTCCGGTAGTATATACCATGTAATCTTCCACAGTAATTAATCAGGTGTTACTTGGCGTATCAGTCCGACTTACTAGTTGAGCTGCAGCCTCCAAGAACGCGGCCTCGAGGATATGGAATCGACCTTCCGTTCAAGCCAGGCTGGATAGTTGTCGTATAATTCCACTCAATTGCGCTAGCTGAAACGAAGTGAGAACCATCAAATGAACAGAGAACACCTATGGCACTCACGTGCAGCGAGTGTAGGGCAAAGTAACGGTATCTGTACTTCAAGAAGACCTTCATCTCTGAACGTGGCATTGATATAAAAATTAGAGAATGAGGATCATAGACCTACGAGCCACCGGCTTCCAAGAGCAATACTTGATGCTCTGTATTTTCAGAAAGACGCGCAGCCACTACGCTTCCGCCAATGCCACCTATCAAGTAATGTAAGGCCTAACCTGTGGTGCAGTGAAATCACTCTCACCTCCTACAACGACGTAATCGAAGGTTGTATTAGGCAGTTGGCTCGGGCTCGTATACAGTGCCGAGTGAGCTGGTACAATTAGGATCGAGGCAAGAACGAGCTTGCAAAGTGCCCGGAAGGAGGCCATTGTTTATACACCGATGAGGCGCTATAAGGATAGCCCACTGAGAGTGTATGGGACCCAGAGTTTTGAGAAACCTCTTTCCGTCTTTATAGCTTTCACTTCGTTCGCTTGTAAAGCCAGCCGCATTCACATCACCCGAGATTGAATGGAGACTGAACTAGAGCATCTATGCAGAGTAGACATGGAACGTAGGGCACCAGAACCTTCCCATGATAAAAGCCTAACTGATGTCAGGCGTAGAATGACAGGTGGAGTTGTAATGAAGACACTCTTGGTGCCACCTGTGGTACACTAGCATTGATGGTTGGAAGAGATCGTGCAAATAGCGGCATCGCATAAATCGACAGTCAGGTACAGACAATTAGGCGCATAAGTTTTAGCCAGACCGCCATGCATAAAGACAATGGCAAAGGACCTCAGTGCGTTGCTTTGAACCTACACGAAAATGTTGCGAGGGCTGAGGTGATGGCGGGTCAGACGATGATCATGATTCATGATCAGCCCCACCTTGCGGATTGAACTACATATCCATACCCCAAAGTTGCATAGTAATCGCGTCCTACAACAGCATCGTGAGCCCTCTTACGGTTTTCAGGCTAGGATAGAAGGTTGGTGCGTGCTGGTGTGCTGGTGTAGTGCCTAGGAATAAGTGGTTGTCCGAACTTCCAGATTGAATTCACTGTGACAAAATGTGACGACATCTCGGCAAAATGCGGTAAATGCCTTTCTACACCGTCACTAGGACTTGATTAAGATACGGCAATGCAGGAAATTGTGATACTATCACACTAAATAGTCTGCCTATATCACATACCAAAGCCGTTATGCGTCTTCTGACATGCATGGTTCTCCAGCATTCAACACGTTACAAACCGGTCGCCGGGGGGGTCTGCAAAGTCGGTCTTCGCTGGGGCATGCAGTCAATGGCCCAATAGTTCAGGTCGGCCCATTACGACGTGACGAGCGTCATGGCAAAGACTTGGAGTCTCCCTGACCCAGGGCTACATGGAGTTTGACAAGACCAGAGTAACACGGAGCGGGTCGAGTGGCATGCCGCTGTTTCACCTCGCTCGGCAGTGGAACTCAGATCGTTCGCGTCAATGCTTTTTGGAAGTAAAGATAGATACCTTTTTATTACCTCCGACGTCCATTATCTGCCAGTTGAATAAGAAGTAGAGGTGGAGTTGCATTTGTTCTATTTCTAACCATGTATTGACAGGGGGATCATCTCTATCTTGAATCTAGTTTCTAAGTTGGCAAGTCTAGGCATCTGCGGCTTTAATGAGATCTGCGGCACGCTCGGCGAAGTAGTACACTGGGGCTTGAGTGTGGGCATTGGGTACAATTGGCTGTGAAATAGGATAACCGTCGTTAACGCTCTCGTAAATGGTAGCACAGAAACCTGACATACAATGACGGAGGCATCGACAACTCGAAGTCCTGCCACCCCTTTAACCTTCAAGTCGGGGTCTACGACACCCCAATCAGCACCAACAGGCGACATGCAAGCAGTTCCGACAGGGTGGAAGACTGTGGAAGTCACGTTCCTGATGTATGCATCAATAGCATCGTCCGTGGAAAGATCACCCCATGTAGAGATAACATAGTCCTGCCAGGGGCTTGCAGCGGCGAATGACAGGACAGTCTTCGCTGCTTGATGAAGCGCAGCAATATCGAAGAGAGTGTTGACTAGGTTGGGATTAATGAGGGGAGGTATCCAGGGGTTGCTTGATGCAATGGTCACGTTTCCGCCTTGTTGGAGTGTTTGAACATAGTGACAAAATATTAGGAGGCTTATACTCACGAGAGGTGGGTGAGATAAGAGCAGCAACAATGGTCATATAGTCGCCTGTGTCTGGTGTGGGGAATCCTGGAGCAAGGAACAAATTCTAGGATACAATCTTAATTGACTGATTATTGAATACAAGACTGAACGAAGACATACCCCGAAAAGCAACTCAAAGTGAGAAGACACTGGTCCAGCAGATGGATCAGGAACTGTTTGGAAGATAGGGAGGTCGGATGGCAGTCGCAAGAATCCGAGAAGGTTCATGATAGCAGTGGAGAATGGCCCGCTATGCGAGGTTTCCCAAGCAGAAAGAGTATTGTCGAACGAGTTCTCTGGACGCAGCAACTCATCGAAGCTGGGACCTTGCACCAGGAAGGGAATGGGAAGGAGGGGGTGGTCGGATACGTTCTGACCGACGGATGGGAGATCGACGATGGTTTGGATGCCTAATGCCTGTAGGTGTGCACTATCGCCGATGCCCGAGAGTTGGAGGAGAGCGGGGCTGCCAACGGCTCCTGCAGATAAGATAACCTCACGAGTAGCAGTTACAGTGATAACAGGTGCTAGTGCACTATGTTAGCAACCACTTCTCCCCACAGACGGTGAACACCTACAATCAGGGCTGGCCTGGAATTGAACCTTGTTGATAAATGGAAGGCCATTCTGTGTACCAGTCGTCACCAACTTTGTGACTTGCGCACCGAGCAGAACGTCCAGGTTAGGTCTGTCAGCGCTAGGACGGATATATGCAGTAGAAGAGCTGCTTCTCTGTCCACCACCAGTCGAAGATTGCGCCCAGCCGATACCCAAAGGACTTCCTGCGTTGTAGTCCAGAGTGAACGGGAATTCCGACGGGAGATCCTGGAGTGTATCAACTACAAGCTGGTCAATGGGGGTGGGGAAGTTTGGGAGGGTAATTTCTATAGGACCGTTTGTACCATGGGCGGATGTGTTCCATTCCCCGGTTGTATCGTGACCATCGACCGGTGCGGTCATGCCTTCAACCTAGAGGATATATAAGCAAGAGCGAAGTACGCTACAACACGCTAGAATACCTTATGAATGTATTGCTGCATGTTATCCCAATTCCATCCCTGGTCGCCAGAGATTTCTGCATACCTGTTGTAGTCGTCGATCGAACCAGTGGTCCAAATCATATAGTCTAAGAACAGAATTAGCATATTTCGTATTCTCTTGGGCGTTATAAGACATACTGATTGTGCTCGATCCACCTAGCACCCGACCTCGGGGGTAGTCGATTACCCTTCCGTTGAGACCAGATTGCGCAGTGGTAGTGTAATTCCAATCCCAAATGGTTCCTAAGTAGATTGAACATACTGCAGCTCATAGCTTGCAAATGACATACCAGGAGACAATGCGCCACCCAACAATGGCACTTGAGGGAGAACGGATTCATCTCTGACACCGCAGTGAGCAGGCTCCAAGCTGACGTTAAATGTTGGACTGACGTTCCACCTGCCTCCAAAACGAGGACTGTACGGTTGGGATTCTCCGTCAGACGAGCAGCTACGACGTTGCCAGCATTACCACCTGGAACAGTTCAGTCTCCCAATAAGAACCAGGAGCTGTTAGAATTACCTCCTACGACGATGTAGTCATAAGTAGTGGTTGGGAGTTGATCCGAACTGGTGAGGATGGCAGAGTACACTCGCGACACGAGGGTAGCTGAGACGACGAGCTGAGAGAGGAGTTTGTGCGCATTCACCATCTTTGCTGGATGCAGGACTTCGAATTTTCAGAGGGCTTTTATACCCTCCACGGACAGTACTCTTTGACCACTGCCGTTCTTCTCCTGTCCGAGCACTCCGGCAAGGCGCTATGCGAGCTGACACGAGTATTTCGAATACCGTTCGACTAGACTCTTGCAACGGAGACATCAGTCCAGGGTGGTTGAAAGCTTGAGAAACGTTTGGAGTAGACACAAGTTATCGGCTTTCAATAACTCTCGACGGAGGTGACAAAAATAGGCTATTGAAGAAGCTGCTCTGACCCAGCGCAGTGCATTTCCGAGTACACAGGCGTCTGCCAGAATATTACTTCGTGATACCACAAAACCAAAAAAGGGGCATGTCGAAAAGACACCCCCTACGTTCGCGGCTTTGGAGGTAGAGACTATAATAGTTCGTATACCATGAGCCTAGCAGAGTCATCTGCACCTGCCTTAAAAAAAGACACGTTATTACGCAGCCCGCCTCAGGTAGGAAATGGGTCCGAACGGCAGTCGTGGGGACAGAAATCCGCTCCCTGCACGTCAATGTTATGTGGGTCTGTCGACAGATGGAACCGCGTCGACGTCGGATTGATTTTATTTTGCTTCGCACTCCACACAGGGACGGTGATAAGGTGACAAAAATACTCATCTATATTAAACTTTTGAAAGGGCATCGATAGGTCAGTGGAGGATTGGTGGATTTGATGAGAAGGTACTTTGACACTGAGGCTCTGGTAGCAATCAAGCACATTCCATCTAGCACGAGTGCATCCGTCTTTAGACCTTCATTACAGCCTCCTTGTTCCTGCTGTCCCACAACCCCACCAGTGGGACAGGTGCATTGACTTGAACCTGACTGAACCTTGGAAGTGCTTGGATAGGATTGATGAACAGCAGACTGTGGGATTCAGCATTTTCGAAGTATTCTGGGCTGATGATATGTCAATGAGCGAAGCGCTTGGAGGACTTGTAAGTGTTCGAGGAAGTAAGTGGTCCCAAGAATGATGGCGTACGCATTCCGATTCCTCGAAACGCTTGTAGACATAGCCTCGACCCAGGGTAGTATCCAATACTACCCACTCTTCAACACCTAGAGGCTGTACTTTACAATTAAAAACCCTCTTGTTACAATAAAAGGTCAGGCCTTCAGCGGCTAAGGTCACGATCAAAGGGCATACTCTGAGATACCGAAGGAATAAGACGAATTAATCAGACCGTTTGGGGACGTGATCGCTTGATTCTGGTGATGAGAGTATCACTTGCTGTCTAAGTAATGCTATTTTGCCAGGAATTTACGACAAGTCGGCAGTTCGTAGCTGTCGGAAGTGGCCTGGTTCTAATTCCGCAAAGGACACTTGGCTATGCACAACCTATTCTCGTTCACCAAGGGCGCTAATCAAAAGATGCGCCGAACTGGCAGCTCATCGCTAGACAACGAGGACAACGAACAAAATCGTGGGATTGAACGTGGGCCAGACGTATTCCAGGCATTGGGTGGACTCGGAAGTCGAGCAGAGAGCACGAAAACGGAGTGTGACACCGTGTGACGGCATACCTTTTCTCGGAATCATGTTCTCGAGTCTTTCCCGTTCCTGTATTCGCCATCCAGCGTGGCGTCCGCTCTCCTCAGCACCTAGACACTATTCTTCATGCTCAAATAATACTCTTCTTGTTCGACCAAAAGCTAGGCCATCGACGGCTCAGGTTGTAAGCAAAAGACACATTCCTGGAGACCGAAGGAATGCGACGAGTTATCCAGACCGGAATACCGTTGGTGTACGTGTTCACTTAACTCTGGTGACTAGATTGTTGCTTATTCTGTTGCTCGTTGATAAGGTTTTTACTCCAAAATCAGCTGCCTTGTTCGTAGCAGTCGGAATCGGCCTATTCTTCTACTTCCGCCACGAAAAGGCCAAACTCCTCGAAGAACGAGGTCAGTAGCACCCCAAACTCCTCAACGCCCTAACCACGCCGAAGCAATCCGCTTATATGCACACCAACAGAAAAAGAACGCGCAAGCAGACAAGTCGGCCGACCCAACATCGGAGGACCATTCTCACTAACCACCGAATCCGGCGAAACGTTCACCGACAAAGACCTCCTCGGCAAATGGTCCCTGGTCTACTTTGGCTTCACCAACTGCCCCGACATATGTCCCGCCGAGATGGATAAAATGACAGACGTACTAAACATAGTCGGTACGTCCTCCCCCATCCCCCATCCGTTCCCGAGCCCGCGTCCTAGCCACAACCCAACACAACCTCACACACTCCTCCAACCCCCCGTCTACAGAAAAACAACACGGCGAAATCTTCAAGCCCGTCTTCATCTCCGTCGACCCCGCCCGCGACACCCCACCCCGCATCTCGCGCTACCTGACCGACTTCCACCCCAAATTCACGGGCCTCGTCGGCCCCTGGGACACTACCAAGTCCGTCTGCAAGTCCTACCGCGTCTACTTCTCCACCCCGCCCAACGCGGACCCCAAGGGCGACTACCTCGTGGACCACTCGATATTCGTGTACTTGATGGACCCGGAGGGAAAGTTTGTCGAGGCGTTTGGGCAGAGCACGCAGGTGGAGGCGATTGCAGAGAAGATTGGCGAGGTGGTTGGGGAGTGGGAGAGGGGGCATGGGAGGAAGACGTAGATTTGTTTTTTTGGTTAGATTATACACTCACATAGTTCATGTAATTTATGTTAACCCCTGCTCATGTTCACCACTCTCAACTTCCAAGTGCATCTCGTTGCAAGTCTAATGATGGAGAATAGGTTTCATTGATAGCGATACCACCCAACATAGAGGTGGAGAGTATTAGTACACCCTAGGTCCAATTATTGTGTTGTACACTACGTAAATAAGACTAAACCCGCTTTTTATACATTTTACAACCCGCTCACTCACTCGTCTCTTCCTCCATCCTAACCCAACACCCTCCCTAAAAAACACCGAGTCAACATCATCTCCAAAAACACCAAAAATAAAACACCACATACCAGAGCATACATCGTCAAATGCGCCTTGATCCTAACCCTATCCGTCCCCTTCGTCCCCGGCTGGCCCTTCCACTCGGGCGGGGGCAACGTCCCCTCCGGGTGTCCCTCAGGCGCTAGCTCGATCTTGCGGAAATTCTGCAGCAGCCGGATGAGGAAGAACGACGTCTCGTGGTACGCGAACTGCTGCCCGAGGCAGATGCGCGGGCCCGCGTTGAAGGGGAGGAAGATGAACGGGTTGGGCGTGAGGTATTTCTTGAGACGCTCATCGAGGAAGCGGTCGGGGTCGAATTTGTCGGCTGAGGAGGGGGGAGGAAGGGAGGTGAGATGAGGGAGTGGGGAAGTGGGACGGAGGGGGCTTACCGTCTGGTCCCCAGAGGTCTTTTCGGCGGTGCATGACGAAGACGCTATAGGGTACCCTAAAACAATTCAGGTCAATGTACTTTACTTGCTCGATCAAGTTGAACCGCGCACCGAGTGTTGGCCGGGACGTAGAATGGTTTTTCACCTGGCGTCAGGGGAGGAAGGAGAATAGCCTTGTTGGTTGTTCTAGTGTGAGGCCATGCTCGTAAGCAACCGCTCTAAACAGAGGTATACGAGGAGAGACTCACCGAATGTTGAATGGACTTGATGTAGGATTCCACATAAGCGAACTATTTGCAAGTGTAACGTGTAGGGTACTTACACAGCAGGGTATAATCTCAGAACCTCTGTTAAAGCAATCGTCAGCTGTGGCTCGCAGCAGTGTAAGCGACACATACCATTGATAAATGCACGCAAATACTTCAGCTCCCTCATGTCTTCGAATGTAGGACGACGCGTAGGACCGATCTTGGTCAAGATCTCCTCACGAAGCTTGGCCAAGACGTGGGGGTTTTCGGCAAGTGCATAAGTCGCAAACGTCAATGTGTTGGCAGTCTACTCAACAATGTAAGTATATGCGCATAAAACGAGATATTTCACTCACAGTATCTCGACCCGCAAGTAGAATATTGAGCGTCTCGTCCCTCAATACTTTTTCATCTATAGGATCAGTCCAGAGTCAGAACCCAGTACAGATCGATCAAGGCAAATAACGCACCATCAGTGTACTTGATCAAATGATCCAACAACGTCTCATCCTCTCCAACCTCCTTATCACCTCCCTGCACTCCCTTCTCCGCGCTCGACACATCCTTCAACTGTTCATTCCTCCTCGCAATCGCATCAGCCAAAATAGGCTCAATATAGTCCTCAACGGCCTGCATCTTGGACTTGACCGCATCCTGGAAGAACTCGGGGAGAGGCCAGTGCTTGCCCCAGCGGCCGCGCACGGCCGAGTAGTCCTGAGCCTGCTGGAACGCCTGGGTGAATATGGTGGCCGGGTGGTCTTGGGAGGCGAGCCGGAGCGAGGACGGGGCGTAGTGTGGGTATACGAGGCCGGCGGAGAGGGATTTGACGTCTTTGCCGAAGAGGAATTCCGTCGCGGAGTCCATGGTGAATCGGGAGACGAGGTCCTGTTGGGTATATTTAGTACTTTTTATGGAGGGAGAGGGAGAGTGAGGCGGGAGACGGACCTGGATGTCGACGGGGTATCCTTCCTTGAGTCTTGCGCTGAGTTGGCTGAGGGCGTCCATGGCATGGCGATCGAAGATGTCAAAGTGGCTGATGCGGTCCTTGCTGAAGAACGGGCGAGTCATGGCGCGGTGGAATCTAGTATGATGTTAGATGAACAGCTCGAATCGAATAATGATCCCCCTTACTTCCACATCTCGCCATCCGAATTGAATACACCGGTGCCCAGCAACGAGTCCATCTGCCTGATGAACCATGGACCTAATCCTCATGAGCGCTAAAGTAGTATATGGGCGTCAGTGTAACTTACCCTTGCCAAAGCCCTCAAATTGGGTAGCTAAAACAGCTTTGATGTACTCGGGCTCCGTCGTGAAGAGCTGGATAGATCACACCAGTTAAATCACTACGTCTCATTTTCCAAGCCATGAGCAACGTACCCGATCTTCGAACAATATCCTCAATATGAATGTATTCCCGTACTGCTTGCCCCAATCAACGAATTGCTCCCCTATTGAGGATCGAGTCGCATCACATCAACCACCTGCACCCGTGCACACCAATGAGACCTTACCAGGATATCCTGTTTTATAGTTCTTGATGCTCTCCAACAAGAACGAGACTCCTCCAGGCAACTTTGAGGGGACATGGGGGGCTATGACGGCGCCCAGACGAGCAGCCTCTCTTCGGTTGACCCAATCCGAATACTGGACCTGAACGAAAAGCACAGCAGGGAACGAGAGGAATAGGGCGACGATCAGGGCCCAAAGAGGAATGGCGGTGCCCCAAAACGACGCAGCGATCTTGTTGGCAAGAAGGACGAGAGTCGGGGGCAGTATTAAACTGGGAAGCTGGGTGAGGCACCAATAGAAGCCGGGGGGGATGTTGATCTTCTTTCCCATGGTGGGTGCGGCAGTGGCTTTCGATTGTGTGGTGGTACTAGAGCTGGTGGTGTCGAGTGGTGGCGATGAGGGAAGTTGGATGGACGATTCGGGCGTATAAGTACTTGAGTCGATCAGCAGGGGAGCTCGGGGAGGGCGTGGGCTGACCAAGATGGCATGCCCCAGCGTGCAATGGCAGAGTGATGGGAAAGTGCGGTCACCGGCACTGGGGCTGAAAAGCACATGCCTGTCAGTACCGGCTACTCGTTCAGGCAGGCCTCCAGTCCAGTTGACTCTTTCGACGGCTGGTCGAACCGATGAACGAATCGTCGCGTTCTGCATCCCCGGCATCGCGGGTGGCTCAGGCTCTTGCCAGCGAGCCACGACTCTGAGCTTGAGTTTTGGAGTTGCACACCCAGAGGCTGTTGAGCGGCCATCGTCATCAAGGGTCGTAGGCTGTGTTGACTGCCGTCGCCGACCACCTTGGTGGCGCGGCGAGTGGACACCTTGTTTGCTGATGACCCTGATCGCAGTACCTATTCCGGAGATCCAGGAGATCCAACCCAGCTACGCACGGAGTTGGCGAGCGGTTAATTACGTTCTTCAATAGCAGGTCTAAAATAGCACTCGGGTGGCTGGCGACTCGTCCGAGTCCTTCTATGAGCACGAGCTCGTCAAACCCGCACATCCGTACACCCGAGTGCCTGCAAAGCGAATGAGGCAACCCTCGATGTGATAGCGCTGCGGTTCGGTAGGGACACCTCCCCAAAGAAACGCGCGTCGTAATATTTTATTATCTAACGTGTTGACGCGTCGACGTCGGCGCTGCTTCTCTGATGTCACCAAGAGTCCGCACCTTGCAATTACCGGTACCGTCACTCTAGCGCTCAGACTACAATCTATACGCAGTACGAGGTGCTAGGAATCATATGCTTCGGTCACCCAGGTTGGCTGTCAGATAGGCCTTATCTGTCGGCAAGCAACTTCCCTGATAACGCTAGTGATTGTGTCTAAATACCAGACAGACTCCCACCTTGATACTCTGACTACCCATCCCTGCACCAGACTTCTCTCTACTCAAATCTTGCAACGACACCTCGCTTCCGTAAATCCCGTACCTAGTTTTTCCAACTTCCCTGATGCACCATAAGGAATAAACAAAAGTTCGTCAGGAGTCCAGACGCATGTGCGTCACGGACCTGTAAAGTACCTATATGCAGGACCAGTCTCATCACGCCTCGACTTCAGTCTAGGCGGGGTTTTGGACCCCGTTATGGCCGTGAAATTATGATACTCCAATGCCAGTAAGTGCGAATTCCAGCGCCCGCCAAGGTGGTAAGGCTCACCTACCCGTTCCTGCAGACCTATTAGGACATCCTTGGTCATAGCAATGATGGAATTTGCGACGCCCTCGACGCGAGTGATTGGGCTTTGGCTGAGATCCCGCCCAAAGCTACCGGCGTATTCATCTGCCCTGATAAAGCTCAGGCGCGGCGTGGACTTGAAATGAACATGTGGTTATCTACGCACCCTGCCGGTAACGCTCGGTCAGGAGTTCATGACAATTTTGAAACTAGTACCAAATATATGCCGTTTCCGATTCCGTACACCCAAATGCGCAAAAAGATCTTTTATTGAGAAGTCTCTCGACGCTTCGACGGACGACTCGTTCAAATCAGAGAGATATATAATACAGCAACATAAAGTATCTACCATCACCACCACCGCTTTTTCCTTTCGACTTTCGAAAGCCATCTCCTAATAGAACTCCATTATCATCTTACTACGAAACCTCACCCAAAGATGGCAGCTGCTAATCATAGGACTCCACATCTTCTAGTTGCTTGAGCTTAAAGTCCATCAGGAAGCAATAGTTAAACAGGCCAAAGAAAAAATTCTCCAGGTCCCACTTGGGTGGATCCATAACAGCCGGTTGGCAGTAGAGATCGCAGGCTGTATTGTGAGCTAATGTACCAGTGGCGGGTGCTAGAGTTGTTTGCTTATATGATGACTTCTGTTGTGTTCAGCCCTTGCGCCAACGACGTTGACTCTAGTCGTGCATCATCGTCCCCTAGCTCCTCGATTCTGTGCAGATGAGTTCCCACCGTGCGCGCAGAGAAGCATATATAACTCGAAAGCTCTTCCACAGCACTGCTGGACCTTAAAATCCTCCGAGGCAGTAGCTTCTTTAGGTTGATCGATATGTATGATGGTTTCGCTGCGTTGACACTGATCGCAAGTCCGGCTTTGAAGATATGGGACTATGAATGTCTGGTTAGTAAATACCTGATTTGTCCTTGTTTTCAGCCCCTATCCTGAGCAACTTGACGTCCAGAATGCAGAGTGCTTCCCACCACCCCAAATCGATTATTAGGCAGTGCTGTCGGAGCTAGCACTCTTTAGCAACCCACCACAATGCCCGTCACCTTTGCAGTCAACAACGTAAATCCAGAGGCTGTAAGAGCCTCCAGTATCAAGTCCGAAGGAGCCCCCGACTTCCTCTCTAAGCCTCACTACTCAAACGGACAAGCTCCAGTAGAGGAGTTTATCTCGTCGTTCGCAGAGATGGTGTATACTCCACCGTTTTCAGGAAACCCCGACACAGTCCTCCAATCCTGTCAGCGAGGCTTCGTAGGAGCAGCAGTGCACGCCTATATCAAGCACCATCACCTTTCCATCCGACCAGATGACGTCTGGATCTGCATTCTGGGCCAGGCAAGCTCACGCAGAAGAGATGAGGTACCAACTCGTCTCTCATGAAGGACAGAAGGAACTAGCGGTCGTACGAAATGGCGACCGCTTCAGCGCAGATTGGCCAGAGACCATCAGCGAATTCGGCGTCAAGATGCAGGAGCACTTGAAGGACGACATGATCGCGGAATGGCTAACGCCTGCGTTCTCAACCACCACACTGACAAATATCGTTGCGGCCAATATTTCGGTCATGGCCACGATGCGCAACTATTTCAAGTATTCCGTTCTCTTTGGATGTGGAATCCCATCGATCACCTTGCAAGGGACAAAAGAGGATTGGGTTGGGTTAAGGTCCACAGTCGATAGGCTTGCAGAGTTGGGTCAGTAGGAGTTGATGAGATGGCATGTGTCAGGAAT
>KB722776.1:0-34918 GCA_000349905.1 Volvariella volvacea V23
CAGTGAATGTCGTGTTAACGCAGCAAAGCAGCCGCATTCATATATTTTCATCCTTGAGATGGTGGGTATTCGTTGGAAGAATCTAAACAGCTCTTCGAAGTCCATCAAGAGCCATGACAGGGAGAGGATCTCCAAAGGCGGTGAAGCATCTGCGACAAGCCCCAATATCCTTGAAATATCATCAATGCCGCCCAAGGTGAGATCGACTAATGAGGGGAACTGTACAGCCCGGAACAGTGGTCGAATGCCGTCGAATTTCGGTTGAAAGGTGAAGCAGAGGAGACGGAGAGAGGTGTGGGAGAGTTGGTAGTCAAGGTCAGGGGGAAGTGGAGTACCCCCCCCAAGAGCTGGAGCTCAAGGGAGAGGATTCTGAGACTACGACGAGTGAGTAGCATGTCTTTGATTGCAGATGGCTCCAGGTAAACATAGTTCCCGTCAATGACACGGAAAACCTCAAGTGTACTAGGCATGGTTTGGACGAAGTCATCTCGGAGTGCCTTGATGATCTCTTTGGAAAGGATGACGGACTTGAGTCTGGGACAGCGCGATAAATTCAAAGGCATGTTGTCAATTTCTAGGGGTTCATAAGGGCTGCCAATAATATCGAATTGCAGTGCTTCGAGTCGAGGCAAACCACGCTTAATGACACGCAAGCATTCGTCTAGCTCGCCTAAGGTGATTGTTAACGTGAGACTTCGTATACGGGACGCCACGGCCGGCAGGATTCCAGTAACTGTTTCGTATTCTTCTTCTTCCTCTTCTTCCTCCTCCTCTGGTTCCTCTACGAACTCCTGAACCAATACTAATTCAATGTCGCATGGTAGGTTGTGTGATCGCGCCAGCCATTTCTTAATCATTGGAGTCTGTCGGTTAACATGATAGTCCTGCCTATCTACCGTAATTGATGACCAGAGGGCGTGCATATCTAGTGTTACGGACCTCCAGCGCCTGCAAACAAGTCCTAAAGGAATGGGCGCTTCATGAGGTTTCGAAAGACTGTCGCGATAGAATAGGAAGATTTTTGAAAGGATTTCGGGTGGTATGTCGCCTATAGTTGGTGGCTTCATGGATGGTCGAGCAATTATAAGGTAAGGGCAAAGGGGCTCTGAGTACGCGTTGAAGGTGTCCTGGGAGGGGGTTGACAAGAGAGCAGGTGTTGTAATGCGGGATAATCCGAACCTGAAACCCACGATGCTCACGCTCATATCCAGACTCTTCCACCTCGATTCACCAACATAATTCAATCAACTTTATCGACCTTCATTCGTCACTAATAATTCGCTCTCCCTTTCCTTGATGCCTGTTCATCAATAAATCCGCCTTATCGACTGTAAGTAAAATTGAATTGGTGGGCGGAACCCCGAGCAAGGAGAAGGAAATTTGACCCTTGGGGCTGGAGCTGGAAGGATGTTGGATGGAGACGCTTAATTTGCTCATTGATGTAGTATGAGCCGAAGACAAGACTGCTGGTTGATGCAATCGCGTTCCTGGAAATGATCACGTGTAGTAACACTGTAAGCAAAAGTTGGAGTCTTCATCGATTCATCGCTTAACCTACACCCATAATCACCAACGCCCATGAAAGACCGCATAATCCTCTCGTCGAAGGATGAAGAAACACAGAGAAATGCTCTGGACACGCAAATTCGGGAACTCCTGATTGAACGAAATGGCCTATCCCCTATCTATCGTATTCCACCTGAACTCGTCGCCAATATACTCAAGATTTATCAAAATTCATATTTTCTCGCAGATTGGAATCGTCATCTCATTAAAATTACTCAAGTCTCGTCTCACATAAGAAGCATCGCGCTTGACCATCCTCCATTGTGGACCTGCATCGACATTGGTGCTCCGATTGGATGGAATGAAGAATGCCTACGTCGGTCAAAGGCCGTGCCGCTTCAGATTATCGGAAACATTGTTGAAAAGGTGGAGTCAGCACAAGCGTCTCTTCAGCTATTGCGGGGGCACGAGTCCCGTTTTGCCGTTATTAGTATATCAATCCCGAAGGATCTCGAGCCTCATCTCAAGTTCGATGGCCCGGCACCCATACTCAAGAAACTCGTCCCTCAATGTCAAGGTAACAGCACCAACCTCGACCTCTCCAGCGGGATATTCTCATACAACATTCCGACCTTGCGGCACATTGAATTAAAGAGGTGTGGACTCTTGTGGACGAGTTGCCTCTTGACCAACTTAACGACATTGCATATTCGTTTCCCTCCGGCTCAATATCGTGTCCAACCGCAAGTCATTTTATCTGCGCTCAGTAGCTTGTCGAACCTGCGCGTCCTTGAGCTACAATATGCCTTGGGACCTGCTATCAGCGATCAAGCTTCATCTCCATTACAAGATGTCCATCTTCCCCACCTCAAGAAAATTTCCATCGGGGACAGCAGCACATCCGATATATGCCCCCTCATTTCTCATATCCACTATCCTCCGACTGCCAAATCAGTGTTCGAATGCAGTGATACATTAATTCTGAATATTGGACTATTATTCGACACCCTCAGAACCCTTGTTGCTCGCAGCATCACCGACGATTCGAATTATACACCGAACGTGTTAGTGTCGCTTCAGACTTCCATACTTCGGTCATCCAGCTCAAGCGTATCGGCGATTCATACAATTTCTGCACAATTACCCTTCCACGGTCGCTGGGCAATGTGGCTGCATTGACTAACCCTGTTACTTTCAGTAGACTTTTAGACTTTGTGCATACATTGCCCATCAGTCGTGTTGTGCGCCTGACACTCTTCGCACTGACCCTAGGTTCGTTGGGGTCATTGGAAATCTTGGATCAGATGCACCATCTAAAGGTGCTTTGTCTTGATGGGTACTTGGCGGATCACTTTGCAGAGGTATTGCTGGATAGACTCCCTGACTGTGCTCGCGCTGTATGTAGGAACGCACGTCAGCGGCAAATTCAGAATCGACCCCCGGAGGCAGGACAGGGACAGGAACAAAAGGGCACGTCGAAGAGTAAAAAGAAAATGCGCAGCTTTCATTCCTGCCCCAAATGCACTACATTCGCCAACTCGCCATTCGTGAAAATACACAAACTCGAACTCTCTGACGGGAGTTTTGGGTCGGAAGATAACGACGACGAGGCTGTAGACGAAGGTCTTGCAGAGACACTCATCACATATCTCACCTTCAGAAAGGAAATCGGAAAGCGACTGCGTGTTTTGGAGCTTAATAGATGTAGGCATTTATACGATGTTGAACAGTTCTATCCTTTTGTTGAGAAGGTGGAATGGGATGGTGCTATAACGACGTCGGAGTATGGGGACTCAGATGAGGAGGACTCAGATGATTTTTACGGATAGTGCTCAGGCCCTTTTAATGCTAAGAGTGTGGTGTCAAGAAAATACTGCAGCTCTACTCTGAATCCACGCACGGGTGCAATTGGGCACGCAACCTCATAAATGGTTAAACCGTGTTCCTTTTACTATTACAACATCTCTATCACTAAATTCGTGACATTCCGCCGCAACTCGTCTAGTTTCAATTTCTCCCCTTCTACCTCAGTCTGTTCAAATCGTAATACGAGCGTTTCAACCCCCACCCCTCTCTTATTTCGCTCTTCCAGCCACCTCGGGAGCTCCCTTAACCACCAATAGTATGAATCTACTCCGTTGTTCAAAAGGACGTCCTGAGCGCTTTTCGTTACGTGGTCCAGTATCAGGGTCTTCAATCCGGGAAAAGCGGAGACCCGCATGTTGTGGCAATACTGACAAGTGCATACTGGCTGCCGCTCCTCCGATACACATCCCGGGTTGTCTGCCTCGTCGATCAAGAGGAAGTCGTAAAGCTGTAACATCCCACGAAAGCCCAAGGTGGAGATACTCGATTGATGCTGGAAGGAGTTGAAGATGGGGCGGGTGCTGCGAGTGAAGTCTCCTCGCTTGTCGTCGATGTCGAGGGATTGGAAGCCGATACCACGAAGCTGGGCGAGTTGAAGGAGGCTGTCAAAGAAATGGGCGTATCGAGAGGGATCTATGTCCCATCCAAAATCGTAGTCGTGGACAGTCAAGGTGACTATGTCGTTGCCTGCTTGGCTCTGTGTTGAGACGACGATCTTAGTTCCATCGTATGTTAGGGCGAAGTGATGAGGGTGTGCGTTCTTGTACGTGAGATCCAGGCATTGCGTAAAGCGCATGATGGCCCTGTTGGTGCTACCCAAATCATCGCGATTAATTTCTAGCTTAATGTCCATCTGCTGGATTGATGGTATTGTTATGAGATCGAACAGGGACCAGTTGTCGTGATGGAACCTCATGTACTCAAGCTGAGGCAGATCCACGGATGGAAGTCCGTTCAGAAGTCCTATTACACCGCTTTCAATTGAGAGATGCCTAATAGACGAACAGCGAGCCAAAATATCGAGTTGGTCGGCAAGGCTGACATCGAAGATGGTGAGGCTGGTCACGGATGGTAGATGTAGAGAAAGGAGAGAGTGCTGAAGATCTTGCGTACACGATTTTAATTCCAGTTTTTGAAGTTTTGGCATGACATTGAGTTCGACTGAGTTCGGTGGAATGTGAATGGGCTCCGACGTATAACCCGAAAGTTTCAAGATCTCTAAGTTAGGGGCGGAGATACCCCGCAACCAAAGGATTCTGTCTTCTAAGTCATTCCCCCGAATATTAAGGGAGCGAGTTCTGTGCATGTTGTCGACTATGAGCTGAAACATATCGTCGCAATCTTCAGCACTGATAGCGTGGTTTGCTGAAGTGCAGATGTCTAATAGTTCATCTCTGGAGCGCTGGAGAAAGGATTTAAATAGCTGAGGGTATGAAAAAGTAAGGTGTGTCCACAACGCCGAGCATCCTAAGGCAATAGTTCTCCAGTGAGAGCAAAAATGAGTCGCTGAAAGCCAGGTAAAGTCATAATCCTGAGAGGGGTTATTCTTCTCCTGTGAAATCGAATTGTCCATGATTTCAAATAGGACCTTGGTTATAATTTTCGACGGGAGGTCCAAGAGAGGCATCAACGAGTTTCTACGTCGTCGGAGGGCAATTAGATTTGTCTCTAATTTGAGGATTTCTGCTTCGACCTCGGCAAGTTGAGACCAATGACCCGTGGATAGCATGATGGACTGGGTATGTGTGCTAACTGGATTCCTGAGAAGTAGAAAGATTCGTCAGACAATGCATATTTGGAATAAATTGGACGAGTATACCTTTATGAGGTGGACACCGGTGGTGTTGGCACCAGCCAGTCACCAGTCCAGTTTCGGTGGCGGTGCAGTGGTGCGAAGCCACGTGCTACCATATCACATGTGCAAGGCTGCCGCACTCTCACCAAGACAGATGAAATCTACACTATTCCCCAGATTCAAAAATGTGGAGGCTGAAAGACAAGCAATAGATGAAGAAGTTGAAGAATCGAAGAAATAACCTCATCCCCAATTACCGTCTCTCTCCCGAAATCATCAAGAATATCATCGTATTCTACCAAGCGCTAAGTGAACCAACCAAACGCCGATATTTGATGACAATTACCCATGTCTTGCGCCGTATAAGGAGCATTGCAGCTGGCTATCCCCCATTATGGGCGTATATCGACCTCTGCGCACCCGAAGAATGGAATGCGATTTGCTTGCGCCGCTCACAGGGCGTATTGCTACATATCCGTGGCTCTATCACGTAGTCAAGGTTTAGAAATAATACTGGATAATTGATTGACACAAAACACCCGTGTATACACAGTGATACCATGAAAAATTCTTCAAGACTCACAGGCCTACCCAGGTAAACGTGTCTTCCAAAGTTACTTCACCTCTCAGCCTGATATCTGTCGACGAAGCAGCTACAAAAATGCCAAACGAGCCTTTCTCGGCAATCCAATGCTGCTGGCGCACGTCATAGAATCCAAGGGCCTCCCTATCAAGGCTCACCGTGACCGTTCGAGTTTCTCCAGCCTTGACGAACACTTTGACGAACCCCTTGAGTTCCTTGATGGCGCGGGGGAGCGACGATGTGGGGTCTGAGACATAGACTTGTGCTATTTCTCGACCGTCAACCCCATTGACGTTCTGAATTTTGAAACTGACAGAGAATTTGCCTTCTGGAGAGATTGGTGTCGTCTCCAATGCGGAGTATTCGAACTTGGAGTATGAGAGGCCATGTCCAAATGGGAACAAGGGCGCAATATTTTTAATCTCGTACCCGCGGTAACCGACAAATATACCCTGTGTCGTTAGGACGCATCTTGCATGTCAGCTACGTTTATATTCGAGTTTTCAATTTCTGACCTCATTATAGAGTATCTTTCCATGCTCCTGGCCTTTATCGCTATAGGAAGGGAAGGCAGGGCAGTCCTCCAAACGGATTCTAGGAAGACCTCCATCAGTAAGTGTGGGCGAATAGAGTCCAAAGTGGGATCTTACGGGAAGGTCAAAGGAAGCTTGCCAGATGGATTGACTTTGCCAAATATCACATCTGCTAAACCATTACCCAATTCACTTCCACCGTAGAACGCCTGAAGGTGCATAATTGTATGAGAAATGATATGACTCGCAAATTCTTCATGATCACCTGAAGGAGGGTTTTGGCATCATTGACCCAAGGCATCCTGACAGGAGCTCCAGACTGGTTGACCACGATCGTGTTTGTATTCGCTTTCAGAACTTCGGAAACAAGTTCGTTTGTAAGGCCAGGGAGTCTAATGAGGTTGGACCTAAGTATACGAACACGAAACGCATCAACTCACTCAAGATCTGGTCTGTCGAAACCTTCACTCTCCCAGCTAAAAAAATAGTTAGACAATACATATTAGTCTTGCCGTACGAGGCACTCACTCATGGCCCAAGCCAACAATCAGAATAGTCGCTAAGTGCCATGTTAATCTTAGTTTATGCAAGATCATTAGCTTCGTACCATCAGCTTGTTGAGCCACACGAACTGCCTCAGCAATAGCTTCCTGGGCATCGAATTTCTTGATACCACCAAGTCGGATACCGCCCCAGCAAAGGTACGGGCGGGAAGTGGGATCCTCATTGTGAAGTCGGATTTCGACGTCATACGCCTGTCCCGCTTTCAGTCCCTTTACGGTAGCCTTGACTTCTTGAGTACCGAGGTTAAAGAAGGAATCCCCTTGCGGAGGGTTTGTGTTAAGGTCAATGACCAACTTCCTGTCCACAAATAGACTCCCCTTTCCGACAATGCTAAGGCCGAATTCCCAGTCTCCGTCCTCATCGGGGACGAGTTTTGTAGAATACTGCGATCCAGTGTCATTAAGGATACGTCCCTTGAGGAATTACGCACCTTCAAGTGACAATCCAGGTTGACCTTAGTGTCGTCCTGTAAACGGGGTGAGTTAGAATAGGACACGATGCCTTGACTGCAAACCCACGATTCCATCCACAAAGAAGCAATTTGTGCCTGGTGTGTTCGTACTCCATGCTATTCCACCCAAGGGCGCATTTAAGTCAGGAGCCAGCGAAAGGAAGTCCGAAGAGGGGACGTCGTTCCAGAATTCGACTAATGCACCGCGCTGGTCTTTGTCCGTAAAAATGCAGGGGTCTAGTAGCGGGAGATACTTGTGAGACGTAGCACCGATAGTATATTGTACCTCGACACCAATTTCCTTTGCTGCCGCAGTGATTCCTTCTAACGGAGAGATGACGTAGGTTGGAAGGAAGCTGGCAGAACCGCCCCCAAAAGGCGATGCCCGCTTTGCATTTGGACCGATTACTGCAATCTTCTTGGCCTTGTCTGCAGTCAATGGAAGGAGTTGGTTGTCGTTCTTGAGGAGCACAATAGCGTCAGCAGCAGCTGTGCGAAGAGTTTGACGCGTTTCAGGGGTATCGAGAAATCCCTCGGGTTCATTGAATGGGAGGCCTGAATTGTAGGCGTGCTTGACCAATTCAAGTACCTAGAATCCATTAAACTATTAGTCACTGAGTCGAAATAATCGTCTTCAACGAACCTTTTCTACGCGGGCATCGATGTCGGAGGGAAAAACCTTCTCTGCAACGAGAGCTCGTTCCAAGGCTTTGCCTCTCATCACCGACGGCCCGCTGAAATCTCATGTTGAAAACATGGCATACATAAGATGGAAGCACGACATACGGCATCTCCAAGTCTAAGCCCGCTAAAATGCTCTCTGCAGTGCTATATACACCGATCCAGTCGCTGATAATTGTTCCTGGAGGGGATTAGCGCACAATACCGTTTTTCACGGATATATCCCACCTTTGAAGCCCCATTCCTACAATACCTTTGTATCAGAAGCGATTTAAGAGACACAGGAGTGGGAGTTCTACCTTTCTTAATACATCGTCCAGTAGCCATTTATTTTCCGAAGCATGTACCCCGTTAATGCGGTTATAACTGCAAGTAATAAGATGAGTGCAAGGGTTGAGCGAGTATATATTAATACCTACGCGGACATCACCATCCGCGGATTCGCGTTTTTAATAGCGATTTGGAACGGCTTGAGGTATATTTCACGTAGGGCACGCTCACTAACTTCACTGCTAATAGAGAACCTATGGACACGGCGTGTTGGTCAGTGCGATATGCAGTCAGCGAGTAGTGCTCACCGCTGGAACTCCTGATCATTTGCAACAAAGTGCTTGATAGTCGAGGTGATGCCCTTGGATTGGACACCGTTAATATATGCAGCAGCAATGGTTCCATTCAAGAACGGATCCTCTGAGAAGGACTCAAAGCTGCGGCCTCCAAGGGGAGAGCGTTGCGTGTTGACAGTAGGTGCCAGCAAGATGTGGGCTCCTGAATAAATCGTCAAGTAGAATGGTCAAATGAGAATGTTTTTAAGCTACCTTTGGCATGGGCCTCATCGCCCAGGGCTTTACCCACTCGCTCTGCGAGCTCAACGTCGAAGGAGGAACCCAAGCCAGTTGAAGCTGGGTAGCAATTGGATGGCACCCCATTGAAGACTTGAAGGATACGGGGTCACGTCAGTGAACATATGAGCATACACGGGTAGCCTACACTGTGAACCTCTAACTCCGTTGGGACCTAGTGTCACTGATGAGGATCGCATTTAAAGGGGAAAAGAGAACATTGGTGGCTCACCATCACTCAATCTCATCGAGGGTATCCCAGCCTCAGGAACTGATTCGGTTCTCCACCAGCCCTTTGAGTATCTGGGGTGAATAAGAGTCTACACAAAATAGGACCGACGGCGCACCCAGCCTGTTAACAACTTAATCTTCTGGGGCATGGTGAGCTGTGACAGCTTCTCCTTCACGTCAAAAGTAGATGCCATGATGCAGTGAATATGCAATTGCGCAGGGAGAATGGGTGGATGAGTTTCATACCAGGGGCTTTATCTCTGCTCGTCGGGAAAAACCTGGAATGAATGGCCTTCTTCCCTTGGTGCCTTAATTGCCACACCAGCTTCGAATGCGGGCGGAGGAGGGCCCATCAGTTCTAATTGCGTGGAAGATCCAATTGAGGAAAGCATTATAATACTCATCGAGGATTAAAGAATGCAAACAACCTTTATCTGATCTTCCCGAGGCGGTGCTGCTGAACATCGGTATGGTGCTTTCTAAGAGCTCGTAGTGCTTGTCTGACCCTGTATCTCATAATCACCTCGTTTATCAGGCGCTCAATCTAGGGGAAATGAAAGGGTGTTGGACGCTCCCAAAAGTCCGTTGCCGTCGAAAGTGCTTTGTAGGAAGGAGCTTATGGCATGTTCCAATTCGCCCTCGCACCCTCCGCCGACTTTGTGGATACGAAGCAATCCCCGTCCATTGGCTCGGTCGCCACACCGAACTAGATTCGGAGAGCATGGAGAGCACCATTAAGCACATTGGTTCAGAAGAGTGTCTTGGCAACGCAGATGGGTTGCTCTGGGGCCTGTGACAGTCTTAGAATTGGATGAGTCTCTACTCGTCTTGGTGTTGTGATATCATGTGACTAAACGCGTCCATTGGGAACGCGTCGTTAGCACCTTTTCCCAGTTCCAAAGAAGAGCTTCACTAACAGCTAGATCTGAGCTCGTTATTTTTTCTGAGATCTGAGTCTTGTCCGGAATTACGAACAAGGCCCGATAACTGAGCATACAAACTTCAGGCTTACAGAGACATTTTCTGCTATCTCGACCTTTCTCATTCGGTGGAACTTAATTGACATCTTGGTTGTTATAATCTGCAATTGAGACAAGCTTCTTAAGTAGCTCTCGAAGCCTCTTCTTCCTCAGGAGCGGCCCCGTTCCGCCAGAAGTACTCTCCATAATCGAGGAAGAGTTCCTGTCCAGGTTCTATTACACCCTCTATTAACACGTCAAGGAAAACAGAAAAAATGGAATTAAGAAATTAGTATGGAAAATGTGACAAAGCGAAGCAGTACGAACTCGCGTATATCCCAATACGATGCTCGCCATTGACCAACTTAACTACAAAACCAAATCACAGAAGGAATAATTTGGTTAATGACGGTCGAAGAAGTTCAGACGATACAAACCTTGTGCGTAACAATTCTGCAAGGCTGAATCGTGGTTGATGAATCTTGACTCGTTTCCTACTGTCGTTGCGTCGATGGAGAGGGTTCCGTTAAGCGAGAAGAGATAGGATCTGCCTCGGTGATGCGCCAATATGCTGTTTATGATTTATTGAGTAAATTTGGATGTGTCGACAGGAATAGATTGTGGGATGGGGGATAAGACGGAAGATAAGACGACAACTTACTCCCGCGAGCGGGTGGTTGGCTCATAGATCAACTCTCCGGTATATTCTGTTCGCAACAAATTCGCATTCCAAAACATCAAAAAGACATATGGCACGGTGTCTGCGTGAGAGATAGTTTTTGGTACGCACCGTCGATAAGCTCATGTGGTTCAATTTTCTCTAGAGCGAACAGACCGAAGCCATACTGGCTGGGTCGTATCTCAGTTAGCTGCATAAACGAATCAATCAGTAATCAACACAGAATACGGGCTTGAGATACTTTTTTCAATTCGTGTTGAAGGCCGTTGTTTCTACAGATGCCGGCTGCATAATCTGAATGCCAAGGCATTTAAGAGTGGTCAAAGCTCTGAGACTCTTGAACCAATAGACGGCCTACCTCTAATAGACACACAAAGACGTGAAAAACATCTTATGCAGAGGAAGGGGGTCAAACTCACCGTGCTTCGCATTTCAAGCACAACTCAGGGTTACATTCCCTCCCCACAGCAAAACAAGGACACCTTGCGGTCCTGCATGTGTTTCTCGGCTTCTTCGTCCCGTTGTTGCTTCCGCGGTATTTAGACTGTGCACATTGACACCCTGACCATCTGCGCTGACCTTATACGCGAATGTGTCTGTATGCATGCTAATATGGTATGAATTGATTGAGGAACTTACAGGCTGGTGAACACCTGCACCAGTTTTCACAGTGAGCTTTATTTTCCACGCATGCGCATGGAGGGGAGATTGTGCTGTCACAAGGACCTTGGTGGGAACAAGGGCCGCCACTGAGCACGATAACGATCAATTACACACATCATGAGTTTCATGCAAGGGGATTGATGTGATATAAACGATGCTCACGGCGTATAACCAGGTTGGTTGTCTTCATAGACTGGAGGTGCTGGGCGCTGTACACGAGTTCTCAATATTCGGGCGTTGACGTTGGTTTCTGGATCGGCATCAGGAACGAGGGCATTCAGGTCGGCTTCGTCGTTCATTTCGCTTGTGGTGGATGATGCCCGAGACGGCTGTCTAGATCTCTTCTTGGAGGTCTTTTTTTCTGGTATTTTTGACCCGAGAAGACGGATGCGATACCAATACGTCTATGAAAGCTAATAGTTCAACTCACGGAAAGTCTTGAAAAGGGAAAGTTCCTACTTCAATACAAGGCTTCCGACAGATGATAGCCAAGTCGCATGGTATTGTATCTGGTGATGATGAAAGGATGATTTCGAGGATTTCTTTGTCCTCTCGAGACCAATAAAATGACTTGGAGTATATCAGCATAAATGCCAGTTTTTAAAGTACAGGAAATACAAACCGGTGGCTCCTGATCATGACCATGGAGGAAGCATTCGTCACTACATGGTTCATCGACTGAGTTGACCAGCTCTGCGTTGCTGAGCAGTGGTGATACCGGTTGAAGTGGAGGTATTTCTCCCACTATTGGCGCATTGAGTGTGAAATTAACAGTGTTTCGATTACACTTACTATGGACAGAGCAGTATCCGATTATGCAGTTGGGGTTGGGACAGAAATACTTCGCCAGGTTTTGCATCACAACCTTTGGGGAGTCCTGTCGGCGATCTTGAGAGGATGGTAGAGCACCTGGGGTGAGGGGAAACGGGGGGAAGTCCCTGGGATATTTTTCATCAAGATAAAGTAGAATACTATTCAGACGAACACTTACCTACGCTTGCTTGTTGCGAGTACTCCAGGGATGTGATTGGTAGTGAAGAGACGTAATGGGAGTACGTCGGTCTCCTCTATATGATGAAGTGGTATCTGGTAACGCGATACCAGGCGCTGTGCGGTCTCGAGCACGATTATCTCTACTCGAGGGATATGAACTCCACGCATGCTAGATAAAGAGGCTGTACTTACAGTCGGGATCGTGATTGGATTCAAGCCATTCGTAACCGGCAAACTCGGCCTCATACGCCTCGCGATCAAAGGTGGGATCGTCGTAGAATGGCATAAATTTCAGCAGTTCGGCGTCGTCGCCATGCATGATGCTTCGATTTGTCGGCGCGTATGATTCATATTCCGGAACCCAGTCAAGAATATCTATGTTACACTCGACGGTCTCAAAAGTGTAGGATGTCTTATTTCCCCATGCATCCTCTACGATGATTCCCTCAAAATCGTCGTCCTCGTCTTCATCATTTCTTGCAGGGAATTGATCAGTTTCTGGAAGTAGCGGACCAGGGAGGGGCTTTGGGTCTCGAGGAGTCTTGGTTCGCAGCGATTCAAGTACTCCTCTGCAATACTGGTCATTCCAGGCGTAAAAATCGTCCCAGGTCTCTCTGAAGACCTGTTTCACGAGCTCTGTGGTCCTCTCGAGCCGGTTGTCGGACATGCTGGCCTCAGGGTTGGGTGTGTCACGAACGCGTGACATGATGTGACGCTTAGCTAAGGTTGGAAAAGTTTTGTCAGCGCGGTCGCGGTTCCCTCGTACCCTTTGACTCTACCACCACCACCGCACCATGACCGAAAAACAGGGGAAATGGTCGGGTTACAACTACAGCGCCATCTCCTCGCTCGTCCTGTCGGCAGACAGGTCTGCTCTACCTCGTAGAGACAAGGAGCCAGATGGCGCCCCCACTTCTCTCGCTGGCCGAATCGACCCCCGTGAAATGGGCTCTCGTGTACAACGAGCAGCGCCAAAGGACGTCGACAAAAAGAAGAAAAAGGCAGCAGACCGCCAGGAGAACCTCGAAAAGCAGCAGACTGCGAAGCGGAAAGCCGAAAGTGCCCTTGGTGGTTATGGGTACACGGACATCATCGAGGCTACGCAGGATGTCGAGGGTCTGACGTACAGACCAAGGACGGCGGAGACGAGGGAGGTTTACGAGATGATTTTGGCAGCTGTGCATACTGCACTGGGGGACCAGGCTCAGGATATCGTGAGGAGTGCGGCAGATACGATGTTGGAAACGTTGAAGAGCGACGGGATGAAGGATTTCGACAAGAAAAAGGAGATTGAGGAGGTGTTGGGCTCTTTGACGAACGAGCAGTTTTCTCAGTTGGTCAGTCTGTCCAAGAAGATCACAGATTATGGTGACGAAGATGTCGCAATGGCAGACCCTGACATGGAGAAGAAAGACGCGGAGATTGATGACGAAGTTGGTGTAGCTGTGGTTTTCGATGAAGAGGAGCAGGAAGAGGAAGATGACGAAGGTTTCGAGATTAGGGACGAGTCGGACGAAGACGAGGAGGAGGCAGAAAAAGAGGAGGAAGCTCCAGAGGCAGAAGCTGCCGGCGAGGAGGAGTTGGTCATTGGCGGAGAGGCATCGCGGAAGAGCAAATCCAAAGTCGATAAAGATATTGTCTCACCACACGCCATTGACGGTTTCTGGGTGCAGCGTCAAATATCTGAAATTTATCCTGATCCCGTCACCGCTGCCGACAAGGCAACGTCGGTACTCTCGATTCTCGGCTCAGAGTCCAGCGCCCGTGATTGCGAAAACCAGTTGATGGAGCTGTTCGACTACCAGAGCTTCCACATAATCACCAAGTTCCTCAAGAACCGTGAAGTCATTGTTTGGTGTACGAAGTTGATGCGTAGTGACGCTGACGAACGCGTCAATGTGGAGGTTGCTATGCGGGAGAAGGGTGTGGGTTGGATTCTTCGCGAATTGGCGGGCGATAGGCAGGCGAAGGTTCAACCGACTGATGTCATGGATGTGGACGAACCAAAGACTGTTCCAAAGACCGCAACACTCGCTCCTGGTTCGACGCTGCAGCCGAAGAAGACTGTTGATCTAGAGGCTATGGCCTTCTCTCAGGGGGGGCACCTGATGTCCAACAAGAAGTGCAAGCTACCTGAAGGCTCCTTCAAGCGTGCCAGGAAGGGCTTCGAAGAGATTCACGTACCTGCTCCCAAATCCAAGCCCGTGGTTGATGGAGAACTGGTCCCCATTTCCTCACTGCCCGAATGGGCGCGTCCAGCATTTACTGTCCCTCGGCTCAATCGCGTCCAGAGCAGGCTCTTCCCCATCGCGTTTGGCACAGACGAGCCAATACTTCTTTGCGCTCCAACAGGTGCAGGAAAGGTAGGACTTCCGCATATACTCAAGATTATACCGCCTCTGATCGTTATGTTGTTTAGACCAACGTGGCTATGCTCACGATCCTCAACGAAATGGCCAAACACCGAAATGAGGAGACAGGCGAATTCAACTTTGACTCGTTCAAGATTGTCTACATCGCCCCGATGAAGGCTCTCGTGCAAGAGATGGTCGGCAACTTCACCTCACGCCTCAAAGATTTTGGCATGAAAGTCGGCGAGCTCACGGGTGATCATCAAATGACCAAGCAACAAATTGCCGAAACCCAAATCATCGTCACGACCCCAGAAAAATGGGACGTTATCACGCGTAAATCGACGGATACCAGCTATACTAATCTCGTCCGACTTATCATCATCGATGAGATTCACTTGCTGCACGACGATCGAGGACCGGTGTTGGAGACGCTTATCGCTAGGACAGTTAGGAGGATGGAGCAGACGAATGAATATGTTCGCCTCGTTGGTCTTTCTGCGACGTTGCCCAACTACCAAGACGTCGCGACCTTCTTGCGAGTGGATGAGAAGAAGGGACTGTTCTACTTTGACGCGACATACCGACCTTGCGGTCTTCAACAGCAATTCATCGGTATCACAGAGAAGAAGGCCATCAAGCGCTACCAGATCACAAACGAAGTCTGCTACGAGAAGGTCCTGGATCAGGCGATGGGGAAGAACCAGACGCTCGTATTCGTGCATTCGAGGAAGGAGACGGCGAAGACGGCGAAGTATTTGAGAGACGCCGCGGTGGAGAAGGAAACTATCACGCATTTCGTACGACCTGACGGTGCTGCACGGGAAATCCTGTTAGAAGAAGCTGGGAACGTCAAGGACCCCAATTTAAAGGACCTTCTACCCTTTGGCTTTGGTATTCACCACGCCGGGATGTCAAGAGAAGACAGAGCGCTGGTCGAGGATCTATTCTCCGATGGAACCATCACCGTTCTCGTTTGTACCGCTACGCTCGCCTGGGGTGTTAACCTTCCCGCCCATACCGTCATCATCAAGGGCACTCAGATCTACAACCCAGAAAAGGGACGATGGGTCGAGCTTTCCTCGCAAGACGTGCTGCAAATGCTCGGACGTGCTGGACGACCGCAATACGACACCTTTGGCGAGGGTATCATCATTACAAATCACAGCGAGTTGCAATATTACCTCAGTCTGCTGAACCAGCAGCTTCCAATTGAGAGCCAGTTCGTGAGCCGGTTGGCGGATAATTTGAATGCGGAGATCGTGCTCGGGACAGTTAGGAATCGGGATGAGGCAGTTCAGTGGCTGGGATACACCTATCTGTAGGTTTTTCTACCTTATCGGTTGTTCGTTGTTTACATGACCTTACGCTGTTCCCGTCTAGCTTTGTCCGCATGCTCAAGTCGCCTGCCCTTTACGGCGTCGGAGTGGACTACCAAGAAGATGGAAACCTCATCCAGAAACGAGCCGATATTGTCCACTCCGCTGCGGTTATTCTGGAGAAATGTCAGCTGATCAAGTACGAGCGCTCGTCAGGGAGATTCCAAAGCACCGAGTTGGGGAGGATCGCGTCGCATTACTATGTGACGCATAATTCGATGCAGGTCTACAACCAGCATTTGAGATCGACGATGTCGTCGTTGGAACTGTTCAGAGTATTTGCTCTGTCGAATGAGTTCAAGCTGTTGCCTGTGCGACAGGAGGTGAGGCTCTGCCGTTGATTCTGTCATCTTGTGCTAACGTCGTCCGCTATCGCTTATAGGAGAAACTTGAGTTGGCGAAACTACTAGAACGAGTACCAATCCCCGTCAAGGAAACCGTCGAAGAGCCAGCAGCGAAGATTAACGTTCTGCTGCAGGCATACATCTCGCAACTGAAGCTGGACGGTTTCGTACTGCTCGCTGATATGGTGTTCATTCAGCAATCTGCTGGCCGGTAAGTGCCTTATGAATTATCAGGGCATAGCTCAATATTTCGCCAGTATCCTTCGCGCGATTTACGAGATTTGCTTGAAGCGAGGGTGGGCTGTTCCGGCGAAAGCTGCTCTGGACCTGTGCAAAATGGTCGAGAAGCGGATGTGGGGCTCGATGACGCCTCTTCGTCAGTTCAAAGGTGTGCCTCAGGAAGTTATTCGGAAGGCCGAGGGCAAGCAATTCGTATGTTACTTTTCTCTTCATAGCATAACTGGTCGTGCTGACAACGTTATTAGCCTTGGTACCGATACTTTGACTTGGTGAGTTGTCAAACACCTCATTTCGTTTTGTTTCGGCTTATTTGTTTCCCTAGAGTCCACCTGAGCTCGGTGAACTTATCAATTTGCCTAACGCTGGTCGTCTCGTCCACCGCTTAGTTCACAGTTTCCCCAAGCTACAGTAAGTTTTTTTCTATTTCATTGACAATGGATTACTGACCAGTTTACAGACTTCAAGCGCAGGTGCAGCCCATCACCCGCTCGCTGCTTCGCATCGATGTTTCTATTGTACCAGACTTCAAATGGGACGAGAAGATCCACGGTGGAGCTGAAACCTTCCTTATCCTCGTTGAGGATGTAGATGGCGAAATTATCCTATTCCACGATACCTTCGTGCTTCTCCAACGCTATGCCGAGGATGAACACAACGTTACCATCACCGTCCCGATGTTCGAGCCCGTTCCTCCCAACTACTACATCTCTATTATCTCCGACCGATGGCTACATTCTGAAACCCGTCTTCCGATCTCCTTTAAGCACCTCATCCTCCCTGAGAAGTTCCCTCCTCCTACTCCACTCCTCGATCTTCAACCTCTTCCACTTTCCGCTCTTCACAACAAGGAATTCGAAGCTATCTACTCGTCTTCCATCAAAAACTTCAACAAGATTCAAACCCAGGTCTTCCAAGCTCTTTACACAACGGACGACAACGTCTTCATTGGCGCTCCTACGGGAAGCGGAAAGACCATTTGTGCCGAGTTCGCGCTATTGCGTCTGTGGAGTAAGGAGCAACGACGAGCCGTATGCATCGAGCCTCACCAGGATATGGTGGACATGCGAGTTAAAGAGTGGAAGGACAAATTTGGTGACGTGCAGGGTGGGAAGGAGATCGTCAGCCTCACTGGCGAGACGAGCGCAGATCTAAGGCTACTTGAGAAGGGGGATGTTATCGTTTGCACGCCAACTCAGGTACGTGGCTTCTCCAAGCCTCGGATTGGAGGTCTTACTGTTACATTCTAGTGGGACGTCATCTCTCGAAGATGGAGACAAAGGAAGAATGTGCAAACCATCGGCCTCTTAATTGCGGATGAAGTTCAACTGGTTGGTGGTGAAGTCGGCCCAACCTATGAAGTCGTCATCTCTCGCACCCGTTACGTCTCCGGTCAGACGGATATCAAGACTCGTATCGTCGCTTGTGGTGTCTCACTAGCAAATGCCCAAGATCTTGGTGAATGGATGGGAGCTCCGTCGCATGCCATCTTCAACTTCTCCCCAAGGTGTGTACCGTCGCGCTGATCATTTTTAAGTTTATATTCATATTGTATTTAGTGCCCGTCCCCTGGACATCGACATCCACTTACAGTCCTTCCAAATCAACCACTTCCCTTCACTCATGATCGCTATGTCGAAACCTGCATATCTTGCCATGGTAGAATACGCGCCCAACAAACCCACAATTGCCTTCGTTCCTTCGCGCCGCCAATGCCGACTTACCGTGGATGATCTACTGACGCATTGCTCAGCGGATGATAACCCAGATCGGTTCCTGCATATTGAGCTAGATGATCTACAGCCGCATCTAGACCATGTCTCGGATCAAGGACTAGTCGAGTCGCTAAAGCATGGCATTGGGTACTACCATGAAGCACTAAGCAAGCAAGATAAGAGGATCGTGCAGCGATTGTTTGAGGCAGGAGCTATCCAGGTCATGGTCGCGTCAAAAGTTTGTGGTCCCTCAACCCATTGTCATTATTTCCTGACCATCTTTTCTCACAGGATACCGCCTGGAGTCTCCCCGTTGCAAGTTATATGGTCATCATCATGGGTGTGCAGTATTACGAGGGTAAAGAGCACCGTTACGTCGACTATCCTGTCATGGACGTCCTTCAAATGATGGGCCGGGCGTGTCGACCTAGAGACGACGAACGAAGCCGTTGCGTGCTCATGTGCCAACAGACGAGGAAGGACTTCTATAAGAAGTTCTTGGCCGAGGGACTGCCTATTGAGTCTCATCTTCCTACTCATCTGCTACACGACTACTTCTTGGCGGAGATCGCGGTTCAGACCATAGAGAATAAGCAAGATGCTATGGTATGTTTTGACATCATTGCGTCCTTGTTCAGTTCTCTTATATTTCTCCAGGATATTCTGACATGGACGTATTTCTACCGTCGGATGACCCAAAACCCCAATTACTATAATCTCCACAACGTCAGCCACCAGCACCTATCAGACCACCTATCAGAAATGGTCGAGAATACACTAAATGATTTGGTGAAATCCAAGTGTATTGCAATTGGTACGTTATAGGCGACTGTGTTATGGTTCGGTTCTGACCTCCCCCTTTAGAGGATGAAATGGACGTCTCTGCGCTTAACCTTGGCATGATCGCTGCGTACTACAACATCTCATGTATGTATAGTTCAGCCACCGAGCCGGATCAAATCCTGACTGTATTCTGCAGACGTCACCGTCGAAGTCTATACATTGTCCCTCAAGGAACGCACCAAGCTCAAGGGCCTTCTGGAAGTTGTGTCTTCTTCTGCTGAGTTTGAGAACATTCCTATTCGCCGTCACGAAGATGTCTTGCTTCGTCGTATCTACGACCGTGTCCCTGTCAAATTGGACCGTGTCGAGTTCGAAGCACCCCACTTCAAGACTTTCCTTCTACTCCAAGCCCACTTCTCGCGTATTCAACTGCCGCCTGATCTTGCTGCTGACCAAGTATTAGTACTCGAGAAGGTGTTGAACCTGCTGTCAGCTTGCGTGGACGTGATGTCGTCAAACGCGTGGTTGAATGCTCTTGGAGCTATGGACTTGTCTCAGATGTGTGTTCAAGCGGTGTGGGATACTGATTCTCCGTTGAAACAAGTACCTCATTTCGAGGCCGACGTATGTATATATTTCATGCGCATTGCAGTTCCGATTTTTGACTTGGGGATGTAGGTTATCAGAAGGTGCAAAGACGCCGGTGTGGAGTCTGTATACGACATCATGGAAATGGAGGATGATGCTCGCAACAACCTCTTGCAAATGACTCCTGCTCAAATGTAAGTTTTGTCCCCCTTCGTCCCGGCCAGGAAGACTGACAACTCTACTAGGCGCGATGTGGCTGTCTTCGTCAACGCGTACCCCTCTCTGGATGTAGCTCATGAGCTCGTCAAGGGTGAATACACCGCTGGCTCACCCATCGTCCTTAAGGTCTCGCTCTCGAAGGACGTTGACGAAGATGATGACACAGAAGATCAAGGAGTTGTTGCGCCATTCTACCCTACCAAGAAGATGGCCAACTGGTGGCTGGTCATCGGCGATGCCAATTCACGTCAATTACTCTCCATCAAGAAAGTCACGGTTAACAAGAGCCTCTCAGTGAAGTTGGAGTTCCAGCTGCCGAAGGGACGACACTCCTTGAAGCTTTATGTCATCTGTGACTCGTACGTTGGGGCTGATCACGATATTGCGCTAGATCCCATCGATGTCGCGGAGGGCGAGGAGAGTGACAGTGATGACGACGATGACGACGATGATATGGACAGTGACAAATAGATGTGTTTCCCCAGCTGTTGGGCCTTTGAGTGTCGTTTGTTCTTTGTCGCTTGCATTGTATTCTTTAGTTAACATTTTTTGTAATCGCTCATCAAACGTAGTCTATTAACATGCGGCTTTCTCGTGATGCGTCGAGAGATATCTAAATACGCGCTACTACATTGCAGACCCTCGACGAACACTAGTACTGCAGAAAGCACACGAATTATGCAGGGTGGCCATAATGGTCCTGGTCGTCGTGAGCTCACGTCTACGAGTGATGACGAGTGTGGACTCACTAATGCTTCAACAGCAGTCGAATTTTGTGCCGCATGCAAAGTGGCTGTCCACTCAGGTGGATCTCTGTCAAGTTCTCGCATTGCTTGAACCCCGTAACTTTTCAATTCGGCCTCCAGCGCGTCAACATCCACGCAGTTTAGGACGCCTGCAGTGTTTAGTCGGCGCATAGCTTCCTTTAGTCACACACGGCACGAGAATTGTGGTTCATTGCCATGGTCAATGGCAGGTATCTCTAGCGGGATCTGGCTGAAGATGCCGTTGAGCAAATCAGCAGTCACCCCAGTCATAAGTTTCCCGACTACCGCTGCAGCGGTAATGGAGTCGGAGGTCTTCATGGTAAACTCAATTGCTTCGTAGCGGAATGGACCATCGAAGTCGGCGGCGTGGAACTTCATTCCTTTATCCTCACCAGGAGAAGGAACAAAGAAAAACCAGTGGAACTTGTCGTTCCCTAGAGTGTCGAGACCGATCACGATCTGTGGGTAGGAGGGTGTTGGCAGTATTTTGGATCCGTCCGATTTTTTGGCTGACATGATGATGAGTGGGGTAGTTGGTTTGGCGACTCTTGTGAGATACAAGTGACGTTAACAGCTTTACTTCCTTTTATGCTTATAGTTGTTAACCACCCTAATTTGGGTTATGCTAGGGTACACGAGGCAACTCATCCTGTTAATCACTAAACAGCGTGTTCGCGACCGCCCAACACAACTCTATGGCGCTGCTATGCGGGCAAACCATCCCCTCAGAGCACATTGATGCTATCATCGATCACCTTATAGACGACAGCACCTCTCTTAAAATGTGCAGTCTCGCCTTTCGTCTTTTCACGCTACCATCACAGCAACGCCTCTTCCACAAGCTGCGAATTCGCATTTTCAGTCACGGAGACGACTTAGCGTTCAAAAATGAGAATGTTCGACATCTTGAGGGCCTTCTTTTGTCGTTATCTTCGATCTTCATACACGTTCGTAGATTGAATTTGCACATTTGGGGTCCATGCGGTCTACACACCCCGAGCACCCCGCTACTCTTTGAAGTCATCGATCGATTGGTCAATGTGAATACAATATTCATGGATTGTCACAACTGTCCCAAAATAGAAGAAGAGGTCGTTCGCCACTGCTGCCGCCTCCCTCTTAACCACTTGTACCTTTATTATGCCTACGACTTCCATATCCAACTCCTTCGCGAATGTACATCTCTCCAGAAACTCTCTGTTCATTCGTCGACCAATGCCTACATACCAACAGAGTGACCTTGGAACATAGATCGCAAAAAACTCGTTCTCCCTCGACTCGTTGTTTTTGTCAGGTTTCTTTGATAAGCCCGCCAACGCCTCCTGGATACAGAGCCCAAGCTGTCCAATAGACTTGAAAAGTCTTCATACCTTGGGTATTGCAATCCAGAAAAGGAGCGAGGCTGTTCTAATTAAATCCTGGCTGCCTACACTCTCTTCACTGGAATCGCTCGCCATCGACGCGCATACACAGGGAATAGGTACGTCTCGGCCAACACCCTATCATCGTATCTAACACGCGCGAAATGCATAGCGTCCACAACCAATTTCGGTGTTTACTTTTACGAGCAATTCATCTTCGCAGATTTACCGCTCCTTCCCCGGTTGACCTGTCTAACTTTCTCATTCTTCGAGCAAACACAGCAAGCCATATTCATTCCATTCATCGTAACCCAACTTTCAACAGTGTCGTTACACAACGATATTAGCGAATTGCACATCTTCGTAACTATTCCTGCCACTATGAATTCTGACCCCTGCCCGGCCCCAGAAATATATTGCAAGGAATTCGTGAAGCTTGATGACCTCCTTTCAAAGCCACAATTCACCAAGCTCAGACGTGTGTATATCAAGCTTCATGCCCGAGTCTTGGGTATTGTAGATTATGAAGGACTAGTTAGGGTAGTCGAAGAGGCAATGCCAAACACCAAGGAGCATAAATCGCTTCAAGTCAATATATCCAGTGTTTGTACGTCGTGGCTCGTCAGTCTATTATTTTGTATCAGTGTTAACCTTGTCATTGATTGTATAGGGTCTAGGATAGATGAAAATTTGCCAAGAGCACGTCGAATTCGTAAATAGGTCTGATAAAGCAGAAGTTGCATAATTTTAGGTGCACCAAAATGTTTTTTTTTGCACGGTGACAAAATACCGTTCATATAAGTGCTTGTAGGTTCAGTGATTCTTGGTAACTAGGAGTCAGCTGGCCCCATAGACATGCTCTCGTGTTTCAGCATTGCAACTCAGTCACGCCGGTTGGAATTCGTTTGCTCTTGCCTTTTTTTCCCTCGCGTCTTGTGTTCCCAAATCGATGGCGCTCGTACGCGAGCAGGAGACGAGACTGCACGCGCTTAGAGATGCATCGTCGTCCGAAAAGTAGTCGATTATGCCGTCAATGATTTCGAGTGCCTTTCATTCACGGATCCATCACAACGTCTCTTCCGCAAGCTTCGCATATCCATTTCTGGCCGAAGCGCTGAATCAGCCCAGCATCATCTTAGATATCTTCATGGTCTTTTCATGATCAAAACCTCCTTTCTTCGGTGTCCCCAAAAAGGCTTCTGGTGCACGCTCAGGGGTTGGAGTTGAGTATCTGGGACCTATGCGAGTTGACCGCTGTGAAGAAGTATTATGATACGGACTGGATGTAAATACGAGGCTGACCATGTACAGATTATATATATCAGTAGGATACAACAAATGGATCGAGAATCATTTTACTCAGTAACCATCACCATCTCATCCATCCGCGGACGACAGAACCCCCTTCTCAAATCCCCCCTCCACACCGCCCCAGTGCTCGTTGACATCATGGACCAATTGATAGCGTTAAAAGAATTTGCGTGGACTATTTTATATGTCCGATGGTCGTGGAAGACGTCATTCGTCATTGTTGCCGACTTCTTATAACACACCACATTTTCATGGCCGATAAATTTTTGGTTCACCTCCTTCGCCAATGTCCAACTCTTCGGCAAGTATCATTTGATTTATCAACGGTGGTCACCCCCGACCACGGTGATATGATGCCACCGACGACCTCCCCTATCTACATCGATTCGTTGTTCCTTTCAAATTTCCTGAAGCAGGACCGTCCTTCCAACATCTCTCAGATACGAAGTCCAAAGGGCTCAATCGACTTGCGTACCCTTCGTGCTTTAGGGATCAAAACCAACAGGTAGGATGAAGCGGAGTCGCTTCTACCTCTCCTACCCTTGTTTCGCTCCTTAGAATCGCTTGCTATTGATGCACGGGGAATAGGTTCGCTTTTTATTATTTTCAATAGGCATGTCATATGTTGATGTATCTTGATGCGAAGAATCCGTGGACCACTTTATTGAGACCTTCTTTTATGAATCGTTCACATTTATGGACTTATTCCTCCTCCTTCGATTGTCTCACCTTGCGTTTTCGTTTTTGGAAATGGCGTTCAACATTACTTACATCCCCTTCATCCTAGACCAACTCGACACTGCATCGGTACAAAATAATATTCGGGAATTGCACATCTTGGCGAGTATCTGGACACTCCCTACTGCAGGGCATTTTCGGAGCTTGACGACCTCCTTTCGGAAGCTAGATTCAACAAGCTTCGTCATTGCTTCCTCCACTGCTCGATCCAGTCCATCGTGATCAATTTCGTCGATAATGTAGGCGTGAAGCCTGAAGTTCACATTTCGAACACCAGGATACATAAGTCGCTTAGGGTTGACGTGTGTTTTGACAAGGATTGTAGGCTCAGATTCGTCCGGTTTTTCTATCTATTAACCTTACAATTACTTCGTAGGGCTGGGTTAACAGAAGACTTTCCGGGAGCATATCGTAGCAAAAAGATATGACCAGAGATGGGGTAAAACAACTAGAGCCGTTAGCATGGTCTACTAAGAAGACAAGTCGAATCCTGAAATGAAAACGCTCACGAACTTGGTGATTCTGGGTTGGAGAGTGGAGTGTTGTCAACAGCGCTAGTTTGTAACTATCACTGAATTGTTAGTTTACATCTCTTCGTGGATAACGAACGTGGCTCACAAGATGCTTGCTCTGATCCGTTTGAGTTGCTCCAAGGGATGCGTATACGCGATCGTAAAATATAAAGCCGAAAAACTGGTCTGGTTAGTTGTCCATTCCCGCCTCCATCATTCGTCGCTGTAACTTCAAGGCTCTCCCGTGTGGGCAAGGTGTTCCTGAAGGACCCAATCTTTGGAATCGCTCGCCCTTGAGCCGGAAGGAATAGATACGCTTTCCTACATTCTGCTTGTTGCGGAGCCTGAAAATTTAAACTATAAAACATCGATCGACGACGAGGGCAACTATTTCTACGAATGTATTTGGCCCTGCTCCCGCGGCTGACGTGCTTGACACTCCCGTTCTTTGACACGACGTATGAGATGGTGTATATTCCGTTCATCCTGACACAACCTGACACAATACAAAAAATAACAACATTCAAGAATTGCATACATTAGGAAGAGTCCTATTGCGAGGAGTTGGCGGACCTAAATGACCTTCTTTCAGAACCACGATTCGCGAAGCTCCGAAGTGTGAATATCAAATTGAACAACCCCTATCCGAATGCAGGGGATGACGAAAGATTGGGTCGAGTCGTTGAAGAAGCAATGTCAAAGATGAAGGAACGTAACTTGCTGCAAGTTGATGTATCTCGCAACGAAGATTGTAGGCCGATCTACTCATCACTGTTCGCGAAGCTGATCTTCCTTTATCTTTTGGCGAGAATTAAGTGAGGACTTTCCAAAGGCGAAACGAATTGAACAGTTGGAGAAGACCATAATCACAGGGTAAACGGTGCACAGTATGGATGGAAAATTGCTTGGCCACGCCCACCTAGGTTTGATATGCATGCGCTGGAAAAGGAAGAATAAAACCGGTGGACACTGGAGTAGTAAGGGTGACAAGTTTTGTCCCTAAAAGTCTTTACCTGATAGTCCTAACTAATTTTTGGATTAAACTGTGCTTAATACGGAACCGTTTTCTCAGTATGCGAGTCAACTCACGGGTAGCCCGTGGGTGCACCAAATAGAATAAGGCTTAAACTTTCGTAATTCAGCTCTGGCGGGATGCGTACGCGGGTGCAGATGCCCAAGAGCTAGCGTTGCCAATTATGGACACTGACCGACGTCACATGCTCGCTTCACAAAATTATGTACAACTGCCCCTCTCATCCTCAACCGCCACACAGGACGCGCGTCGCAACGTCTTTCAAGGCCGATTTCACTGAAGCGAAGTGCTTGATACGTTTTTGCGATTGAAGATGGGTGGAGAAGCACCACGGGTCACATTGAGCCAGATCAGAACGTCTCAGGGGCAATCCGACGCGACGGCCACAAGGGTGGTTGAGAAAGTAACTATCTCTGAAGTGACCGTTCAAGGCGCTGTTAGACAAACGCGAAAGAGGGCGCGCAAGGAAGAAGTGGTGCCCAAGGTAGAGAATGAACTCGAAGAATTGAAGCTCGTTCAAGATGAAGACGAACTGGCCCTGAACCCTTCAAGTCGGAAGAAGGTTAAAGCAGTCAAGGGTGGCAAACGAGGATATGCAGACCCAGAAAAATATGCTCATTTGAAGCCACTTACAGATTACTTGGACTACGACCTCGACGGTAAGCGTATTCCCCGGTTGTCAGTATCATGAAGGTTCATGGGTGTGTCCAGTATTGTTCTGTGGAATCAAGTGGGTGGAACTGCGAGCAAGCGCGTCCTGAGCTCTAAATGGTTCGTTTATAGCCCAGGTCAGAAATCTGCAGAAATTGGACACCATTTTGGCCATCCGACGAATCAGTTCTGGCCGTGTCTATTCGAGTCTGGTAGGATCTTCTCTAGTATTAAGCTACACGCCTCATTCATCAGAAGGATTGCCATTGTAGGTCTGACGTCAAAGCGCTTGCTCCCACAGGAAGACCACCTACTACCCGAACATCACCGAATGGGTCTTGTGGGTAGAGTAAACGAGTTGTGAGAGTTTTCTGAAGTAATATTTTCCAGACAGACCTCGTTGTACGCCCAACCGCAGAGGTACTTCACTTTCATCACACCTGGGGGTGGGCACTGATGGCATAACAATAGGCGAACGAACTAGACTGCAAGGAATTCGCTTCTGGCGTGCCCGTTCTCCTTCAGAAGATCACCCAGTATCGTCCCCATATTCTTTGCTTTGTGGGCATGGGTATAGCGAATACTTTCCGCTCAGAGGCATTGCCGGTGTGTCCCAAGTTCCCCGAAATCGAATTGGTCCTAGGATCTGAGCTACGATATAAACAGCGGAAGGGAAAGCAGGAGAAGGGTAAGACTAAGAACGAAGTGGGTCTCCAACCCTATAAGGTGGTGCATGAGAACGAAACAGGTAGGTATCAATCAATACCACGTTTCTCAATGCTGATTCCCAGTTTACTAGGCACATGCAAGGAAACTCTTTTCTTCATTGTGCCAAGCACGTCGGGAAGAGTTACACGATATCAGGTCCGTCCGCCCGTCCTGTAAATAAGGGTGTATCTTCACCAAGAGATGTGTACAGAAAACAGACAAAATTCGAATTTTCGCTCAACTGAAGCAAACGGTAGAGGACATCAAGGCAGGCAAGCTCATCACAGATACCTACCAAATCATACCCCTCCCGGGCAGTGATTCTGTTTCTCCCTGATATCAAGCTACGCGCGAACCAATACTGTCGTTATGATTACAATGATTCTTGGCTCTCGCTCAATTTAGATTGCGGCATTCGACCCACCTCTACTATATGATTGATTATTTTGGATTTATTGCTTTATACCTCTTGCCTCTGTCAGATATACACGTGTTCGTAGATGTGATGCCATCAACGATAGCATCACCGACTTTATATCCATAGATAAAATAGTCGAAATACGTACCAAATAAAATCGGTTTTTCTCTCTCTTCCCCCCGCCGTAGTCTGAAAGCCTCACTCATTTTGTCCTGGGTTTTTTGTGCCGAGGAATGTGAAATTTATCAAGTTCCGCAAAGGTATTGCTTTTAGTTGACTGGTACACCTCCCCTCAAAGCCCAAATGAGGTCTGTAATAAATTCGATTAATGTGATTATCTGCGGATGCATATCGGGATGATTAGATTCCTCGATTTAGCGTGTTTTATCTCTTGGTACTGGAACTGAGACCGCATCACTACCGAAACAACTCAGTCTTCCTCGTAAGAAGTGACCTCATCCAGTAACTCTAAGAATGCTCCCACATAATCAAAGTCATAGAACAATTCCACTTCTATATCTCCAGTTATTGTCGCATCATCCCATTCAACAGAACAGAACAAGGGTTTGTAGGCATCGGCGTGACTTTGGGTTATGTCCTGACTATGCTTCAACTCGAGTTGCGATAGTTTCCTTCCGAGGTGCTTCGGAAGGCAAGGTCCACCAAAAATGTCCCGGAGAAATCGAGGATTCTGTCGAGAAATTCGAGGTGCTGCAATGTCATCAAGGGAGAGTCGCGAAATGAGGCGCATTGGTTGCAAGTGTGATAGCCTTCCATCTCATCCTGCCCTTCTTTATGTCGCTCCCGATTTGCTACTCTTTTTCTTTTCCTCTCCTTATATTCCTTGAATACAGACTGCGAGCAAGCCGGGAGTTTCTCGCTTACCAATCGACTGGTGGGACGTCCAGGTACTAAGCCTGCAAGAACTAGTGCAAGATGGTGCATGCGCGAGGTGGTGTAAAAAAATACCAAAATCCGCGCGGAACACTTCCAGGGGATAAACCGAAGATAGGATTACCCATTCCAAGTATTCACGATTGATGAACAGAATTACGACGTTCTGAAACTATGGTTGCAATTTGGTAAAAAAATGAGATATTGGACCTTCAAGTCCGTTGAGAGCAAATCGCTCCGCACTGTATTTTGTTAGTGCCTCATCAAAACTTCCAGGCTTTTCATCCTCCACTCTGATCCATGTAATAATCCTAAGAATGCTTTTGTAGATTATAAATCCTCGTAACCGTGGTCAAACCAACGGTCGAGAGAGCCTTGAATGTGGAGTGGCATCCCTCCGGAACGACGCAGGCACTCGCGAAACCCACTTCTGTGATGCACAAAGACCGATTGTCGTCCAGAGAAAGGATTATTTCATTAAAATGCTCCTAAATTAACGCGAGACCCGAGTTATGCTGATCAAACACTGTCGGTCGGGATAAGGCGGACATTGGGTGGGAGAGATAATGTTGGTGATTATTTCGGACGGAAGACCATACATATATGCCATCCCGCTCTCTGAGGTAATTGATTTGCGCTCCACGATATTAGAATGCATCTGTTTGGGTGTGGAGGGCGGTAATGAATCAAGGAGTTGCATACGGCGTAGGAAATTCTGAGTGGACCAAGCTATTGAGTCTCCTTCGGCATTCTGCGTGTTATTTGGGGTTATTTACGTGTTTTCAGGGATGCGCGAAGGCCATGCAAGAGCGTGTGCATGTATGAACAGAATTCTTCAAATAGATTGACCAGCTATTGCCACTTGCTCGCGGTTGAAAATAGGCTACTAAAAGGAGGGCCACTTGTGTAAATTTTCTCCAGTCCGAGTCAAACCCTTAGTAATTATCCTCATCTTCCTCCTCGTAGCCCTCCGAGTCGTCGTCATCATCATCACCCTCATCATCTGACTCTACATATCCATCCCATTCGACAACTTTTACTCTTGATCTATACTCGTTTATCACGTCTTTCCGCAAATTTCTGCACATCCTTAGCTCAAGACACGAGAGCTGCCTCCCAATTTTTTGCTTGAAGGAGAGGTAACTCTTAAACGTCGAAGTAAAGTCAAATATACAACCGTCAAATTCGATTTGACTCAGCTTCGCCAGCGACGAGTGGTTGAAGGACACGCAGTGGCCGCACGAGTGAATGCCTTTTGTCGCCTGCTTAGAAACAGGGTGAAAACAAGCCGGGAGGTTTTCACGAAGCATTTGGGTGAATAGCTCGTAAACGTCGCCATGGATGACCAATGTGGAGAGGTGACTACAGCGATAGAATATCCTTGCCAGTTCAGAGATCTGTACGGAGTGGATGTCACCTCGAATTTCGAGCCGCTCGAGGCCGCCGATAGCGAGTTTGTGAGCAAGCTGTAGGAGTTCCGCCAGGTTTACTGGGGAACCGGAGGAGCCGAGATTAACCTCAAGGGAGTCTTCCTGGCTACCAAAATATCCGCGACCACAGGAAATTCCTGGGCGGACGATAGAACGAGACTTTGAATTTTCTGATTGCTGATTCGGGAGGCAAGGGACAGGAAAGCGTCGGATTGAGAGGTTCGGACAGCGTAGTTGCACCGTATGATTGACTTTGCAGATGAAGGATAGTGGATATGAGATAGAAGCCTGGACACCGCAATAATTCCATCTCCCTTGATGCTGAGAAACGTGAGGTTGCCTGGACACCGCAATAATTCCATCTCCCTTGATGCTGAGAAACGTGAGGTTGGGTAGATAGACCTCTGAGAGACCGATCAAAGAATTGTAAGGGAGGCCGTCGGGAAACAACACGCCTTCAAGCTTAAGCGTCTTCAGTTTGAACATACACTCCAAGGCATAGAGAACAGTCGCCGGTATTACACGAAACGAATCCGGTGCAGATGAGACCGCCAGGTGAGTCAGGTTAAACTGACGAAGGTTCCACCATAAAAATTTACACCTGTCCAACTCTACAAACCGCACCGCCTCTAGTGGCTCAGTGAACACCCCAGAAAACAAATCTGGCGTGTATGTACCACTTGAGCATCGGACAACCAGCCGCTTTAGCCTGGGAGTGGATTTGAACCATAGAGTATCCAGTTTGTTTCCGGGCCCGACCAGGTCCACGCTCTTGAACCTTGATTCCTGCCCTTTCAGCACCTCTAGCCATCCCTCTACTGCATTCGTCGTTTCTCCTTCAAACTGAGCAACAATATACAAAGGCATTTCTCTGGACCGACGCAAGCACTCTATGTTCCACTCTTTCGGCGCGTTGAGGTTGATGTTCGTCCATAACGAGGGGTAGTCGATGACAGCGCTCCTTATGTGACGCGAAATGTGGGTGATTGGAATTAAGCACCGCGATCGCTGACTTGGTGGGAATGCGGCTTGGTACGACGCACAAACATTTCCAATAAGCTCAGCAGGGAGATGGGAAATTGGGGCCAGTGCATTTATTCGACTGGAGCGGGCATCGTTTATGTCGTATTCGCTGCCGGTGAACTGATGTTCTGGTGCGAGTTCCATTTCTGTGGAGCGACGAGTGGTGGATACGGCGCAGGCTTGTAGGCTGATTAATATGCGTAGCGACGATTCCACAGTGGTCGGCTTCCGTCGGAGACTTTCGTGCTCTTCGATATTTATAAATCGTCGAAGGGCGTGGGGCCAATGGATGTTTTGTGACAGTACTCCAATATTCCGACGGAACAATTGATCCAGCGCCGGCAGGTCTGCGTAAGAGACTACTGGTCAATATGCATATGCCCGATTTTAAGATGCACACTTCGAGCGAATTCACTTTATCCTATGTGTCGAGGTCTAAAATACCCTATTACTGCCTTTAATCCTTTATTTATAGACACCCACTTTAGAGCAGTGTTCCTCGGGCTCCTCCCATCAAGCTTTTCGGTGGTGCTCATTAACAAGACAGATTTAAGGAATAAAATAGTCGTGGAGGTCTAGCTCGCTTCGATAGATGTCGCGACGAGAGTTCTGTGACGCTGTGGGCTAAGTATCCATAGGGGCGTAGCTTGTTCTTCCTTTCCCCTTGGCTTCCATTACCTCTCCCGTCGGCAAAGAAGCTCGCACCACGGAATTACGATGAGACGAATAGGAGCCTTCTCTCATCCCTGATACGAATTTTCTCCATAATCGTAAAAAGTGGCATAAGTCCTTCTTGGTATATCGGAACTGGGCTTCAAAGGTCTTCGTGCTCCGTGAATGAACCTACTGTATCATCGAAGTCTTTTCAGACCACATATGCTTAAGACAGTCGGCAACGAAGAGGAACAACATGTCCGATGGAGGAACTTCAGTTTGGTTGTGTAGTGACACGCTCATTTACGCGCGCGGCACGGCAGAAATTGATGCGGAGATAGAATACCCGGCATTTGCCCTTCTGGTTATGACACCGCTTCATGGAGTGTCGTCAGGCCACAAGGATGTGGTGAGTACAGTCCCCACTGATGGAGCTCTTGACCCTGATATCCGCTCTCTTGGGCTGCTATCTCTCTGCGTAGCCCACGCTCCCCGCAGTTCCGACTACACCAAACGAGCAAGACTCGTGTACAGCTGGCGGCCGGCATGTCAGCCTTAGCCACCCAGAACTGGGCGATGCGGTCTTCCATGCCCAAATGGTCAAACTCCAAACCGGTGAATGGAGCAGGACAATTAATCGAAGGACATGAGCTTGAGTCATGTATCAGGCACAATCGCCGAGTGAGCGTGTGATAGTAAAAAAAATAGCAGGTAAATCCTTGCCCACTGCGCGACATGCAGCCTCCATCTCCCCTCCCGGTCCAAACTCAGCGGGCTGCTGCTCTGTATTTTTTGTTCCCCTTGGACCCTTAATCATCCCATCGTCTTGCCTAGCAGTGGCAACCGATGGACTCTCTTCCCAGAATAACGATTCCAACGCAACAAGAACTCGACTGTCCCAGTCGGGGGACTTGGCATAAGGTGAGGCCCAGTGGCTACGCGCTTCGCCTCAACCTCACTTTTAACATCTAGCGAAATAGCAGCACGGCAGGCACTGACAATCACCGTTGGTCGGAGATCGTACCTCCAGAATCCGCTTTGAGCTTTTCGATAGTATGGGATCCGGCGGGTGAGGTGGCGATGTTCTCAAATGCGGAGCTGTTGGGGCCATGTAGGAACAGTAATTCGTTGGCGTCCCCAGTCGACGTTTCGGAGAGTCAATCGCAGGTGGTGACAATCGAGCCATCCTCCAACCCAATAGCCGAGAACACGCCGACTCTTGCAATGTTCACAGAGAGGCATGAATCGCTATTTCCTGCTCGGTCTCCCCTTTTTGAACGTCAGATGAGGGTTGGACGAGCTCGACGGTCCTCAACGTTTGGCGGGTTGGATATCTATCTTCGGGGATCAATAACGGGACCCGTCCCCCGTGTGCAGTATTATACACCCAAAGACGACGCAGGAGCAGAGAATCAGTTCGGATCATTAACTTCGTTCGTCAGATTGTGTCTTGAGTACGCAGAGGGAGCGGTAGAGATAGCTGATACCGTGGCTGGCGAGCGGCACTTCATGAGTATGGTGAGTAATCCAGGACTTCTTAACTTGATTATCCCGCCATATCGTCATGCCCAGATCTCGGTGTCTACAAATGTTCCATCGACAGCACCATCGGACTACCTAACCGTTAGGGCTTACCCAGATTCAGACGCTAGTTCGACATGGTCTGAGTTGGACCCACCGGAAACACCAACCTATCCGCACCCCATGCGCCCGCAGCCAGTACAGCAAAATAATCGGCGGCTCAGAAAATCGAAACCATCAGAAGAACCCCTCCCACCCTCAGAAGTTCTGGAACGTGAACTCTATAACCATATGACTGAACCCCGGCTGAATACATGGAGACAGTACAGACTTCCAAACATTGCCAATAGCATTCGAAAGTGGACACGACCCAATGGTAGCCAGGGAGCAAGCGACGCTTGGGTGTGGATCGAACTTTCTCAAGAAATTACAGAGCACTACCTTAATTGAAATGAGTGAGCACCTACAGACGTTGATTCATGCATTTATTCGTATACCTATTCACAAGCGGACAATTTATGAGCTTACTGTTGTATTAATCGTCTAGGTCCCCTTTCCCTTTTCTCCATGTTCGTAGAGTCATGCTTCGATCACGTGTATGTATCCCGTAGTGGCGTGGACATTGGACGGTTCACTCTACCCTGCGAGTCAAAATTGCCGTACAGCTTCTACACCTTCCCCAGGGTTCGGACACGAGGACGAGTGAACGATCATTCACACTTTCACGCCGTCGTCACAGGTTCCTCGAGGCCAGATCTCCGATGGTTCTCATCAAAGCATACAAATTCGCGGATCGTTCATGGGCAGCACTGACATTGCGAGCCATAAGTAAGCGCAAGGTCGTTTACTCCCTGCTGTGCATTGGGAGGCCTCACCCTTTGAAGTTGGTATGTATTTGCGGACGATCTTCCCTCCGTGTGCTGAACTTTACTCAAGTTCTTCACGACAAACGTTCGACTTACCTGGAACCGTCGTTCGTTTTTCTTCATCATGCTTTCTGCACACCACCACGCCTTGAGGCCAGGGAATCACATTGAGGTAGGTGTGCTCAATACCGACTGTAATTACCCCTCGAAAGCATTCACAACGAACCCTCAGAGTGCCCTCCCCTCTTTGTCTGACGTACCCAATAGAAACCTACGACCATGCCATGTACCACCGTTCACACAAACGCAAGATAATTCAGCACTGACATTTGCCGCCATATGGGACCCAGAGGAAGGGATGACGAGTATCTGCGGGCCTCACCTCCTAAGCTCCCCTATGACAGCAAATTTTCCATGGGGCATCAATGCCTGTGAAGCCTCTTCAGGGTGCCCAAACAACGGTAAGAAAGCAGTTTCTCATCGGGGTCTGGGCCCTCATTCGCTATAGGTCACTCGGATATCGATAGTCTTGGGTCTCTGCGACTACGAAATTTTGATGCAATGACGCATTCACACGGAAGCTTTGGCCACGAATATGAGGTAGATCACTATTGCAAGCTCTCTATTCGCGCGGTCTAACTCTCTTCCAGACAGCGAGCGAGGGCGAAGACAGTGAATATATGACACCGATATCCGATTCCCCCCAGAACCTTCCTGAATGTCATCTCCCAACTTCACCGTCCTCCACATTAAGTTTCGCCGCCATCTGGGATCCGGAAGAAGGCATGACAGCAATATCGGGCCCTGCGTTGCTTGATCCATCAACCTCTGCGAACTGTCAAATATGGGTTGATCGTAGGAATGTTAGTCACTTTCTTGCTGCCAGTAACTTGGAAGCGGGGTCAGGTTCGGCGGTGGGAGCACAGCCTAGGAGTTATGTTACTGGACAACCGTTGCAATCGCCTCAAGTCAGCAGCGCACCTTCCTCCCAACACAAGTCAAGCGTGAAGTGGTCCACGCGTCAAGCCAAATCCTATCACCCTATCGTTCGACGGAATCAACTAGGCAA
>KB722776.1:35018-45789 GCA_000349905.1 Volvariella volvacea V23
GGGTCGACTCGCGAGATTCGCAGATCTTCATTGCGGGCTACTTTCATCCCTTTCTCATAAGATCATGTCAACAAAACAGGCGACGGAAGGAGAAAACGAGTCCGAGTCGATCAATGAAGACGTGTTCGTAGATGCACTTGATCGATTCGATCGCTCGAATTCTGACCTCGATTTTGTGAGTAGCAGTCATTTATCACGCGCTTTTCGTCCGCCTCATATAATTCCTCTATTCGCGTAGTCCTCTCCCTGCTCTAAAACAACGGGCACTTTCTCGAACACAAGTAGATACAAAGGGTGTGGAGCATCCAGCATGAATATGTCCATCAACGCCAATTGCGGTTTCAATTCTATGACGAGCGTAGGCCACGCACCGTCCTCTATCGAGCCCGTTAACTTTGGAGATGATGACAGTGCTGTCATCATCGACGAATACGGCCATCCAGACTGTGAACCACACCTGGTAAGTTCCCATCACACATTCACTATCGTACTTATTCCACCGGTATGAGCACACACTTACCCCAACCTTCACCCTATGGGCGGTGTTCAGCCTTCTAGATTTTCCGTCACTACTACCTCCACTTCTAACTACCTTCACGTCGACTTCGCTAGCGAAGTATCTAGCGTCAACACCTCTCGCACTCGTCCGCTCAACCGAAGAGTGGTCCGAGCACCGCCAGTATCCAGGTTACCTCCCGAGCTACAGGAGATGTCATCCCATCCCCCACCATCACCATTACGGAACCTGGGTGGTCTAGCTGGTCGCCGACGTGCTTCCAATCTCCGTACCTCCTCACAGTCTCTTCGTCCTTATGGCAACCATCATCAACGGAGAAGTATAGCGAGTTCTCTAAAGACTCTCTCGATGCCCCGGTTCTCGCAGACGTTCACAAAGTGGAGGCGGAGTCCACGAGGAGATCTAGACGATCAGTGGGTCTGCATTGAGATACGACCCGTCATTACGGAGCGACTCGTCCATGTGGAATATTAGGTGGCGCTGATGTCTCGTTGTTGACATGATTCCACGGCTCGTCATGCCCGTACGGAGAGGCAGTGTTGGCAGGTCCCAACATTGGATATGCATTCCTTCCTCTATCCCACGTTCTTTACTCATGCATTCCTTTCGTTCTTTCGTTCTTTGCCTTGGGCTTCTAGTTGCATCAACCACTACCTTCGTTCTCCGCGGACTCGCGTTAGGTTTTTCTTTCTACTTTCCCAAAAGGTCTTTTTCTTTGTTCGAATCGATACCCATCCGCCGGTCTCCCCATCTGTCATGTATAACCTCTCATCACACCATGCTACCCTCTTTTCGTTCTTCCATCCCGCCTCACGGTGATAGCGACCGTGACACTGATGGCGATTGTACTCTACACACACATGTACCACCTTTACCTGCTCGTCTTCATGTACCTTCACTAGAGCCGCCATGACCAATCCAACGAAAATTCATTGTCACGTATATACCACCCCAGAACGTTGTCTTCATTAGCACAGAGCACCAGCCAATAACGTTATCTCCCGCACACCAGCAGCGGGGCCATTAAAGCCTCATGTCGAGCTGCCAGTGGCCGTCGACCAGCCTGCGGCTAACAACAAGCTGGGCATCATGCACGCGGCTCGGGCGTTTAACCGTTCACGTTCACATTCACGTTTGCTGTTCAAGTCCTCAACCCGAGCTCATGGCTCGGTCCATTATTAATTCGCATTGTCGTTGCTATCTTTGGTGGCCGATAGACTTGCTTCTTTGCTGTATTAGTGCACGTGTAGTTATAGCCATAGTCTAGAGCTTGCTTGCTCCGGATGCATATGCAGTACAGTATAGTCGCCGCGAAAAAGAACTCTACATGTAAACATCCAGCATTGCCCACATGAAAACCTGCACATGGGCGAATACTTTGTTCCGTCGAACCTGAAAGAATAGATGCCACGAATAGCAGTGGGGGTACGTTAATTACTACTCCAGGGCCGAACACGACTTGCCTCTGACATATTTCTCGTCGTCATGCGGAGGGTATATCCAAATCGTATGTCTTCGGGGTTTTTAGTTCCTACCGATAAAAGTTCAAGGTGTATATGCCGAAAGCCGGGAACTGGACTCGATGTCCAAGTTTGTGCAGTGGGCCTGAGGGTTCGGGGATCCCCTGCGGCTTGCGGCTCACGGCTCACGACCAAGGAGTGGGAGTCGCCATCGTCGTCGTCGCTGTTGCGCTCTTCTCTTCTTTCTCGATGCATTGCGGAGGAGGACAGCGCACCGGCACGGGTTAAGCCGCTACAGTTGCACAGGTACGCTCCCAAATCCATGGCGCTCTGATATGAGGCTCCCGTCAAGACGCCGCCGCTCTTTGTTTTTCCTATCTCATATACTCGTCGGCCGAGCATGAGCTAGCAACGTGATCGTGAATTGTACGAAGTGAGTCCAGGATCGCACTGTGGAGCATACAGTGATACCTGGTCGTGGTGCTGCCACTGAGAAGGGAACGTTATCGGAGATGCCGCAAGTAGCACTTAACTCTATCACGAGGGGTAGTTACCGATGATGCAGCAAAACCACACCCCTATCTAGAAAGTACAAGGAATGAGACACGAGACAAGCAAAAGGAACCTCGTCAAATAGCCTCAATTTCAAGGCGGCCCGGTGGAAGGGAAAGTGGGGGATTGGTGCAGGAGTAGTATTCGCTCGACCGATGAATAATGGGAGTCGTTGAAGAAACGGTTGGAACTGTGGCCAACGAATTTGCCACCGGATGATGGAGGTTCGAGGATGGGATCAAAATCTGCGTATTCGTAGAATTGTACGTGACTTTATAAAATGTACGGGGAACATCGTAGTAGCTAGGTTGTGCATTATTGTTTGCGCTCGCCTCCTGCTCACTTTTTCCCCCACACCGGGACGGCAGATGCTATAAGGAAGCCGTGTATGTGGACATTAAAGTCTGGATCATCGCGTCTACTAGTAGCACAGAACATTCACCTCTAAAATTTCATGAAGATCGTATAGTAGCACAGGCCAAAAGAACAACGGGGGGTCGTGAGCAATGTATACCCTAGTGGAATAGTAGAGCACAACAAGTAAAGCAACCAATACGAAAAGAAACATCCATCAAACCACTCGTCAAGTATCATACGCAACACCCGAATCAAAGGCACCACAGTTATACGAGTACGTAGCAGATCCGCAGGCACCAAGGTACTACCGATGCATAGACATACGTATGTACGGAGATAAAACTGCACAAAAACGCGCTACATTGATTACGCTCTGAAAGAACAAAAAGGTCCTTTTTGAAGGCAAGGAAAACAGCAGAGTAGACGTGATAAACGGACTGGGGAGACCGACAGATAAAATGGGTACAGAAAAAAGGGGCATCGTGTTCAAGAATAGAGATGAAAAATCGCCAAACGGGGACCGGCGTGAACGACAAAAGAGACAGAGATGGAAAGACCTACGCCAACACCGATGCTACAGCAGTATCAAATACAAAACACCGTCGTCACCAGTCTCGTGCCAAAAGAGAAAAAAAGCGTCCCGAGCCGAACAACGAACGGTGCACAATGCAGTGGTGGTACGCAACACACTATCGTTGTGATATATGTATATGTATATATATATCCCAAGGGCTACCTAGAACCGAACAAGAACACCAAGTGTGTGCTACAGAAAAAGACAAACAAACGAGTGACAATGGTAGGCGTATGCGTCGACGACTGTGACAGTGTGGCGTCGGTGACAATGACAGAGACAGAGACAAAGAACAGTATCAAATGACGAGGGGAGTCAAAAAAAAAAAAGCGCGAGATATGGAGATATACGAGAGATGGCGGGAACAAGTCAAGTCGTGGGTGAAGGAAAAGAATATAGAAATGTCAGAGGAATTGAGATAATACCACCACGACACGGGCGGATCGGAGAGAAGAGGAGGGCAGAGCAGAGCAGGAAAAACTGGGTCGGGCATGAAGCATCTCGACATCCTTCATTCAAGAGACCTTCAAAAGCGCCCAGTCCTACCATGCACCATTCACAACGACCAACCTCTGCAGGACAGCTCAAATATCCAACTAAGAGACGAGAAACGAGAAATAAGAACCGATAAAAAAAAGAGATGGAAAAAAATCTCGGGGGTTGGTACATTCATATAACTATATTCGGATCCTTCTCGTGCGGACTAAATCTGATTGGTCGAGGACGGGGACGGGGATGGAGAGCAATACTTTTTCTTCCTTCCAAATCGCTGCGTCGTTGTACTCCGGGGGTAGGTGCGGCTGGCCGGTTGGTCGAGTGACTGACTGATTGGGTCGAACAGACGAGCGGCCGGTTGGCTGGGAGAGGAAGCGTGTGCGTTGATGAAGGCGAAGGAGATGACGAGGGCGGGGTAGAGCAAAGATCTTGCAACAAGGAAAGGAACCAAGGAAACGAGACGAGACGAAACGGGATAGGATGAGGAGACGAGTAGATGGCGTAGACCAGCAAACGGGAACAGAGAAGAGACGATAGAGGCAAGAGAACATGAGACGAGAGACAGAGACGATGGCCTTCATCGCCACCTGCTCAATAGTACCCCCCATTATTCCTGTATCCACCATATCCACCCCCGCCATATAGATCATCGTCCCATGATTCTAAAAGCGCAAAGAAAGAGAGAGAGATCGTCAAGTCAGCATACTGCACATTCTCCAAGAGGCGTGGAACAGGAACAAAGACACGCGGATACAAAAGTATGAAAGCGTTTAAAAGGAAACAAACGAGCACAGGAGAGCGTGCAATCCTCATAAGCACACCGTTCGTGCGTGCGGGACCCACTGGCATTGGCACTGGCAGACACACCCACGCCCACCCGCCTCGTGTCAAACGACCAACGGGCATCATACAACCCTCCGGTCACCAGCAAGCAAGGGACGCAAACATCCGAATCCAACTTTCATCAATAGAAACCCAGCCCCAGCCCTGAGAGAGACAGCCAGGGCTGGGATGGCGCATTTGCGGAAAGTCTCCACCACGTGTAGGGGGTCGTTCGTAAAACGTCATGATCATCATCGAGATCGACACCAACGCGGAAAAAAAGGACCAGGCTGAGAAATAAAAAAAAAAGGGTAAGGTAAGATGGAACAAAAAATTGGGCGTGTGAAACAACAAACTCGTGGCGATAAAGACTCGAATACAGGAAAAACAGAAAGAAAGAGAGAGAAAAGAGTGGTGGTGGTGACAAGTATCCCCAGCGAACCCAGCGTATCGTATTATACATAATACGACGATCATAAGAGGTATAAGGAAAGAAATCAAAAGCGAACAGGTAATGGAACAATCGGGGAGTCGTCTGCCCACTCACCCTCCGTTATACTCCTCCAAGCGAGATATAGCACACCCACGGCCGCAGACTCCAACAGCGTTGCGATGAACGAGCCATCTATCTTTGCGTTCGTTCCCTGGTTGAAATATCATAGCTGAGATCGAAGCAAGAAAGCAGGAAAGAAGGAGGGACTCACTCGACATATTACTCTGTTCAGCAGGAAATAGTCCAGCTGAGATAATACAAACAAAAAGGCGGCCAGTACGTAGAAGAACATTGGTTTTGTCTCGTTCAGGACCCGCAGGACGATGACGGACATGATTACAAAATACGCAAGCGCAGCGCTGGGAAATAGTCAATATATGCGCCTCGCCAGGCTGTGGACACTCACACTCCAGGCCAGATACTCGTCAAGACGAACAAGGGTATACTATGCAGCGATTCCAGCGGGCCGCTAGGGCCCAAGGTATCCGTTATTCCCAAGGCAACGTCAAACGAGATGTACGTCGTTCCAGCGAAAAAGGCGAGTGCTATTCCATAAAATGGCTATCGCGGCATCAGACGGACGATGAGGCGGGCGGGACAAGGTCAAGGATCAGAGAGGGAACTCACGACTAGCGAGCTCATCGTCCCGTCTTCCACAAACTGCGTCGCAACGAGGGCGTTCCCCAGCAGCATCCAGAACAGCGCGGCCACGAGACCAGCATGTATTGACGTCAATATCACGAGTGCGTCCGAGCCTTGCTCAAACAGCGAGCCGGTGGTGAGGAGCTGGAAGGGGAGGGTGAGGAGGTAGAGGACCAGGAAGGCCCGTATCTCGATTCTGCCTGGGGACAGCAGTCAAGATGTGCGCAACGCAATGCAGGGCAAGGTAAAAATAGACGAGACGCACCAACAGCCGCCTTTCGTCTGTTTGCGAGATACACGAGGGCAGAGCCCCCGACGATGCTGAGACCACAGAGGATGATGTTGGCGATGTTGCCGAGGGACTGTGGGCCGCCGTCGATGGAGGTGCCCACGCGCGGAATGCCGCATTCTGGGTTGACGCCGACGGGGGCGGAGGACGAGGGATCTGAGAGGGCGGTGAGGAGGGCAGCGTCGATGCGCTGGACCTGGGCGGTGTTCAGAGGATGATACGAGGAATAAGCGGGTGAAGAGCGATACCTGGCGGTAGAAGAGATTGCACCAGGGGTAGGAGGGCGTCTGGGCGCACAGGGGCTGGAAATCGCCGAATCTGGTCATGGTATACTGCTCGGCGGCGTGCAGGACGGCGGGGAGGGCGTGATGGGCGTCGAGGGTATCGGTCGTAACAGAAAAAGTCGTGCAGAATCAATCCACCAGAAAGGAAGCCGGAGGCGCATGGTTCAACAAGGTGCACAAACAAGCCAAAACACACATACCAACGAGAAATGCCAGCTCTGCACCGTCCGACCAGCGTACAGTGTCGAGCGAGTGCGGTCTTGTTGCGAATAAATGTCTGCCTGCGTATCCACAGACAATACGCTTCTTCCCGTTTGGGCCGTTGCCATTGGAGCACGTGCATTACTTGGCTCGGAAATACTTCCGCCACAAGGCGTCTACTACAATACACCACATGCCACCTCAACCCGTCCTCCCCATCACCCCGTCTACCCTCTCACGCCCACCGGCAACCCAGTCGTCCCAGCAGAGCCCCAGCACAACCGTGTCCCTCCCCACACACCCCGCCCGCGTCGCCGCGCCATTCCCCGCCGCCTCCTTTCCCACCGCCAACACCCGGTCCCACCTGAACAGCGCCTCCCTCCGGAACCCCATCCTCTCCGCCGCGCGCACGCTCCGCGCATTCAGCGCGTTCGCCTTCCACACCACCCTCCTGAGCCCCAGCCCGCCGCAGTCCGCGCCGTCCAGCGCGTAGTGCAGCAGCAGCCCCACCGCGTTCGACGTGACGTGCGTGCGCTGGTAGGGCGGCAGGACCTTGATGCACCCTATCTCTGTCGCCCGGTTCTCCTTTGACGTGTTGATGTACGCGATGAGCCCTGCCAGCGGCAGTCCGGGTGGCGATCCCCCCGCCGTCCCTGAGGCTGGATCAGCGTCGCTGATACCCGAGGACTGATTAGATCTGCGCTTGTCAAAGATCGCAAACAAGACCGCCGCGGGGTCCGCCCGGATTTTCTGCTCAAACAGGTCTGCGTTGAGCGCCTCTTCGCTTGCGTATGGGCCGTACGGGAGGTACGTGTAGATCTCTGGATGGCCCACGGACTGCTGAAAGTACTCGTTGCCATGGATAGACGGCTGTACAGGCGGTTGTCAGCTCACAGCACCAAGAGCGTGCGTTACGATGCGTACCACAAGCGGCTCCAGCAGAACCCGCTCGTTCTCGAGCACAGGCGGCACAGGAAAGCAAAAGTTGACGTCGTACGGCGCACTCGTGGACATACAGAACTGGTCGATTTTAATGACTCGAGTGCGACAGTCGTGCTGTGGGGTTGGGTAACGTGTCATGTGATCCGGATGCTCGTCCTCGCCTCAGGTCAGATCGCTCAAGGGCTCTGAACACAGCACCCGCGGTGGTGAGTCTAGTTAGTGTATTACAATTTGTGTAGGTGTCGATAGTGATCTTTTGTCAATCCCAGTTGGAGCGAGCGTGAGCTAATTATATCATTTCAATCTCCCTCTCATCAAAACGACATCACACAGACCGACAATCCATAAGATGGTCAAAGATCAATGATTAACCGCTGCTCGACTGACCACCTAGGCCTGCCAATACATTAAGCTCGTCAACGGATCATTCCACGGCCGCCTCGCATTCGACAAGCCCCCCATGCCATCTCCAGGATACGTCCAGCTCCACCCTGCATGCTAGCACCAATTTCCGCTACAGACCACACCGAAACACCACTGCGATACTACCTGTCTGTAGCCTGCGCGCCAACGAATACAAAGAGATCAACACCAGACTCCGCAGAGCGTGCGGGTCGCTGCATATATAGCACGCACCAAAGAAGGCCCGGCCCGAAACTCGACACCCGATCACTCGATATCTAAAATTGGTACCCTGAGCGCCGGGTTGGACATGACCCAATGGACAGATGACCATGGGCGAACGCACCAGGAGACATTCATCTTGAACCCATGTCCTAAGCAAACATGCTCGCTTCTGTCCTAGCCATGCTTCAAATCCCGTGTTGTAGCGAGTTTGCGCGTGCTTGAGATTTTTTTTGAGGTTTTTGTGGTTGAAAAGCTGGACGAGTAATGTTGGAAAGTGCCATGGATCGTTATCGTTTGCGCGTTATCCTTGGCCAGCTAGACGTGACTTGCAGGGGTTCTGACGATACTCATGTGGATCCATAGGATCGTGCATGTCGTAGTTTGCTCCTGTATTTAACCAAGGTGCGCAATTGACGCCCTTTGTGCACCATGAGCTTCCAAGTATGTGGGTGAGGCTGGGACTAATTGCACGTGACTCTACCCCTTTTTACCTGAGTGCAAAGGATAGGGACACCTCATCCTTGCAAAGATCCAATGCTCCCACAAACCCCAGCACGCATAGATGCAGAGACTGATCGACCCCAACGACCAAGGAACGAAACCGCTTCCATCTCCAGCGTCCCTCCTGAAATCGTCGCGGACATAATGATGTTCTACACCCGTTTGTACCGTCCAACCAGACGACGGTGCCTGGTCACCATCACCCGGATTTCGAGCTATATACGGGAAATCGCGATTACCTACCCTCCCTTGTGGACAAATATTAGTCTGTGCGCGCGAAAGGAGTGGAATGAACTCTGTTTGAATCGTTCAAAAACGGCGGCACTCCACATCCACGCCACCGATGGCCCATCCGATGTGGCAAGAGGCACTTTGACCATGTTGCAGGAGCACCGATCGAGGTTCAAACTTGTCAGCGTATCAGGTTCTTCATGGATTCGGGACATCTGGTTTGAAGGACCGCTGCCTCGACTTGAGAAGCTCATCGTGCGATGTACAAGCACATCCCGCCATTTCGACTTACTCGATGGGGTGTGCTCAACCCCGATAAACACCTTGCGCCACATCGAGCTGGATAACTGCAAATTTTTGTGGACAGCAGAGGGGCTCTGCATAAACGAAAACTTGACGTATTTATCCATCCATCTTTCCACCGAACAGCTCCGTGCTCAACCGTGGGAGATTTTGGTGGTGTTGGTCTCTACGCCGAACCTCCAATCACTTTCTTTGTGGGGCACCATACGAGACGGAGCTCTTGTAGACGAACCACGTCCATCGTTCCCAGAGGTCCATCTTCCACGCCTCACTCGGATGAGTGTCAGGAACGACAAGCCCTCTACGCTATTCAACTTTATATCACACATCCATCATCCGCCATCCGCCAAGTTGGATTTTGCATGCAAACCGGAACAACTTTTAAAAGCTGATCCAACCTTGGACCTTTTCATTTCTCATGCTTTACGCGGTGCTATCACCAGACACATTGTTGATTTTAATCTCTCCTATGATGAATCCTCCTCTGTTCTCAGCTTGAGATATGCTGAAGATTTGGAGGAGTCGATAAGAGTCACCTTTCAATGCGCTGACTTCTCATTTAAGATTATTCCCGCCATCCGTCCTAGCATACTCCTCAACGCCGCCTTATCTCTCCCGCTCTATAGCGTCAAAGTCCTCGCGGTTACAATTGACACTGTGAATACCTCGCGATTACTAGAGGAGTTGGGTCGTATGCCAAATACCCAGACGCTTATTATCCATGGAAACTTTGAATCGTTTTCGCAAATGGTGGAGAAAATTCTTCCCACCTGTGCTAGCAGGGGAAAGAGGCCGGGAGGAAGAAGAAGGAGGGGTAGAAATGCAGCAAACACCTACTACGACTCCCATTCATGCACCGATTGCACATCGTTCGTCGCCTTATCGCTGGCAAATTTGCAGCACTTGAGACTTGTCCGGGGCGACATGAAATTCGAGCTCAGGAAGGTCCTCTCAAAATATCTCGCCTTCAGGCAGCAAATTGGGAGGCCACTTGCGACCCTCGGCTTTGAGAGGTGTTGGCGTATCGACGCAGGTGTTGTCCAAGGTTATCGTGGTTATGTGGGAACTGTGGAGTGGGACGGCGTCATAGAAGGGGCTACAGGCGAGAGGCCACAACATGACCTTTTTGATATTTATGATGCTTATGATGCTATACTTCATACACTCCAAAGTATGCAGAGAACGTGCTGATTTACTCCAAGCATGTAGTGTGGTATCAATAGATCACTGTCTATATTTTATCCCACCCAATCTGGTTCAAGGTCCAAAATAAGGGGTAAGGACATCGACGAGACGCTTCATGAAATATGTACTGGAATCGCGTTCTGTTGGTTAAAGAAACGAGTTGTTGCTTTTTATGGCACTGGCACCCCTACCGGACTTTCTTTTATGCTTTCATTCAGGCCCATGCCGTGCAAGACTGCAGTTTTATCTCGGAATAAGCGGCCCAGACCACACTCTCCTATTTTCCAAGGCACACA
>KB722776.1:45889-57434 GCA_000349905.1 Volvariella volvacea V23
GAAAGAAGAAGCTCATTCGTTGATTTCCCCGCACGAGTGTTTGCTCATTGCCATCGTTAGCTGTAGTAGGTCCTCTTTTACATACGTACTGAATTGCACCAGTGTCGTTATGTTGTTATTAGGCAAAGGCGGTGGACGTCTTGCAGAATGTAATCTGTGTGTGTGACGGGCAGCTCTTTGAACCGGGCTATCAAACCGAAAGCATTGAGTACAAAGTCCTATAAATTGGATATACAATGCTTGAACTAGGCATACAACGAGTCATCGACGTTCAATCGTTGGTACAATAAACACTGGCTTGAATACCAACCCCACGCTGCAGGACCAAATTAGAGGTTTTCATGTCGAAGTAGTCCTCATATCCTGATGGATATTTGTCATCCTACTCCCACAACTCCCACAACTCCTCATCAGGCACGCCTAAAGTTATCGCCGCAGGTGGCCACCAATCGACAGTCCCAACATAACACCTATAACTGTCATGTTTACCTCGAGGAATAAGCCAACAGCTCCTAAACTCGAGAACCGCAAGCTGCCTCCCGATCTGTTGCCTAAAGACGAGAAATTGGGAGAGGACCTCGTGAAACTCGAGTCTCCCACAAACAAACCCAAGCTTCTGCAAATTCGCCCACGGAGAGTAGACAAACAGTGCACACTCGTTGCATGAATGGGGGTCCTGGATGGTGGGTTTTGCTTTCCTATCCTTACCCCTGCCCCTCTCTCGGCCCCTACCGACCCGACCCGTCGAATTTTGTTCTCCAGCCTTCCCTTCTTTCTCTTTCCCTTTAGCCTGCTCGAACACTGACGCAGCACAACCTGGAAGAATACTTTTCATTGCCAGCAAGAACGGCTCAAATTCCCCATGCACGTGAAGGATTTTGAGATGCTGCATTCGACTCAACATATCCAGTAGTGCCGGAGAATCCCCATGATCGATTCCTACCCTCAATTCCTCGATGTGATCAATCGGAAGTGCGGCTGCGATTTCGAGCAGTTTTTTCGGATGGACGATGAACCTATCTTCTTCTGCCGAAAAGCAGCGTCTAAGGCCGGCTATAACTGATTTGTTTGGATCGTCGGCGCATTGCAAGCCGATGAAACAGGGGTCAGAATCAGGAAGGAGGGCGAGTTTGCGAAGGTTAGTGGTTGTAGTAATTCGAAGAGCAATGGAAGTGATGAGGTCGAGGAATGGGCCAACGTTCGAAGATGTTGTCCTTTTGCATGCAAAATGGAATCTTGTCCGTGCATGTGGGTGGATGTGTGGTATAAGGGCAGATATGATTAATGGATTATCGTCCATAATAGTAATCTGGGTGAGGTGTGGGAGATGGACGTCTGAGAGCGGGGCGGATGCTTTGTTGGTGGTAGCACTAATCAATGTCTCCTGTAACAAAAGAAACTGTAGATTTGGCATGGTGCCCAAAGCAGTCAAGACTTTCTGGGGATGGGCACGACATTTGTCGGGAAGGAAGTGAATAGACAGATAAGTCAAGCTCCTGAGCGTAAGAGATCCGTCTGTCCACGGGGACGTGCATTCCTCCAGTTCCGTGTGATGTAAATTCTTGCTTGGAAGTGAAAGTATCCTGGTCAATAAGTCGCAGTTGCTATGGTATTGCAGGATGAGCTTTTCGAGTCTAGGCGCAGGCCCTTCGAACATAATGTTCACTTCTTCTAAATCAAGGACCTTGAACCTCCATTCGTGGCCCTTCAGCAAGTTTGTCGGATCCGTAGAGGAATTGGTGAGTTTCCCATGTATGTAAAGTGATGCAGTCCTCGAGCGAAGTACGCAGAGCTCGTTCCACTTCTGCGGCGCGGACAGGTCAATATTTGTCCAAAATGGGGAATGGTCAATCACGATATCTCTGATGCGACGCGAGATCTGCGCTACGATGGCTAAATTCCGTCGTTTATTGAGGGGATACGAGTCCGAGTCGAGATAGATTGTGACGATGTTTGCGATAAGTTCAGGTGGGAGGCGTGAAATAGGGGCAAGTTCGTTTCTTTGGGTTAAAAGTCGAATGATTTCGTTGTCTATGTCTTTCCTCTTGGCTTCTGCATCTTGAGATGCCTGGATCGATGTGATTGGCATGGTATGTAGGAGTTGACGCTTAAGTCGGCAATCGCGCAGTACAAACTGGAACATCATGTGACTCTATCCAAACGCCGCTTGTCTGTTAGCTGTAGCAGGTCCCCTTTTACATATGTACTGAATTCTCATGTGCGTATCAGTGTCGTGTTATTAGGCAAAGATGAGGACATCTTGCGGAATAGAGTCTGAATTGGGATGTACGACAGGCAGCTCTTAGAATTAAGTTACCCAATCGAAAGCATTGAGTATAAAGCTCATCAATTGGATATACAATGCATGAATTAGGCATACAGCAGGTCATCGATATTCAACTCTCCAGCGAATGAATTTCTGTGAGATTCTCCAAACAAGAGAAAAAGAACATGTCGTATTATACATCCTGATGGCTAGTACAACGAACGCTCTTGTTAATACCAATCCCATTTTGCAAGACCAAATCTAAGTTCTTCATAGTCGGAGTAGTCCTCATATTCTGATGGAACTTCGTCATTCCAACCATACATATCCTCATCATCATCGTCTGAAGACATCTCAAGAACCCCATCCCAATCGACTGACCCAACAAGGCATCTATAATCATCAAGTTCATCTTCGTAAATATCCCGACACCTGTTAAACTCGAGAACCGCGAGCTGCCTCCCGATCTGTTGCCTAAAGACGAGAAATTGGAGGAGAACTCCATCAAACTCGAATCTCCCATGGACAAACCCAAGCTTCTGCAAATTCACCCACGGAGAGTAGACAAACAGTGCACACTTGTTGCATGAATGGGGGCCCTGATTACTGGGTTTTGCTCTCCTATCCTTACCCCGGCCCCTCCCTTGACTTCTACCGCCCCGACCCCGGACTTTCCTTTTGTTTTCTCCAGCCTTTCTTCCTTTATCTTTCGCTTGAGCTTGCTTGAACACTGACCCAGCACAATTTGGAAGGGCACTTTTCATTGCCACCATGAACGACTCAAAGTCCCCATGCACGTTCAGCGTTTTAAGATGCTGCATTCGATTTAGCACCCCCAGTAGTGCCGAAGTATCCCCATGGTCGATCTCTACTCCAAATTCCTCGACATGATCAACAGGAAGGGCGACCGCGATTTCGAGGAGCTTTTTTGGATCAACGATGGACCCGTATTCATTTGCCGCAAAATGGCGTTTGAGAGTGGCTGTAAGCGATTCTTCTGAATCGTCGGCGCATTGCAAGCTGATGAGAGAGGAATTGATGTCAGAGAGAAGGGTAAGTTTGTGAATGTGCCGGTCACTGGTGGTAGCAATTCGAAGAGCAATGGAAGTGATGAGGTCGAGGAATGGGCCAACGTTCGAGGATGTTGTCCTTTGGCATACAAAATCGTATTGTGTCCGTGCATGTGGGTGGATATGTGATATAAGGGCAGATATATTTGATGGATTATCGTCCATAATAGTAATCTGGGTGAGGTGTGGGAGATGAGCGTCTGGGAGTGGGGTGGACATTTCGTCGGTGGTAGCACTAATCAATGTCTCCTGCAACGAAAGGAACTGCAGATTCGGCATGGCGCTTAAAGCAGTCAAAATTCCCTTGGGCTGGGCACGGAGTGGCTCAGGAGGAACATGAATAGACAAATGCGTCAAGTTGTCGGAGGTAAGAGATTCGTCTGTCCACGAGAATGCGCATTTCTCCAGTTCCATGTGACGCAGTGTCTTGATTGGATGCGGGAACATACAAGTCAATAAGTCAAAGGGTACATAGTTGCTATTGCATCGCAGGACGAGCTTTTCGAGTCCGGGCGCAGACCCTTCGAATCTAATGCCTTCACTGTCTGAATAGATTGCCATCGATAAATCAATGGCCTTGAACCTCCATTCGTGGCCCTTCAGCAGTTTTATGTGCATGCGTGCTGAGTCCATATAGGAATTGGTGATGTGGCCATATATGCGGAGTGATGAGGCCTTCGAGCGAAGTAAGCAGAGTTCGTTCCACTCCCGCGATGCGGACAGGTCGATGTTCGTCCACAATGGGGGGTGACCAATCACAACATCCCTGATGTGACGCGAGATCTGCGATACGATGACCAGATGTCGTCGTTCAGTCGTGGGATGCAAGTCGAGGTAGAACGCGATAAGGTCTGCGATGACTTCAGGTGGAAGGCATGAAATTGGAGCAAGCTCGTTCCTTCTGCTCAGGAGTCGAAGGACTTCGTCATCTATGGCTCTCCTCTCGGCCTCTGCGTCTTTATATGCCTGGGTTTGTGCGAGTGGCATCGAGTTTGATAGTGAAGGAGTTTAGGTTTGAGTCTCCACCAGACCTGCAATCGCGCAGTCCGAATTGAACATCATGTGATCACTCTGTCCCAAACACTGATTACCTGCCTCCATTGACTGCGCCCCTTGCTCAGAGATTCGTATTAGAAACCAATGAAGTTGCCTCTCAGCATCGTACAATGCCTCGGTGTTTTTGAGGACACCGCCATCAGAACGCGTCTGCAAAACCTTGCTTCGCACTTCGGGTTATTCACCTTAACCGGTACCCAGAACGAAAATATAGGCGACATTGCTACTGAGACGAACCAATGAAATTACAATACAAATGGTCACTGTGTTCGCCCTATTGCTTGCCTCTTAATCTTCGTCCTCGTAATCGTATCATTACCATCATTCTAGCCCTCGTCTTCATCCTCAGATAAAATGACAACCCCCTCCCACTTAATAGCCTCAGCTTTATCTTCGAAGTCGCATAATGCCTCCCTCTTTGTTCTTATATATTCAGTGAATCCAAGAACCGCGAGTTGCTTTCCAATTTGCTGTCTGAAGGTGAGGTATTGTGGTAGAACATCTTGTTGGGGGAACAACCGCTCTATTCTGATCTCCTTAGGAGTACATTAGCCAACGTTGAGTCGGCAAAGGTACTGCACTTATTGCATAAATAAGACTCACTGGCGGTTTACCTATGCCTCGTCTTGTATTTATTAGCACGCTTGCTTCCTTCCAGCTTACCTTGTTCTCTAATTCAACACATTCCGGAAGACTTTTCTGCAACACCTGCAAAAACGGCCCTTGCGTGCTCCGGTGCAGTTCAAGTGTCTTGAGACTTCGAATTCGGTCAAATATATCTACCGGATTTGATGCATTTATGCCCTGCCCTTGTATCGCCAACTCTTCAACACGATCAATTGGTAGTGCATATACGATGTCCAAAATTTTTCTGGTGCTAATAACGGGCCCCGGTTCACTTGTAAGACTGTCGTTTTGGAATGTGATTCCGAAGGATTCATCCAAGTCATTTGCGAGTCGAAAAGTGAAGGATGAGTCATCTAAGTTTGAGATTGTAAGACTGTATGCGTTCCTTGGCTTCATGGCTAACATTGGAGGCAGTAAAAGTAGCAATGCGCACAGCAATGGAGGGAAGAAGGTCAAGGATTCGTCCGTCCAACATTGAAGGAAGCTGCATCCTGGCTTATCAACTCCAGTTTAGTCGAAGAAGGTGATGAATGTGAGAAATGAGCGTAGCAATCGCGGAGGGATTGAGATCCTCAATGACCACCTTGTAAGATATGGGAGGTAAACATCTGGGAGCGAAGAGGAGGCTCAGTTAGAAGCCACAATGTCCATCGTTCGTGCCAGTGAGAGGGCGCGTAAGTTCGGTACAGCAGACAGCGCAGCCAGAATCACTTGTAGCTGTGCACAATCTGGAGGGTAACCGATAACTAAAGACACCAAACCAATGGGCATAGCATTTGCCCACGAGAAAATACACCCCTCCAATTCCATATGACGCAACGACTCTGGGTGGCCTGGAAATAGTACAAGGAATGGATTGAAATTATCGATGTCTTCATGGAAGTGGAGGGCGAGTTCCTCCAGTCTGGGCATTGGCCTGTCGAACTTCATGAACTTTATACTGTTTGGATGCTTAGCAAAAAATAGATCAACAACTTTGATTCGAGCCTCAAGCTCCTTTAATATCTCCAACGACTTCTTTATTGCCTCTGTTGTCGAGTTTCTGACGTGGCCATGCACATCAAGGGGCATACCCTTTGAACGGTGCAGGCAAAGCGTATTCCATTTCTTGGATGCACCGAGGTCTATTTTGGCCCACGGGGAAGGATAGTCGATGACAATACTCCTAATACAACGACAAGTTTGCGCGATGGTGATCAGCTGATTCCGTTCCCGTTCAGTAGAATTTGGGGGAGGTGAATCCAGGTAAAGCGTGATTATGTTTGTGATAAGTTCAGGAGCAAGGTGGAAGATAGGAGCTAGATCGTTTCCTTGACCTTGTAGTCGCGAGATCTTATGATCTAGACTCTTCCGCTTAGCTTCAATGCTTTGATGTATGATGATTGGTGTGGATTTCATTTGACTTGAGGGTGGTGTGAAGAAAAGGCTGGAAGCACGTGCCAACATCCTGAGCACTTTTGATTGCGCAATGCCACGCAGCGAAAAGGCTCAAGTACGCGGCGCACCTGGAGGTGTTCTTCAGCCAAGAAAATGGATAGGTAGCACGGCTGGGTTTGAATAGCAAAGATGTGGGGCAGGACTAATCCCAGCGCTTTATCGGTACTCTTATGTCCAGCCATTAGTAGTTCGAGTTTGAGGGACAGCCACGTATACTGCACACAAAGCACACTAATGCGATGCATACCTAACTAATGCTATGACTACCATAAATCCCACCAATCAACCGGACCTCCTTCGTACATGTCAAATAAATCAAAATCGTCATAATCGTAATCCTCATAATCAAGACCTCCATCCCATTCGTCGGGGTCGTCCTCTTCTTCGGAAGGGCTGACTCCGTCCCAGTCAACAACCTTAACATATCCCCTATACTCGCTTAGATATTTGGACACTGAGCGGCATGATTCAATTTCAAGCCTTCCAAGCTGCTTCCCAATCTCTTGTCTAAAGACCAAGTACTGAAAGAGGATATCGTTAGAATAGAGGTCGCCATCGGCAAGCTTGAGTTCTTCCAAATTCGCCAAAGTCGAATTAATGAATGTGGTGCATTTCTTGCAGGAGTGATTCTGCGTTGCTTTGCCTATCTTCTTCTTCTTACGCCCTTTAGTCACAACTCTCTCCTTCGCCTTTGCATTCCTCTCATGTGCCCTCTTAGCCACAGACGCAACACAGCCCGGAAGGCTTTTCTTTAGCGTTTGCGAAAACACATCGTATGTTGTCCCGCCTACATGAAGCGTCTTGAGATTCCGCGTCCGTGCAAGAATTTTCATCAACTCGGACGAATCCACACCGTGTCCCCGTACTATCAACTTCTCCACATGATCGATTCGCAACTTATTTATAGTACTTATTAGTTTGCCAGGTTCGTTCACCGTTAAACCAGTGGGATGAGAGCACCCGAATGTGGCCGTAAATGATTCTTCCCGGTCATCTGCGTATCGGAAACCGAGGGATGAAACAAAAAGGTCGGAGACGAGAGTAAGACTCTGGATGTGTCGGCTGCCTTCGCTTTCACTGCTGCTGGGAGCAGTAACAGAAGTATTATCGTGGGAGATGGAGGGGATACAGTCAAAGAAAGCGTCAATAGTGGAGGAAACCGCGTTGTGAGATATGAAATCAAGTTTAGTAGCTGCAGGGTGCCGAATGTGGGAGATGAGAGTGGTGATGGCGGATAGGCTGTCATCCCGGATTGACATCTTCATGAGGTAAGGAAGGCGGACATCTGGAAGTGAGGACGAGGTTTCATTGGCGATCGCAGAGGAAAGCGTGTCCCACAGCGAGAGGGTGCGCAATTCCGGCATGGCACCCAACACAGCCAAAATAGCGTGTGGTTGTGTGCGATATGGGTCCGGAGGTGAGTGAATTGACAGATATGTCAAGTTGGTTAGAATTTCGTTTGTCCACGAGAACCTGCACTTCTCCAACTCGATGTGACGCAACGAGTTGATGCGCTTTGAGAACATCCCAACTGAAAGGTCCAGATTGTCGACACCGTTGAGGCAGCGAAGGATGAGCTTCTCGAGTTTAGGTGCAGTCCCCTCGAAGTTGAGCCTGTTAGCGAAGCCCGAGACGGTCAGGTCAAGGACTTTGAATTGACCTTCATGCCCCTTCAATACCATCAACGAATTCTTTGCCGCATCTACCGTCAGACTGTCGACCAAGCCGTGTATACTAAGCGGCACAGCCTTTGAACGACGCAGACAAATAACATTCCACTCCTTGGGCGCACAAAGGTTGAGATGCGCCCATAAAGGGGGGTGACCAATAGCAATACTTCGCATTCGACGTGAGACTTGAGTGATGCTGATGAGGCTACTTCGTTGAGCTGGTGGATATGAGGCTTGGTAGAAGACGATTATGTTTGCGATAAGCTCAGGAGGAAGACGGGCGATAGGAGCTAGGTTGTTTCTCCGACATTGTAGTCGCAGAATTTCATCGTCTATGGCCTTTCTCTCAATTTCGACATCGCCGAGTGTAGGGACTGGTGCAAAGTCCATTGGTACGATGGGGATTGGAAGATAAAATAGGTTGGTTGGGTTTCGGCATTACAATGAAGCACGTGACAGATGTAGCCTGTGGTATGCTTCTCAGAGACGTGGTTCATAATATGTGGTACCCATGAGTAGCGTCAATTATTCATATGGTTGCAGCTGTCCATGAATGTAGAGGTGCTGTGTCACTCAACAGTTGACTGTGGTGTCTGGAGACATGCCCCTAACACAGAGGAAAATGTTTCCCCTGAATACAAAGCGTCCCCAGAGAATGCAGCTGATTGAAAATCCCGGCCTACCCTGATCGCAGTGTGTGGCCCATGTATTAATACATTCTCAACACGAGAAATGGGAAGTGAGAGCGCAATTTCCAAAAGGTTTTGAAAACTACAGTGTGACACCAGACCCAAATCTCCTCAGTTGGTGAAAAGTCATGAAGAAGGGTGATTGGCGTAGTTGAAGGTGATAGATGAGGTTAAGGACTTTTCCTTGATGGATAGCGATTTAGTCTGTAGTCTAGAGTCCTCGACGACATGCAGAGCAATAATACCTGTGATGATGTCGACAATCGGACCGACATTGTTGCTCATAGTCTGAAGAGCAGCGAACTCTGTTCTGGCAGTTGTCGGATAGTTGATGTGGGTAATCGGATGGGATATGGCGGAAGGGCTATCGTCCTTGATGCTAATATAGATGAGATGTAGGAAACGAGCGATTGGGAGTGATGGCAAAGCTGTGTTTTTGTTTTTTTGAGGACTATGCTCAATTTTCTCCACAGCGAGAGTAGAATTAGACTTGGACACGGGTTCAATGCTGTCAAAATCTGCCATGGTCAAACATGAAACATGTTGGGCGAATAATGAACAAGGAGATGCATCAAGTTGGCTGAGATTTGACTGGTTCATAGGAACCCACGCTCTTCCAATTCAATAGACTGTAATGTATGGATGGGCATTGGAGATGTCGAAGTATTAATGAAAGGTGAGTTTTTCTAGTTAAAGCAATGGCCCATTGAATCTGATGTCGTCATGAAGTTGAAGTATAAATAGTTTTGAGCCGCTAGCATACGACTCCAAGATTCAAATACATAGTCCTTTTCGATGTCCTTTCTGTTACGCTCTTATAAACGCAAAGTGGGACAGGCTTTGACTGACTCAAGCACAGTTGACTCCACCCCATTGGCGAGCAAAGGTCAATACGAGCCAGCAAGGGCTCATGCTTGAGTGGAATGTTACGCCTTGTGAAATCTGAGTGATCTCCAGTAGTTGCATCCGGTTGTTAGGATGCATATTTAGATAAAACACGAGCATTCTAGTCACGATTTCAGGTGGGGTTAAATCTCATTTTCGGAGTCTATGTTGGCAAATTTTAGCGTCTATAGAATGGCGCTCTCTGTGCGTCCTTGAATGGGATGATTACTGGGTGTTCCATCTGTCGGCTTTGGTGTTGTTGAAGTCCTGGAAAACGGAAGAGGGCACGCGATTGCCACTTAGCGTCCCGCGTATCATGGAACTTAACGGAGAAAAAATCTATATCGCAGCATGGCTTAATTGAAGATAAAATGCAGAGCGTATAATGGGAATATAACAACTGGAGCAATACCTAACTAATATCAAAGGCCTGGTGAACTGTATCCATAGTCATCCTCATATTCTATCCTTTCCCCATGCGAGTCCCGTTCATCGTCATCCCCATCATTCTCCCTCATAAAGGCCTTATTCTAGTCCACCTCCCTAACATATGCAGAGAAATCATCAACGTCCTTGATGTCCGTGCAGTCCTCGATCTCAAGTATCCCCATTTGCTTTCTAATTTCCTTCCTGAACATAAGGTACATCAAGAGCACATTTTCAATGCTACCGTCATAAAAGTCGTAAAATAGGCCTTGAGGAGGTTCAATCACCGCGTCAACAATTTTGAGGTGATAGATATTTGCTAGGCTCGATTTAGTGAACGCGGTGCACCTTTCGCAAGAGTGCTGATGGAGTGCCTGTGTACTTGCAACACTTGAGCCTATCACATCGTTGCTACCGCTGTCAGCCAACCTTTTCCATACAGACCAGGTACAACGCGGAAGGACCTCCCGTACGGCCACAGCAAAAGATTCACACATGTCACCTTCCAATTTGAGTGTCTTCAAATTTGGCGTAAGCCCAATGAGCCATGCAATGCGGACAAAATACCTTGCGGGTGAGTCCGATTGGTCGAATGTAGACTCATCGATGATAACCTACACCTCACCAAATCAACATGGCGTAGAATCTTAATAGGGTTTGAAGACATTCCGGTGAATATATCAAGGACAACCTCTATATGGAGGGTGAAACACGAGCTTGCTAAGTCTAGGAGCCGATCCTTCAGATTTGGTGTGCTCCTGCGATATGACTTGAAATTAATACCTCGACGACTTTGAACCATGGTCCATGCTCTCATAGGAGCTGCAAAGATGCTTCCAATGCATGCAATATCCGCTCTATGACGTTATCGTGAATATGCAGCATCATGTCCTTGGACTAACACAGGTATTCTTAGTTTCATCCCGCTGGCGCTGTCGATACGGGTCCAGAGCGCAGGACAGTTGAGCACGATACTCCAAATATATCATGGTACTTTTGTAATTTTAATTAGGTAGTTCCACTTTCTGTGGGAGTGCAAGTCTCAATGACGTTTGAGTATGGTGGCGACGAGTTCAGGAGGAATGCGAGAGATAGGGCTTAGACTGTTTCTTTAATGTATGAGCCCGCAAATTTGTTTATTGATGGCGGATATCTCTTTTCCTGCATCACTAAACAAGATCAGTGTTGTATCCGGAGGCTAGTGTTCCGGGAAACAGCTCTGGCTGGCTCATCCACATTTGTGATTCTCGCACGCCACCCAAGGGGCTAATCCACACTGAGATTCACACGAGATTCACACCTATTTCGCAAATATATTCTGAAAAACTGTTTTCTACTTTGATCGTGTAATTAGATGCAATTTCGCCCATTCCTCCTTCGGTGGTACTGGTTTCAACATGCAATTGTCTGCTTGTGCAT
>KB722776.1:69999-90617 GCA_000349905.1 Volvariella volvacea V23
TGGATTTAGATTCTTCAACACGGTGAGCTAAGCTTCCCCTATTTGAGGTGATATCAACACACCTGAATAGACTCATTACAGGAAGTAATTGCATCATCCAACCACTTCCCCAGAATGACGGATTGAGGGAACTTTGTGAGATAACCAAGTACATCAGCAAGACTCTCAATGTATAGTCCCCGCTCCTGAATGACAAATTCCTTCTCTGACCATGAGCCAAGGATGACCTCTAGCTGCCGGTTAACAGCACCCTCTTCTCCAACATCATCAATACATTCCTGGTCGAGTTGAAAGCATTTGAGGGCTGCATATGGAGATTTTTCGGCCGAGAAGGGTTGAGGCAATGCTTCAGGTAGAGATTCAAGTAAATGGCGCAGAGCTCCAAGCTTGCTAGTAATGTTGTGCATTGCATGGGCCACTGGTGTTACACGTACAGAATGCACCAAAAGGTAAGCTAATTTTTTGTGTTGTGAGGCACTGTCAGGGCTCGTAAGAGCCCTCGACATAAACGCCCAATATTCTGACGCCCACCAAGCGCCTACATCTCATCAACAAGCGCTCATCAAGCATTTACACCCACCTTGACGCCCACCAAGCATCTCTATTATTTTATTTCTTTTTTCTTTCTTCTTTTTTTTCCAATACACCCTTTCATTATATCTTTGATACATAATACATATTACCCCATCTCCTCTCTTACACATCACCCTTACCTACATACATCCGTTTACCCGTACCCTATACCCTCATCTACGATCTCCCATCTCACTTCCTCTATCTCCGTTTCCTCTTTATGGTATACCCTTTGTTCCCTTCTACATCTGATGATTTGATCTTGTTCTAGATGAACATGTGTCGAGTCAGAAGATTGATTATGATCTCATATGACTCCGTCCATTTTCACATTGACTGCGCATGACACGGGCTTACGCGTACATGCTGACCCAGCTTATGTGTCCCCTGGTCTGTGCGCCACACTCTTCGCTCAGGACTCCCACTTTGATATGTTCATTCCTACCCCCCCACTTCTCCTCACCCAGGAGATTATATCCTTTTATTTATCTTTATTTATCTTCAAGTAGTATATATACCGTACTGCTCTTGCCACCTATTCCCCAGCTTTAAAGATTCTTTGCTTGGGAATAGGTAAGGATACGAGCTAGCCTCTTCTTCACTCCCACCTTTACTTATTATTCTTCGCTTGGGAATAGAATCTGAGTATTCGCTTTTTCCTCAACAGGCATGTGGCTCATAACACGAATTTGTTATTTCACTGAGTGGCACTCGCACTTGCCAGCAATTGGTGTAGGCTCCTATCAATCTATTCATTCATATTCTCATAGTCCTACAGGGTGTAATAGAGTTGGTAATGCCATTTGTACCTAATTCACACTATTCCACACATCCAAATCCTTCTGATGATTGCTCATCCTGCTAATCAGCGTGGATTAGCGTGGATTAGCAGTGTGGATTTCGATTTGTGAATCACGTGCTGTCTGTTTCCCGGAACACTACCGGAGGCATTGAGCTTCTGTTTGTCGCGAAGGAATTGTGGTCATCATCAAAGTGCTGCGGCGTTAAATTTTGGAGGCACGTGATTGCTAACGCCTCACACTCCCGGCCTTTGAGCATTGAAATTTCTGTCGTTCAAAGAGAGTTGTGTATTGGTTCTGGTGTTCCCAGCATTAACAGAATAGCGAATGAACATAGCGAACTATTTTATCGCGGAGAAGAACCACAGTAATTGACATGGCTTGAGCTAATACCCATAGTGGTCATCCTCTCCACCCTCCTCGTCCTCGTCTTCATCCGATTCCTCATCCGATTCCTCATCCGATTCTTCCGATTCTTCATCTTCACTCCATATTACGATACCATCCCAGTCTACCTTCTGGACACAGTCATAAAGTTCGTCGGCGTCATAAAGACGCTTGCAGTTCTTGAGAGTAATCGAAGACAATTGCTTTCCAATTGCATTTCGAAAGATAAGGTAGTGAGAGAGAGCGTTCTCGAAACAGTCATCATAAAATTCGTAGTCGATCTGTTCGGAATCGAAATTCCCATTGGTAAGTACGAGGTGGCGTAGATTGGCAAGGGAAGACTGGGCGAATGCAGCGCATTTGGGGCAAGAGTGGAAGTTGAACGACCTTGATTGATTTTTCGCACTACCTCCCTCTATAGCCTCTATTCCTATATCTTTATTCGACCCCAACCCTTTCGCCTTCTCGCATACAGACCTGGCGCAACGGGGAAGTGTCTCCCATATCGTGTCGGCAAGGGATTTGAACATTTTGCCATGAATATCGAGCGTGTTTAAAGATTGGGCCCGATTCAGAATCTCCAGGAACATCTCCAAGTCCATAGCTTTCCCTCTCAATGACAGCTTCTCAAGATGATCAAGTGGTAATGCCTGCACGACTTCAAGGAGTTTTTGCCAGCTAGCTACGGGAGCATATGCGGGCTCGGGATGGCGATTAAGAAGGATTGAAAAAGCATTTTTGCACTCGTTTTGATGTACAAAAGATAAAGTTGCGATATCCTGCTCCAATGTTATTTGAAGATTCTGGATATGATGGCCTGAGTTATTTATGGGTATTTCGAGAAATAATTGCCGCGACGGCGTCGAGGAATACCTCGGGGTTGGGAAGTATCGTAGCAACGCATCCAAACAGTAATTTAGCGGAAAACGGAAAACGAATGTTGGAGATGAGATGTGCTATTGAAGTAGGATCGCAGTCAAAGATTGTGACTGCAGTGAGGTGACGAAGTTGAACAACGGTAGAGGGCAACAATTCTAAAGCCTGGACAGTGTGATCGAGGGTGCCTGACAGTGAAAGAAACTTCAAGTTTGGTAAGGTGTTCAATGCGGACAAGATGTCTTGTGGGTGGGACCGATCTGTGGGGGTGCAAATGGCCAGGTAAGTGAGATTAGTCAGGAGCGGACTCGTCCACGGTAATCTACACCCATTCAAGTCGAGGTGATGTAGGGCTTGAATGCGATTCGAGAACATCCCGGTGGATAAATCAATACCCGTACCTTCACCCATATAATGAAGGACAAGTTTTTCGAGCTTGGGCGCTGATCCTTTGAAGTCAAGGACCCCTGCAAAAAAAAAGAAAACCGATATGTCGATGACTTGGAGGCGTGGGCCATGCTCTCTCAAGAGCTGAAGTAATGCCTCCACAGTATGAGATGCGCCTGGAAATGTACCATAAATCTGAAGCATCGCTGCCTTGGATCGACGCAAACACTCCTTGTTCCACCTTCTTGGGGCACTGATGTCGATACGAGCCCACAAGGCAGAGTAGCCGAGCGCTATATCCCTGATATAGCGACAAACACGTGTGATTGTAAGCAGGTAATCCCTTTTCGTAGGGTGGTGCAAGTCTTGATAGAATTTGAGTATGTTGGTGACGAGTTCAGGAGGCATGCAAGAGATAGGGCTTAGACTGTTTCTTCGAAGCTTGAGTTTGTAGATTTGCTGGTCTATGGCGGATATTTCTTTCCTTGCATCCTGGGATGGAGGGAATATCAGGTTTTCCATCTGTCGTGGCATTGCTATGTGACATTGAGAGATGCACAAGCAGTGCACACGACCAGGTCACGCTGTATTTCGATCACGTGATGTCGCGCATCAAATGGGTCGGGTGTGGTAGATTTGGCGTCACGCCTGCGGAATAGCGGATGAAGGTGGTTTTGATTTGGGCGTATTTAGTAGTTGTGTATTGTGCACAAGCTCATCGGAGCCACCACGATCTACAGAATGGCACATCGCATAACATCCCTGATATTCAAGAATCTTAACATTTCTCACTTACTATGTATATGCGTCACAAATAGAATACGCGCTATCTCTGGAATCGCCCTACCAGGTGCCACCACAAGCCGGGGTCCCAATCCCCAACTATCGTCCGAGACAGGTCCATCACCTTCACTCCCACTCCATTTATCATCGTTATAACCATACCCCAGGCCACCACCACTATCGTCGTCATAATCTATATCATACTCGAGCTCCTCCCTCCTCTTCGTCCACTGATGGCTCAACGTAGTCACATTCAACGCTGCCGACAACTAGCTTGAACTGGACAATAAGATCTTGGGTCACACCCCCGCACTTGTTTAGCTCGAGCCTCGCCAGCGTCTTCTCCATCTCGTATCGACATGTGAAGTATCGTCTACAGCCCCATTCAGTGAAGGCGAGATTTCCCTCATGCCAACTCGAGGTGCTCCAGATTCGCCAATGCAGAGCTACCAAACGCTGCACACTGATCGCAAGCATGCTCCTCATCCTCTAAAGGCCCTTCATTGCGTGTCCTTACTCGTGGCGTGGATGCAATTTGGGAAAGTGTCCTGCACGAGCTGGAAAAGTGTTCAACAATTTGAGCGCGAATGACGAGTATTTTAACACTATTGCAGCGGTTGAGAAGTCCAGAAAGATCAGATCTCGAGAATTCAGGCATTTCTCTATCGCGGCCCATGACCTTTAGTTCCTCCACGTCGCCAATAAGGAGTAAACACGATATATCTGTTAATTGCTTTAAGATGTTGAGAGGATAATCCGGAATCTTGTCGCATTGTAGAGCAACTGATAACGTGTCGTCGCGATTTTCAGAGCGTTGAACCTTCAAGTAGGCCCAGAAACGAGCAAGTGTTAAGCTCTTGATGCGTCAGTGATTTCGTGAAGCAGTGAAGCCTTGAAATAATCCCTGGATTTCTGTTGAGACGGAGTATTGGCACTGGTAGGAAATATTGTCGGTTGAGGATACTGCCACCTTGCCCAACGCATCGATAAGATGAAAGTGTTTCAACTCCGGTACATAACTCAACACCTAAAGCATCCCGCGGTGTTGCTCCAACCAAAGGGTAATGAATCATCAGATGTGTCAGGTTAACCGATATAAGACTCGTCCAGGGTAAGTTGCAACTCAATAACTCAACATGCCGCAAGCTCTCCATTCGCGTCGAGAACACCCCAGATCCCAGCTCACGTATTCGAACATCCGTCGTCGTCTCATTTGATTATAAGCTTCTCCAACCAGGGTGCAGGCCCTTCGAATGCCACTTCATCCGGACCACCCAAGTAACTCACTTCTATACTCCTGGATCTCCATTCCTGTCCCTTTGAGTCTCAGAGACTCTTTTACTGCTTTCCTCCCTTTCTCGGGGTGGGGATACTCCCTCAGCGAACACACGATGTCAAGCACGGTTGACTTTGAACGTTGAGGGCATTTTTTGTTCCACTCTCTTGGCGCGTAAAGGTCGATTGTCGTCCAAAGTGCAGTACCATCGAGAGCGACCGCTCTTACATGGCGGGATATATGAGTGAAACTGATCAAATTACTTCGGTTGGCAGTGGATAAGAGGACCAACTCCTTGTCGGCGCGGTATGAACTGGTGGAAGTTTCAAACGTGTCCAAGTTAAAAGCGATGATTTTGGTGATGATTTCGGGTGGGAACTGAGAAAACAAGGACGTGTAGACATTGAAGGAGGGGGACAACTGAGCACGGCCCAGTGAGATGTCCGATGTCCGCTTTCCGAGTGCCCTTCAACAGCCACGCTGTAGTTTTGCTTACTATAAGTTAATTGAACTCTCAAGTATCGACTGTATAAAGGTGCAGAAAATGGCCTGCCAGACTGGGACCTAATTAAATTGAAGCGGCACTTGACGATGAGGGAAGGGAAGAAAACAGACTTTATTTCGTATTGAAGCAATCGCGCTCGTCAGCCCCAATTTTGGCCCCAATATAGGTCGGCACTCGCGAACACGAATTGGTAGAGTCTGATGAAGAACTGCTGAATGTTGTGCATCAACTACAGCTATGGTTGCCTTCCGTTTTATTTGCGCCTCCTACATGTTGAGTCTGCCAGGTGTATCTGTCGCATGCAAGTAGTTGGGGAATGAGAGATGCAAGAAAGGACTCGACGACTCCACCATAAACGATGAGCCTTTGTTACCAAGCTATAGGCCTCAAGGATGTCTCGTCGCATGCGAGATGACTGATTGCTGTTTTCATGAATTCTTGAGCGTGTTGTCTACATCAGGCTCATTCCGCTATGCGGATTGAGTCAAATCCAAGTCAAAACCCGACGCTGCACTACACCCCATGGGGGAATTTGCTCGTGTTTAACCTGCGCCGCTGTCCACTGCCCCCACCGCCCTTGTCTTCCTCATTTCTAGTGACTCGGTTCCCCTTAGTACCCAGCCTTGACATCGTCGCAGTGCGTGGAGTGGAGACGGAGTCATTGTTACAAGACCCTGAGCGCGATCAGGCACGGGTTGCCCAGCATTGCCCCATTCGTCAACGCGCTTTCAGCCACAGGCGCTACTTAACCACAACCACATCGCGTTCTCGACGCCCCATCCCTTGTCCCAATGCACTCCCAGACAACCACACCCGCACAGTCCTTACTGGACTCTGCATTCAAAGAAATTGACGACGAGATCCAGCGCCACCAACAAGCTATCATCGATCTGCGCCGCCGTCGCAATAACCTCACACCAGTCTACCAGTTACCCCCCGAGGTGTTATCCAGAATCTTTTCGACATATGCCGCTTCGTTTCCTGGCTCGTATAAGTGGGTTCCTGTCACTCATGTCTCGTATCATTGGAGGGAAGTGGCCATCTCGAGTCCCCGGCTTTGGTCGTCGATCTACACAAAGTACTCCAGTGAATGGCTTCAAGAAGTCCTCGTTCGGTCCAAATCCTCACCCATTCTTGTCAGCTGCAACTACAAGATGAACGTCGGCGATCTCACAGAACACATCGCCCGCATTCGTCGCCTATCGTTTCTTGATATTAGTGGGGGAGACTTGCATGATATCGAGCAGTTCTTGTCGCATCCTGCACCGAATTTGGAGAAGCTGGTAGTTGGATGTGGATCTTCGAATTCGTATCCTTTGAAATCCAGCGCATTCAAGTTCACTCCTGCGCTGCAGAGGCTGCAACTTATCCGCTGCCCGTTGCAATGGGACACGTTCTCATGTCCTTCTTTGACCTCGTTGACCGTCAACAATCTAGAGGACAAGCTCTCCATGAATCAGGTGTTTGCTCTCCTTAGAAGGATTCCCAACCTTCAAACGCTTGGCCTATGCAGTGCCTTGGAAAGCCATTCAACATCAAGTGATGTCGAAGATCGTATATTCCTCCCCTCTCTCACCTTCTTACAATTGGGGGATAATCACATCAGCGCTACGTCAAATTTCTTACGCCAGGTACAACCCTCGAGGTCTGCTACCATCTCCGTGTCATGCTTCGCCAGCCGCGAATCACCAGCACCATTGCTCCAAACGTTTTCCACCTATTATTCCGACATCCTCAACCGAATTCAGTACAGCAACAGCCTCGTTATCGACTGCAACGCGTACCAGACATCCTTATCCGCGTTGGAGGGATTCGATGAGAAGCCGTGGCTGTATATCTCTGTACAGGGTTCATCAGAGGCTCATACCGCCCTGCAAGCGCAGCTGATTGGCCTCTTTCGCCATGTACCGCTAGAAGAGCTCGCCACATTACACGTTGACGGGCCCGCCCTGGACTCGGACTCGCTATCCACGCTCTCGAGCGCCCCGAAGCTTTCAGCGCTCTACCTGTCCTCCATAGTCGGTTTATCGGTAATCAAGTGGTTCAGCGAGGCCCAACCAGGTTGTGCCCACCTGAACCAGATCCCTTTGCAAGACACCACCTCCACCCCAGACACCAACTCGGACCCTGCCCCACCGTCCCGACTTCTCCCCCACCCCGACGACCTCGCGTCCTGCGCGTCCTGCGCCACCTTCTGCCGGACGTTCTTCCCCTCCCTGACGCGCATGATGTTCACCGCGGTCGACTTTGGCACCGTCGACCTCAAGCCGTTCTTCCGCACGCTCTCGTACTGCCACCGGCTACAGTACGGGGTGAAGCAGCTGGACTGCAGGAGCTGCAGGAACAAGGACGACCTGCTCAGGGCGCTCGCTGCCGCGGGGATCGAGACGAGTTCGACACCGGATGTGAAGAGGACGGTGCTGAAGCCGATCTCGAGGGAGTATAGGCGGGAGAGGAAGGATGCCAATTCAAGGGGCGGTGCGGCGGAAGGGCCTAGTGGATCTGGGGAGGGAGAAGCTGCGACGGGCACTGGCGCTGGGACTGGGACTGAAGCTGGACCGGTGTTGTGGGACCATCCAACGGACCCCGAGGTGGTGGACATCATGCTCTCTCTGAGCGACTGGGACTTTCCTATGGACACAAATCCAAGTTCGACATCTTCATAACCTTTTTTGTATATCTTTAGATGGTCTTTGCATCCGCATGTAATATTTTTGCTACCCTACCCAACGTCGATCGGGAATTGAACGCGAGGCCTGAGTGCTGCTGATCCCCTCGGGTTTTGCCGGTGGGATGACAAGATTTCTGCTGAGTCCTGGTTCGCTGTTGCACATGTTGATGAGGAGCACTTAGCCAATACCGTCTTACACTATGCCAACCTACCACTGCTTGGCTGCCATCTGCCTCGTCATCGATGGAGCTGAAGAGGCTGTGAAGTGGGGGTTCAGACCATGAGGGCAAGCAACCTCGAGATGCGAGTCGACCGCCGAAAGACAAAATGCGACGAGGAGCAGAGGGGACGCGTCAGTGGGAGCGAGAGCTGAGGGGTAAAAATGAGCACATGCGTAAGCTGCTGGTGACAAAGCCAAGTCGGCGGCCCTTGCGTTTTACAGCGGCAGAGGGACAATCGATGGAGGAGTTCTGTCGATTCGTGCTCGCACCTCTGCCTTGGCCACGCACATGGTGCTTGTGCGGCATCGAGTCGCCTCCTCGACAGGGTGGATGGACAAATGTGGTACCCTGTCTCTCAAGCTTGGAGTATAAAGGCGAGTTTGGGATTTGCGGATCGACAACCAGCTCTCCTCTCCACTGCTTGTTTTTCCTCTGCTCGCTTTGAACGATGTCTATTGCTACTCGTCGTATTGGAAATGATGAGGTCAATGCCATTGGATATGGCGCCATGGGCCTCTCTGCTTTCTATTCTGCTCCACTCCCCGACGAAGAACGCTTCAAGGTACGTCTTACCCTATTTCTTCGCACACCTCAGCCTAAATTCATGACCCCTTCTTCAGGTTTTGGATGCAGCTTTCGAAGCCGGATGCAACCTCTTTGATACCGCCGATTGCTACAACGACAACGAAGAACTGATTGGAAAATGGTAGGCTTTTTAAACATGTGTGCAGTACGGGGACGTACTGACATGGAAAAAAAAACCAGGTTGAAGCGATCAGGAAAACGCGATCAAATATTCCTTGCGACAAAATTCGGATTCGTCTACACCAACGACGGCGTCATTTTGAACGGATCCCCAGAGTATGTGAGGGTCGCGTTTGAGAAGTCTTTGGAAAAGTTGGGAACAGACCGTATTGATTTGTATTACCTCCACGTCAGTACTTCGTTCGCCATAGCCGTAGGGAGTTGTGGTACTGACAGACATGTAGCGAGCAGATAAGAATACCCCCATTGAGGTACGTTGGGCTTGAGCAATCACACACGCTTGCGGGGCTGATGTTCTCCGTAGCACACCGTCGCTGCTATGGCGGAGCTCGTCAAGTACGTTGAAACTTTCTGCACGTCGACCCGCGTTTCTTATATCTGAATAGGGAGGGTAAGGTTAAATACCTCGGTCTCTCTGATGTCACTTCAGCGACACTCCGACGCGCACACGCCGTTCACCCTATCGCCGCGCTTCAAGTCGAATACTCGCCCTTCGTTCTGGACATTGAGGAGGAGAAGTACGACCTCCTGAAGACGTGCAGAGAGCTCGGGGTGAAGGTTGTCGCGTATTGCCCCTTGGGCAGGGGTCTCTTGACTGGGAAATACGTGAGTAGCGGATTTTCGCATATGCAAGTGTCTAAAATGTATTTCGCGTATTAGAAAGGGCCAGGGGATTTCCCTGAAGACGATATCAGACGCTCCATCCCCAAGTTCAGCAAGGAGAACTTCCCCAACATCCTCAAGCTCACAGACAAACTCCAGGAAATCGGTCAACGACACAACGCGACTGCGAGCCAGGCTACTTTGGCGTGGCTCCTTGGACAGGGCGACGACATTATCCCGATTCCCGGATCTTCCAAGATTGCGGTATGTGTTCCCTTTGACCCTTTTTCTTCAACGTCGTCCTGATTAGCGGCTGTTTTGCAGAACCTTCAGGAGAACGTTGGTGGCGGCAAGATCACATTGACCGCGGAGGAACTGAAGGAGGTCAGAGAGGCCGCCGAGAATGCAGATGCGCTCAAGGGTCTGAAATATCCTGAGTATACTGGTCAATTCATTTATCTCGACACTCCCCCTCTCCCGTGAAGAAAGATGAATGCAAAGTGACTTGTATAAATCTATGCCTGTACGTTGAAATATAAAAGTATACGAAGTGTTCCCTCAGCAAATATGAAGTACTCTGCATAAGCCTCGATCAGAATGGGTGTACGTCTAGGATGGAGGACTAGTAAATCAAAAGTGCTTCAGGGACTTGTGCTTCGGCCAGCGTGGAAATGCTGCTGGCAGGACGAGTGTTTTATGTCATAGGCGTCCTTGTATTTTGCCTTTCAAGTTTTGAATCACCAAAGGGGACCAGCCGACGGCCATCCTGGGAGGACAGGTCGTTAATGTGCTACTTTCATGTGAAAAGCACAAATTAGACACGAGGCTGATACGACCAAGTGTTGCGTAAAGTACCACCCGTCTCTCGGGAAAGGGTACAGCATTGGAGCAAATCTGACTCCGAAGGGGTAAAACCATAGGTAGGCAGAGTAAAAGTAATTGGGATCGACACTTGGTTTATATTGAGAGTCTAGTAACCGACGACTTGAGGCTATAGGAGCATTTCATGAGCACATATCAGCTTTCTTCGAGTTACAGTGCCATTGAGGTAGCCACCAGTCCTCGGATCACGTGGATACTGAGTCAGCCGAGCCCGGTCTGCGCGACGTCGGCGTGGACACAAACAACGCTGACCGTCCATTCCAGGGTTTCAAAGTCCTCCAGGCTGTGGCCACGTCGTTGTCCGCATTGTCGACGAAAAACAAGGACACAGGAACAATGAACCGTTGTTATTTTGATCTATTTGCTCGGGCGCTATTGTTCGGCGAACAATAACAAGAATGAAAGATTGCCAGGACGGCGCAGAGGGACAATGAATGGTTCCGGCTTGTAATCGTTCCACTCATTGCCCATCCAACTTGCTCGTCTTCTTTCACGTCGTTCGTTTCGTCCCCCTCGCCATGTCTGCACGGCCAGGCATATTTGCGCTTGTACTACCAATAATCTCTGCTAGTTTTGCTGGTGAGTCACTCTGTCTTCGTTGGAAGTCGTGAGAGCTAACATCAACTGCAGTTGCGCAAAGCGCAACGCCGTCCGTCGTTTGCATCGCTGGTCAATGTATACAAGGGTATTCGAACATCACCAGTGAGTGTCGGCCCAATCAATGTCGTGTGATCATCTAAACGTCCATACTAGTTGGCGCACAGCTATCAGCGCAAGGAGCATCGACATCCATACATCTTCTGCCCGGACAGTACACTTTCGACACGAGCCCCCAACTCCTTCACGACATCCTAGTAGCCCCATCATCACGACTCGAACCCTCTCCTGGTTTCCAAAACGATACATCCCCAATATCATTACCACTCGATTTCGCACTCCAGCCCGGTCTTGCTAGCTACTCCAACTCCCTCTACTCTGGACAAGCTTCGTTCACGCCACTTTCCACCGATCCCCGTGCCAGCCAATCAACCCCCCTCACAGCGGGCTCCCTAGCACTGTCATCCAACTCATGGGCCGCCCTTTCAATCGCACCACAAAATCTCCGTCTTATTCTATGGGACTCAATACCAGACGTTTTGCAGCTACCCGCATCAGGCTCGTTTTCCCTCCTTGAGATCCAATCTCAAACGTGCACGCCTCAATGCTCCAGCGCCGGCATCTGCAATCCATCCGGAACATGCACTTGTGCTCCTGGATTCGAAGGAAACGCGTGCGAGACGTGCTCCCCCGGCCATTTTGGACCCGATTGCCGACCTTGTCCCGAGAACTGCGACGAGTGCGACCAAGGTATCACCGGAACGGGTATATGCCTGAAACCGACCATCAACAACGTCCCAGACTCGTGCAATTGCGACAACGGAGTGTGTGGGAGCGATGGGCAGTGCACTTGTAACCCTGGGTTCACAACCGGAGACGATGGGAGAGCGTGCTCGAAGTGTGATAGAGGGTTCTTCTTGACTTCGTCAGGGGATTGTCAGGGTGAGTTACCATCATTTGCACACAACATCTTTAATCTTCACACCTCTGGATAGTTTGTCAACTTGGATGCGAACAGTGTACAGATGGGACTGGCGTATGCACATCCTGCAGAGCTGGATTTTCTCTAGACAACAACGATCGAACGAGGTGCAACGCTCCCCGCTCAGTAACGTCGACAGGAACCGTCTGTCCCAATGGTGCCTTTGCGAACGGCAACTCCTGTGCGGCTTGTGATGCCGCTTGCTCAACTTGTACTGGTGCAAGTTCAAACGACTGTGTCGAATGTGCCTCTGGACGTTTTACGTTAAATGGCTCCTGTGTCGGAGTCAACGCGGATGGCGTGTGTGATGGCTCAAACTTGGTGGGAAACAACTTGAAACGATCCTGCGATAGTACGTCTTTTCTGCGAATTTCTTTCGCCCTCTTGATCCAACTTGCATTTCCAGCATGCCCTGCCAAGTGCACATCATGTCGCATCCCAGAATTTAGTGTGGCATCACTACCAACCGACGTTCAGTGCACTGCCTGCCTGCCCGGATTCTTCCTATCCAACGGCCAATGCGTCGAATCGTGTCCAACAGGTACTTTTCTCTCCCAAGACGGCCAATCATGCACCCGTAAGTCCCATTATGACTCCCTTCAACCACCACTCTCATTCATCAACCCCCAGCCTGCGATTCCTCCTGCTCGACCTGCTCCGGCTCCGCCACCTTCTGCCTCTCCTGCCCGTCCAACCGCCTCGCCTCCAACGGCACCTGCGTCACCACCTGCCCCTCCAACACCTTCTCCTCCGGCGGCGCCTGCCTCCTCTGCCACACCGACTGCGAGTCCTGCACCGGTGGCGCCTTCAACCAATGCACCTCCTGCCCCGCCTCCCGCCCCGTCCTCAGCGGCAGCGGCAGCTCCAACTCGGGCCGCTGCCTCCCCACCTGCGCCAAGACGCAGTTCTTCGACCCCGCCTCGGGGACGTGCCAGGCCTGCCACGCGTCCTGCGCGTCCTGCTCCGGCTCGGGCCCGAACGAGTGTCTCTCGTGCCAGAGCAGCACCTCGGCGCCGACGACTTTGAGAGGCGGACAGTGCGTCTCGACCTCGTGCGGGGCGGGTACGCCCGGGCAGAACGGGGGGCCGGTGGTGCAAGGACTGGGCGTGTGTCTGTCGGATCTGGTGGTTGTACCTGACGCATCGGAGACGGAGAGTTTGCCCCCGCTGCCGACTATTACGGGGCTGGATGAGCCGACCAAGGTTGAGAGTGGGGGGGTGAAGCTCGAGTGGTGGCAGATCCTGCTGATGGTCCTTGGATGCGTGTTTATCTTTGTCGCTGTCGTTTGGTTGTTGTGGTGCAGGAGGAGGAATAAGAGGAGGAAGCAAAAGGTGTTGATGTTGAATAATTATGTGGGTGGTGGTGGTGAGAAGCCGAGGGACGGGTGCTGGGCTGTGTTTGTGTCGTTGTTTAGGCGTCGGGAGCGGACAGAGGTCAGGAAGGAGAAGCTGGTCATCGTGCATCCCAACTGGGACGAGCCCAAGGACGTTGGGTACACGCGCAGGAGCTCTGACGAAGAATCCGACGCGTCGAGGCTCAGACGGCTACGCTCGATCGAGGAAGGCCTCCCGACGCACTACGAGCGTGCGCCTACTCCCCACTCGGAACGGGAGTACTACCCCCAGCACATCACCAACTACAACGTGACGCATAATTACTCTTCACCTTCTTTCGAGCGTGTGGATGAAAACAAGGCCAGACGCATCCAGTCGCCCGAGGAAGAGGAAGAGCAGGACATGATGCAGCTCATCGACGCCTACGCCCACTCGCACCGCTCGCGCTCGCCCACCGCCGCTTCCTCTCGGCGCCGTCAACGCCCAGCACAGGACTACGACACTCACTCTCAACATTCCAATCACGATCATGAGCGAGAGTCAGTCAGACGGAGGGGCAGGGACGACTGGTACCAAGACCACCCCGCCGAGGACGACGACTACTACGACGCCCACGCCCCGCTCCCCCCGCCTCCACGGCCGCGATATCCCCGGTCGATAGACCAGGAGTCCGACAGCCATCGCCGGCAGTTCCGCCAGCGTCTGCGACCACCGCCAAGTAGCCACCGCCACCAGCGGACGGCGTCGGGCGAGTTGCTGGGGGACAACGTGAGCCGGCTGTCTGCGCCGTCGGTGTACTCCCAGATGACGGGTGTGCCGCGGCGGGCCCCTGAGCCGAGGATGCGGGTGCGGCATGATGAGGAGGAAGAGGTGGTGGAGAGGTGGAGGCAGGCGGTGGATGAGAGGGAGGAGATGGAGTATCGGGAGGAGGTGGCGCAGTTTGATCCGAGGGGGAGGGAGGAGCCGTATAGAGAGGAGGTGATGAGCACGAGGATGGGGAGCACGAAGGAGCTGAAGTCGAGGTTCTCGATGAGCACGTTGGGGACGGCAGCGAGGGTGAAGGACGAGTCGGGCAAGTTGAAGAAGAAGCGGGGGATTTTTTGGAGGCGGTGATGATGTCCTGTTGTCTGCTGGGGTAGGATTTTCGGGTTGGGAGATTTTGATGTAGCTGTGCGGTTGATCCGCGTGGCTTGACGAACGCTCATTCTTTTTATTGATCTCATTCATTTTATGATGTTGTATACCTCAGCATTCACCCATCTCATTTACGACCTTTTTATGTTTTACGATATACGACGATAGCATTTAACGCTCGTCATCGGACTAGACATTATAGTACAGTTCAACTAATCATGTAGCACTAATAGAGCCCATTACGGGATTTACAGACATTAATTATTACATTGTATACTATCCTACATTAGCTGTGTGGAACCGCTTCAACCCAAAGTAGAGCAAAGGCATGCATAGACTAATCAAAAAAGAAAATCTTACACACATCCCACTAGTGGAAGATGGCCGCCAAGAGCAAGCACTCTGCAGAAAAGGCCTTTTGAATCCTTGCAGAGAAGCCAGCCCTTTTGGCCCTCCCGTCCATCCCACTCGCTTGAAAATCCAGTCCCTCTGTCCTCATCGACAAGAACCTATCCAACCACTCCCCCTCCAGCTCCCTGTCGTCATAAACCTTCACTGAGGCGAGCCTCGAGACTCCCTCCAACCGTGCATCCCACCTCGACTCCATAAACATAATCAGATCCCGATCCGGTACAGCCTCTTCGCTCCCCCTCTCTCTAAACTCGAGCAGCTCCTCCGCTGACACTTGACATTCGTGCAGGCCGAGGCTCGTCAGGGGCGGCGCCGCGTCCGCGATGGAGGGCAAGATGCCCACTGCGTGTTATCTCTACTATCTCGAGGTGGACGAGAGAGGGGAACCGCACGGATTGGAAGAGCGGTTGGTAGCCTATGGTGTCAAAGTGGAGCGAGAGGGGGCGGAGGCGTGCGTGAACCGGAGGCAGGTCCTCTTCGCCATAGGCCATCGTCCTGAGCTCTTCGAGGTTGCGGCGCCTGAACAGCAGCTGCAGGATCACTGCCGGATGTATGATATACCCGTCGCCGGTGAACCGCCTGAGCGTCCCAGGAAGGGTCGCGATCAGCTTGGATTGCAAGTCCTCCGAGAGCTCGAGGGAGAGCTCGACCTTCTCAAGTCGGGGGCAAGCGGAGAGGCTGAGTGCCGTTTCCTCGTCTTTTTGCATGAAATTCGCTTCGTAGCTGGATTGTATTGAGAGACAGGCGCCGAAGGCGGGGGAGTCCAGAAGAAAGAAAAGCCATGCATTCGCGCAATTCTGTTGAATCTACATTCAAAGCGAGGCCCCGAATCCGATGGGATATTGGACGCAGGATGTCGGCTGCCCCGAGGGTCGCTGTTTCGTCCTCGTCCTCGTCGTCGCCGTCACGGAGCAGCTCTGTAGCGATGTCAAACGGCAGATTTCGCGTGACCACGAGAGCTAATTCCTGACGGCCGGGTTATGGCGCGCAACCTCCTCCGCTCGCCCTTTCACATCGATCGACGTCCAGAGTGCATGCATCCTCAACATGATCGCCCTCCAGCATCTGCAGACGAGCCCGAGGGTGATGGGGCCCGTTCGCGCGGTCGCCAGTGGTACAGCCCGTTGGTGCAGCAGCACATCGCGTCGTCGTAGGATGTGAAGATCTCGGAGAGGACCTCGTGCGAGATCCTGTCCGTCGAAAAGATAACGCCGAAGGCCATGGAGGTCGCTGGCAGACGGCAGACAGTGCGTTCTGCTGGTGGGCGCTGTGGCTAAACGTGGAACAGGAAAAGGTGAGGAAAAGGCGTGACCCTGAGAGCCGGCTACCATACAGAGGGGGTTTGTAGATGCCAGTTACGTTGTTGTATTGTAATTGTGGTTTACAAGTGGTACATACATGCCTCTGACGATCGACAAGCTGCCCGCCCATGCACCCTCGTGCAACACGACTACACACGAAAGATGGGCAACCTCAAGCTCCAAGCGAGAACAAGACCCTCCTAGGCTCCTATGCGACAGTCCACTGACCGCGCGAGCCATTCTTTGATCGAAGACGCATATTGCACGACGTGAGTCTCGTTCGTGTGTATCTTGGCGGAGGACCAGAGGGTATGAGTCTTCAACGAGACGTCCCTCCATTTTTTGCAGACGAGTCCGAGGGTAGTGGGGATATTAGTGAGCGGTAACCCAGTCTGGGGGTGAAGCTGGTCATTCGAGCGACACATGTGATCGCGGTAGGCAACGAAAATGACAGAAAGGACGTCGAAAGGTATACCGTCTATTAAGGGAGTGTGAAGGGCCATGGCCGTCGAGACGAATGAGCGTTGTCGAACATGGGAGCGGGAGACGACATCCGCATCTGGCCAGCGGATAGGCCGTGAAAGGCATTTGTGCTAGCCAACCACACCGACTGACGGAATTACAATAAAAACGTTATACAGATGCACCAGCGCCACAATTCGTCAATGATCATTGAAGAAGCGTCTACATTCGAGGATCGGAAACCTACATTGCCTATAGGTCAGATCCTTGGATCTGGCAATCCAATCCCTCGCTCCTCATTACCGCCAGCCGCTCAAGCGAATCCTGCTCAAACACCCTCCAGCCAACCACTCTCACACGCTCGACTCTCGCAAACCCCTCCAACTGCACCCTCCACCTCGACTCAATAAACCGCACCAAGCATCCATCCGATATAGCCCGCCCGACCTCCTCAACAAAAAACTCCCTCAGATTGGGCAAACGCTGCACACCGCCGCTGTCAGGTGCCAGCGTAAGCCCCCCAACAAACGCCTCGTCAAAGCACCCACAGCGGTAAATGTCGACCTTTTTAATGCTCGGGACGCGCTGGAAGAACGCCAAGATCTCCTCCGCCCCGACCCGAAACTCCCGCAGGTCCAGACTCTCCAGCGCGGGGGACGCGTCCGCGATCCTGCCCAGCAACCCCTGTGGGCCGACGACTTCTGATATAGTGAGGCGGGTGAGACACGGCGCCCGTACAGCCCGGAAGAGCTCTCGACACCCGTGGCCGTCGCCCCCGATCGACAGCGTGTGCAGGCCGGTGTGCTCAACGGGCGACGCTGCGCCGCCGCCGTTGCTGCCCTGCGGCTGCGGCGGCCCGAGCTCGGTGTAAACCCAGAGGGTGAGACACTCGAGCCTGCGGCATTTGGAGAGCATCTGGATGGCCGTGGCATGCGAGAGCAGCACGTTCTCCCTGTTCGTGCACCCGTACCGTCTCGCCGAGGCGGGGAGGAGTCGGACGAGCGCGAAGAGCGTCTCGATCGTGAACGGCACCTCGACGTACTCGAGGTGGGGGCAGCGCGACCGTGTCGAGGAGGGAGAGGTTGCCCTGCGACCCCGGCGCGCCCTCCTCGAGCGAGATCTTGAGCCGCTGCAGGATGGGCAGGCAGCCGGGCTGCTGCTGCTGCTGCTCGAGGAGCGCCGTGCATTCGTGCAGCTCGCCCACGCCGGCGGAGAGGATCAGGGTGCGCAATCGGTGGGCCACGGGACGCAGGGTGTGTGCCACGGCAAAGGTGGGCTGGATCCGCCCGTTCTGGAGCAGTTCGATGCGGACGTCGCATGGGAGGTCTCCGGAGCGGGCGAGCCAGGATTGGATGGCTGGGGTGTGGCGGGCCATTTGGCCCGGGAGGCCTCTGATCGCTATCGACGTCCAGAGGACGGGTGTTTCCAGCGCGATCGCGCGCCATCGCGTGCAGACGAGTGGCAGGGTTAGTGCGCTCCTCGTGCATGGCTCCCGGTTGTGCGGTTGGTTGCGGGGACCGAGCGTGAGGTCGTGGTGGGAGGTGAATATCTCGGAGAGGATCTCGGGCGGGAGGGTGTCGATGAGCGATGGCTTGGGGGACATGGGAGGGATGGAAAGTGGAACGTGAGAACGACGGGTGCACTTGTCGAGGTTTGTGTGGCGATAGTCAAACACGTCCTTACGGTGGCTTAGGCGCCAGGATAAGAGAGTATCCTCACGAGCAAGTTTTGATGTGGAGAATCTGCGATGTTTTCCTGTTCTGGTAGGTTATGCATCGTGATTCAACGGCACGATGGCTCACCCTTTTTAGCGCTCGTCATAAAGCAGAGCGATGCTCAGGGACAGGTTCAGGTCCATGAAATTCAGTTGGGCACGTGAATGGACGTGGGGAATGTTGCGATGCAACATTGACGTTCTCTATGGCCGAACGATGGTTTCCCTTCTCGCACGGCTGGGCGACTTGAAATGGCGCTTTCAAGCACCTCCTGGGCGCTCGAGCAAGCTCGGATAGACGATCTCATTGGCAAAATCCAAGATAAACCTGACGCGGATGACCTCCAGGTCTTCAAACTACGTCGGCGGCGCAACATGCTCGCACCTCTGTTCTCCCAGCTCCCGCCGGAGTTACTGTGCTACATCCTATCTTTCCACATCCTCTCAGAGCAGAGCCACGACGACTCGAACTGGTACCAATGGGTGGTTGTGACGCACGTCTCGTCGTACCTCAGAGATGTGGCCCAAGCAGAACCCTCATTCTGGACACGCATATACGTCCCCGCTCGGAACCGCCTCATCCAGCAATTCCTCCGTCGCTCAAAGTCCCTCCACTTGGACATCCGGTTCGGCTCGCGCGTGCGCTCAGTCAGTCATATACTCGGCACAACATTCAGCAACGACCTATCTCGCATCAAGTCGATTCACCTCCCCACTTCGTTCACAGCGGCGGAGTGGAAATCGTGTTTCCCGCTGTTGACCTCGCTTCGTTGTATATCCCTGCGGTTTAGCCCGACCTGCAGTCCCGACTTGGTTCCGCCTTGCTTTTCTGCTCACGTCAAGTTCGATACGCTGGCCATCGAATTGGACAGGTGCTCGTTCTCGTGGACACCAAAGCTGTTCAACCCCCAAATGACGTCGTTGGCTATCACTCAAGCTACAAGCCCAGTAGCTATATACCAACTCTGCAGCGCCTTGTCAACTCTACCTCGTCTGCAAAAGCTTCGTCTCTTCAACACCCTCACTGATACTGGTGAACCGGAACCTCGTTCAAAGGTCATGCTCCCTCAGCTGCAGGAGCTCTCGCTAAAAGACGATCAAAGTCTCTCTCTCCTTGTGGATTTACTTGGGTTTCTCTCTTTCCCACCCTCCGCTAGCATCAATATATCCAACGACGGCGGAGTATCAGGCCATCTGCAAACCCAGGACTCGGAAGCATCTGCGCGGCTCTTCCTCACCCTCATGGAACACTTCAGCCAGCCACCTGCCTCCTCGTCCCTCCACCCCCCTCAGCCAAGGCTCTCCACGATGCTCTTGTTCCATCGAACGAAATCCGGAAGATTCCAGCTATCTATCGGACAGGACTGGCTGAATGTGACTCTACGAGGAGCCTCTGCGAATATTCGTACATCGTCCGCCCTTTTATCGCTCATTCAGAAGCTCCCGCTTGAGCACCTGGTGGATCTCCATTTGTGCGGAAGCAAGGACAGTCTCTGCACGAGCGTCATGCTGCATCTACTGTCTTGTGCCCCCTCCTATATCGAGCGACTACGTATCTCGGGGACACTCATGGACTCATTTCTCTCTCATGTCAGCAACATTATCGCCAAAGCCCAGACTCCCGCGGACATTGACGACTACAGTCAATCTCCGACACCAAAATCGATGTTGGATATAATCACGACCAACCACTCGTCCAAAGAGCTCATCTTGTCGTTTCCTAGGCAAGACTTTATTCGGGCAATGGGCCAGTTTTCTCCCTCCATCTTTGTGCCTACGTTGTCGCTGACGCTGTATATGTTGTCGCCATCAGTCGTTGGTAGAATGTCAATCCTTGTGCATGATCATGATGTACGTGTTACCAATGACTGGAGTTGCTGTTTGTAGTGCAAAACGTGTACTATATCATGTATTGAGGTTCAATTTCAATACGGGTTTGTATTCTCTCTGCTGT